>CM044107.1:4467315-4507768 GCA_024174645.1 Lemna minuta
GTTCTTGAAGCTATTCAAGTGTCTAGCCTCTAGCAGTATCCATACAGTCTCCGGATGGTTGGATCTCCTCTTCAAAGCTCTTCACCAAGAGAGAAATAGAAGAAATGAGAAAATTCCCACAAGGCTTGTGTGGGCACCTTTAGTTGTGGTCGTTCTCCCCCTATTTATAGACATTTGGTATGAGGTTTTTTAATGAAAACCCTCATAATTATGTGTATATCTACCAACATTCATAGACCTTATGTGTGAGACCCTCTAGGTCCATATATCTCACTAATTAATAACTCTATAGACCAAATAACACCTTATTTGTCAACCTTAATTAATTATCCACATCTACATATAGATTAATTAATCAAGAATTGATTTAACCCAATCGATAGGTTGAGTTGCCAGCCCATTGGGTGCCAAGCTACATCACCTACTCTAGGAGATATGGAGTATGTAAGAACTCACTTATGGAACCTTCCCATCATCGATTACCATGTATGTATAATCCTTCATCCACATTAGACTCATGAATGACTTAGGGAATAGTCAATTGTCAAACCCTAATCGGTCACTCAAGTTAGTACTGATGCATGCAGAAATTATCGGGAACTCCTTCGATATTTCTACTACCTTGGCCAAGGATTTCATCAAATCTCATTCCTCTGAGTCAATCTCCTCAAATACCAAGGGTGGATGATCCAATCTTGATCACACAATCATCTTTGTGGACTTCATGTTGTATCTAATATATGACGTTTTAGATATCCCGTGGCTAGGGATTCGTAAGTTATAATCAAAACACGATCATCCATCCACAAGATGTCTTTGGTGTCTCAAGTCAAAGGACCACATACACAACCATGACATGAATTAACCTAATTGACAGTTAGGTACAATACCATTCAGGGATTCATATGGATCAATTCAATGAACTCTTTCTCCAAAGAGCACCCACTATGTATCCTTAGTGTCTCCACACCGATGGCTATAGGATCAGCCATACTCATTATATGAGTTGGATTAGATAGTGCTATTCTTTCCGGATATTTTGATGTCCTTATCGAATATGCCACGAATAGGAATGTTTCAAACATATGTTTAAAGACTAGTGATCACTATATTATGATCTCATCATAATTCACTTAGTCATTGCACATGCTCATGGACTTCATTACAAACATCACACAAGAATGACAATGAATAAATTTCATTTTAATGAACATAAACAAGATACATGAAAGTGTGATTGGTTTGTAGGCCACATAAGATCCATTATAACCTACAATCATGAAGCTCATAAAAAGTGATTAATTCAAATTAGCTTTTGACCTTGAAAAAGGTCAAAGGTTAATAATACATACAATTATCAGCTTTCAAATGCAAATATGGTTCATGGATGATATGATATGAATGCATATATTTTATCAAAGCATGATAACCTACTGACGTAGCAAATCCACGAGGTCATTGAAAACACAAGGATAATCGTCAAAACAATTACCAAACTCACCAATTTAATAAAATAATCACGAATTAGATAGTACAGAGGTGAATAAAGGTTGAATCCATGGAGAATTAAGGTATTTTTTATGTATTCTGTAAAATTTGATCAAATCAGACAAAAATGAGGTGGGAAATTAGGAGTTTAAATGTTTTTTGAAAAGATAACTTGAAGGCGAATCCACTGAATCAAACATCATTGAATTTGGATCAAGATTCACGGAGAAATTGATGGGCAAATCATAGAGAGATTTCTCAACGAGAAGGTCAAGAAAAACCAAAATTAAAATTGAAATTGACTAAATCTACGATTCAAAAATGAAATCTAATGTTCTAGGAAGAAAGATTAGGATGAAAACAAGATTTATAACCCAAGATAGCGCTCGAATTAATCCAATTTCTTGTCGGATCAAAGGCTATTCATTCCGCGAAGTTGAAGACGATAGTTGGCATTCAAGAATCAATTTATACCTATTCTCTCAACGAAATCTCACTTTCAAACACTCTGTGGACAGGTAAATTGATCTAGAAGTGATTGGAAGCAAGAGATTCAAGGATTGTGGTGTCTAGATAATTCGATCACTTGAATAATCCAAGAATGATTTACATCGTCGAATAATATCTCCATTTATAGGGCAACTTGGGTGTAACCGTCAAATCCGCATTTCAATCTTCGATCAACGGCTTTGATGAAATGCGTGGATGCAAATTGTTACGCTTAAATCATGTTAGCTAGATCGAAGATGGACTGCCGAGATTTTTCCACGTCGCGCGTGAAGACAAAACGCATGAAACATTGTCTGTCTGATCTTGATCTAAAGCTCCAGATGTGTTTCATTGGTTTTAATCTTAGCCGTTATAACTCCTTAGATGAACGACTGAGATTAAATCATTTTAAAACGATGCACGGACGAAATAGAGTGCGCCACGTACCCCTTCACTTAAGTGACGATCGACGATTGCGATTAAATCACGCGATCGGACGCTCCACACAACGCCACGTTACGTGCGCACATAAAACCACAAAAATTGTCCCACATGACGAAAAAATCAGAAATCCGACAAATATATACCGTATGTATACTTAGTAAGATAGCGTAAAATCTAAAAAGAGTGCTTATCTCACTAATTACACACATACACACACGTGCGCACACGCACACGCACACACGCGCGCACACACGCTTACACATGCGTGTGCACCACGTGGCGCGTTCATACGCCGCCACATGGCGACACTCCTTTTCGCTCGCTAACGAGAGGAGACCGCGAGGTCGTCAATTTCACACGGTCTCGTGTCAAAATAAAGTCCAAACTTACCAATTTGATGAAATTAACTCGAATTGAGGGGTATAATGGTAAATAAGGGTCGAATCCACAAGGAAATAAGGAAATTTATGATGATCTCTTCGAATTTTATCAAATCAAATGATGAATTGATGATAGAAATTAGGGAATATGGTAAATTATGAAAGAGAACTTCAAGATGATTCCACAGAATCAAAAATCATCGGATTTGACTTTGATTTCGCAGAGAAATTGAAGATCGAAGTGAGATGAAATTTCCAAAACTTAGAAATCATATTTTTGAGTAAAATTAAACTTCAATTCCTAATCTAAATCAAAATTAAACATAAATGGATGATAGATTAGCAAAAACCGCCTTCACTAATCCCAAATTACGATTGGATTAGCTCGATTAATCATGGATAATCCAAAATCCGAAGAAACCGCGATGTGGAGATTCAAGCGTCGATTTCTCCCTCACTACTCAGCCAAATCTCAATCTCAAACCCTCCGTGGATGCGGAAATGTGTGTAGAAGAAGATGGGATCGAGAGATTCAAGAGTATTGGTGTCTAAACATATCAATTGGATTGATTTGCTCTCGAATACTTTAGAAATCGGAAGAACATCTCTATTTATACAGATTTCGGGCGTAACCGTCCGATGGATTTCAATCGACGGTTTATATGAAACGGTTCACCGTGAACCGTTTCACTTAAATCATGGCCGTCTGATATAGATGGAGGGCTTGGATTTAATCCACGTGGATAAACATTTTATAACGTATCTGATTGCCGCCGTTTGATCGCAATCCGATGATCAGGATGCTCCCTCCGCGCGTTAATCTGAGCCGTTATAACTCCCTCTTTAAAGCACGTGCGCTTGATGAGATCCCGTGGACCGTGAGTCCACACGATCCACGCCCTTCGATCGGTCAATCGCTTGATCCAGCGCTCCTCCTTTGGCCACGTGTCCTACGCATCTAAAATTCCGTGTGGAACTTAGTCCCACACGGAGAAAATTAAGGGAAAACAACGGGTATATAATATGTGACGTTTAAGAGGGTTAGCTTAAATTCTGACTACGGAATGCTTATATGTACTATAACCCTAAGTAATAAGATATATATGTATGTGTCACATCGCGCCACGCAGGTGCTTGATAACATGCTATTTAAACACTAATTTACATGACTATTAATGCAATTTAAAGCATTAATCATTCCAAATATATGCATGTTATCATATTTTAAGTATATTTCTATCATTTTATATAATTTCATGTTATGATCTAAAAATACATTAATTTATGGGTTATTATGCATAAATAAATATTATAATTTTAATCCTAATTATATTTATGATCATAATCATATTTTAAGGATGAAAATATAAAAGAAAAGATCTTTATTAACATTTATGTATTTTTATAAATTTATTTTATAAGATACATAAATGTATTAAATTAATTAAAATTTATTCTCTTATTATTTTAATAATTTGACTTTTTATAATGATAGATTATTCAATTTCTGATCCAAAAAAATAAATTTGACTTAATTTGGAGTTGTATTTTGAAAGTTATGATGTTTACAATTTATAGGAATTTTTCTAGAATTTTTCTGATTTTATTTAAGTTTATTTTCGATTTTTAATCATTTAAAATATTTAAATAAATGGCAAAAAGGGGGTGATATTCGCGCGAACCCACGTGGATGCGACGTGGCGCTCAGGGCCACGTGGCAGCGCCACGCGGACCTCGCGAGTGCCTGCGTGGCACGGAGGTGACGTGTCATGTATTTATATTTAATCATAATAGTATGGTTATAGTACATATAAGCATCCGATATTTCGGATGTAAGCTAATGGCTATAATCAGCTCACCTTATATACGCGCGATTCTCCGTCTTTTTATCCGTGTGGGACTATGTTCCCTGTTTTATCTTGATTGCAGGACGCGTGGCGAGATATGGAGCATCGGATGGGAATCGCGATGAACGGAGTACGTCGATGCAGTGGACAAGAGGTCCACCCGATCTTTAATCAAGCACGTGGGTTAAAATTCACTTAACTGAATTCATCATAGCCATCGATCGCGCAAGTTATAACGGCTGAGATCGTTCGCGATCGGTAGACCCTTCGACACATCGCGATCATTGGATTTAAATCCAACGGATGATCAAGCGACGCCACGATTCAAAGCGCATAACGTGGACACATCCTGATCTTTGATTTTTGATCCGACGAATGCGATATAATCGCACCGTTTTGATCAAATAAAGCTTCATCATGACCGTTGATTGTGATGCGCCCCTTCATCGGACGGCTGCGCCCAATTCTTACCTCTTTAAATGCAGTTCTTGCGACGGAAAGATTTTGCCCTTGAATTTTCGAAAGAATTCGAACTGTCAAGACACCATTCAAGTACCAATTCAATTTCCTTGTGTTCTTGACCCGTTTCCGCGTCCAAGGAGTGCTTGAGATTGAATTTTCATCTAGAGACAAAGGAGAAATCACATCTTGAACTTCAATTTTCGTCTTCAGAAACTTGGAATGAAAAGCCATGCATCCGGCGATTAATTGGATCATTTCGAAGGCTAATTTTCGTTAAATTGCATGTTTTCATCTTAATCTTTCATCATTTAGTGTTAATTTTACATTTCGAATAGTAGATTAAGTTTAATTTCGTTTTAATTTCTGTTTGAAATCATTTCACGATACGAATTTTTCTCCTAACTTCAAACTTCAATTACTCTGCGAATTCTTATCCAAATCATCTGATTTTTGATTCCGTGGAATCGCAATTGAGTTATCTTTCTTAATATACTAAAATGCCCAATTTCTAATCTCAATTCGTCGTCCGATTTGACCGGATTTCAAAGATATATCTCATATTTCCCTAATTCTCCGTGGATTTGACCCTTAATTACCATTATACTAATTAATTAAATTGATTAATCATAAATTGGTAAGTTTAGGACTTTGTTTTGACACTAAATTGTGTGTAATCAATGACCATACGATTTAGTCTAATCAGTGCTCGCATGGGTGCGCGTGGCTCTGCCACGTGAACCCAGTGCCACGTCGCATCCATGTGGGTCCTGCGCAAAAATAAATCCCCTTTTTCCTCTTTTTTTATTTGTTTTAATCACTTAAAAATTTAAAATATATTTAGAAAAATCCGTAAAAATCCCTAAAAGTTAGAAAATTCATAACTTTCAAAATATAACTAGAAATTAATCCAAATTTCTTTCATTTGATCCGGAATTTAATTATCTATCATTCTAAAGAGTCAAAATTAATAAATAATGAGAGTTTTAATTTCCATTTCAAAAATACATTTATTCTTTAAATTTTTTAACTTAAGAAAATGTAAATAAATGTTTACAAAATGATTTCTCTCATTATTTTAACTTTAAAAACATCTATAATCTCATGTAAAATCGGTTATTCAATTATTTATCTTTAAATCATCATATTTAACCCTAATTTAAAGTATTTTTGAGATTATAATGACCTTTTCATGGAATGATAGAAAAATACTCATAAATATGATAACATGCATGGAAATGAAATCATTTATGCCTTAATATGCATTAATAATCATGTTGTATCATGTCTATTTAGCATGTTATCACTCGCCCCACATGAGTTGCCACATCAGCACGCGATAAAATATTTGTTTATTGAATTTAATTCTAATTTTATCGGATTAAATTCATAAAAATTTCCAAAAAAATCTAAAAAAATCTCTAAAAATTAGAAAATTCATAGATTTTAAAATTTAACTCGAAATTAATCCAAATTTGTTTCATTTGATCAGAAATTAAATTATCTGTCATTCTAAAAATCAAATTTAATAAATAACAAGAGAATAAATTTTTCTTTCAAAAATACACTCATTTCTTTTAGAATTTAAAACTTGGAAAAATAAATGAGTGTATGAAAAGTGATTTCTTTTATTATTTAGCATTGAACCTAATTATAACCTCAAATAAAAAATGGGGATAATCTAATCTTAAAATATTTCTCTTGAATTTATCATAATTATCCCTAAATTAGTGCATTTTGATATTATAACTTAAGTGTCATAGAATGATAGATAAACACTCAAAGATATGATAACATGCATTAAATGGAATGTTTTATGCCTTAATTTGTATTGATAATCATATATTTTCATGTATAATTTGCATGTTATCACCTACCTGATAAAGATGTGAATTGTACTTTAAAATCATAGACGAATAATGAATTCAATGCTTAAAAATGTCATGTTATCATTATACACTCCCCAAAAAATGGGGTAGCAAAAAGGAAATTAGAGGATATTATGGAAAAGGATAGAGCCCTTGTTCTTCAAAGTCAAGGTCCAATAAACTCATGGGATGAGTTGTTCTAATAGAAACGCAACTCATTAATAGACTGCCAACAAGTACATTGAGATTTTATACACCATTGGAAAAGTTGAATTCATTTTTTTTCCAAAAATACTCTTGAAAACTTTTTTACCTCCTAAAATCTACAGATGCATTTGCTATGTGGACTTGATTTCCAAAGATGTCATTTTTCATGAAAATTCAAACTACTATCTCAATGGAAATCTATTGAGAATTTGAAGAGAACTATTTGTATAGAATCTCTCAATGAAAATATTAAATTTGACCCTCAAAATGTCAAACTAGATTCAATAAAGACATATGTTAAATCTATTCCTGCAAGTGAAACTACTTTTCCACCGGAAACAGAGGTAGGAGCTCTTAATAATAGGATCTCAATAGATATTTTAGAGAATGATATAAGAGAAACAAGTTCTGAGCAAAGAAATGAAATCACAAAGGAGTATTCTCAAGATCTAAGATGAATAAAAGAGTAAAAACTCCAAAAAAACTATATCCAATAGAAGAGTATATGAGTTTTACATGTGCTTCTACACCATTCATACCTTTTCTTTCCACAAGTATTGCAAAACTAATTCCTCAAAATATTGAAGAGGCAATGAAAACAAGTGTTTGAAAGAGGCTATGGATGAAGAAATTTATGCACTAGAACAGAACAACACGTTGACAATAATTGATCCACCAAAAGATCAAAAAAATAATTAGATATAAAAGGTTTTATACCATCAAGTAGAAACCCCATGGAGATGTATATAGATATAAGGCTAGATTGATGGCTAAATGTGATAACATACAAATAATACATGAAAATATATGATTATTAATACAAATTTAGGCATAAAATATTCTATTCTTATGCATGTTATCATATTTTTTAGTATTTATATCTATCATTCTATGAAAATTAAGTTATAATCTCAAAATGCACTAATTTAGGGATAATTATAACCATTAAGAGAAATATTTTAAGATTAGATTATCCCCATTTTTATTTGAGATTATAATTAGGTTTTAATTTTAAATAATAAGAGAAAATACTTTTTTATACACTCATTTATTTTTCTAAGTTTTATTTTCTAAAAGAAATGAGTATATTTTTTAAATAAAAATTTAGTCTCTTGTTATTTATTGAATTTGACTTTTTAGAATGATAGATAATTTAATTTATGATAAAATAAACAAATTTAAATTAATTTGGAGTTGTATTTTGAAAGTCATGAATTTTCTAAATTTTAGGGATTTTTCTAGAATTTTCTGATTTTTTTTATAAATTTAGTTTGATTTATTTTGAATTAAAATGAATAAAATTATATTTTTATCGTGTGCTAACGTGACGTAGACAAAATAGCGGTGCCACGTGATGGCATATGAGAACACCACGTGTCACACACATGTACATGTTTGTGCATGTGCGTGTGCGTGTGTGTGTGCGCATGTATGTGATTAATGAGAATAAGCTCCCTTTTCAAATTTTTTGCTAACTCATTAATTGTATATTACTTATATACCTGTTGGATTTCAATAATTTTTTTCATGTGGGACTATTTTCTTCTGTTTTTATGCGCAGGTGACTAACGAATCGAGACCGTGAGGTCGTTGAAAACACACGGTCAAGAGTCAAAATTAATACCAAACTCACCAATTTACAAAAATTAACACGAATTGAGAGGTATAGTGGTGAATAACGGTCGAAACTATGGAGAATTAGGGTAATTTTTATGATCTTTTCGAATTTGATCAAATCAGACACTGAAGTGTGGATATAAATTAGGGAATTTAGTGTCTTTAGAAAGCAGACTCGAAGACTAATCCACGGAATAAAAAATCATTGAATTTTGATCAAGATTCGCAGAGAAATCATCGAATGAACAGGAGAGAAATTTTTGAAATTAAAATTCGCAAAAAACCAAAACTAAAATTGAACTTGACTCAAATTACGATTCGAAATTAAAATCTAAAGCTATACGAAGGAAGATTAGGATGAAACACGATCCCTAACCCAAGATTGCGCTCGAATTGATCCAATTATTCGCAAAATTCAAGGCTTTTCATCCAAAAGTTGGAAAATACAATCGTTGATGTTCAAGTGTCGATTTCTTCCTATTCTCCCAACAAAATCTTACTTTGAAACACTTCGTGGACGCGGAAATGAGTCTAGAAGCGATTGGAAGCAAGAGATTCAAGGGATTTGGTGTCTAAACAGATCGATTTACTCGAATTGCCCTGGAATGCTTTACAATGTCAAATAACATCTCAATTTATATGGAGAATTAGGCGTAACCGTCCGATTGTCAATTAATCTTCGATCAATGGCTCTAATAAAACGCACGGATGCAAATCGTTATGGTTAAGTCATGGCCGTTGGATCTCCCATGGATTGCTGAGATTTCGCCACGCCGCGCACGTTATAAGTAACGCATCAAACGCCTGCCATTCGATCTTGGTTAGACGCTCAGATGCGTTATCATTGGTTTTAATCTCAGCCGTTATAACTCTTCAAATCAACGGCTGAGATTAAATCATTGTAAAAACAATTTTCTGACAACTCAGAGTGCGCCACGTACCCCCACCTTTAAGTGACGATCAACGGTCACGATGAAACGCACGATCAGACGCTCCAGATTGCGACACGTCACATGTGCACTTATAAAATTGATTTTTAATTTATAAAAATCCCAAAAATTTTAGGAAAAATCCAAAAAAAATCCCTAAAAATTAGAAAATTCATTACTTTCAAAATATCACTCCAAATTAATCCAAATTTTTTCATTGGATCAGAAATTAAATTATCTATTAGTCTAATATAATCATGTCTTTAAGATTTTGAAACTTAGACAATTATATGAGTGTATATAAAATGATTTCTCTCATTATTTAACCTTAAATACTAATTATAATCTCAAGAAAATATGGGTTATGAAAGTATTTATCTTTAATTCATCATAATTAACCCTAAATTAATGTATTTTGAAATTATAATAACTTTTTCATAGAATGATAGATAAACACTAAAAAATATGATAACATGCATAGGAATGGAATCTTTCATGCCTTAATATGCATAAATAATCATGTATTATCATGTCTAATTACCATGTTATCAGTGACGTCGCGACATGTGGAGCGTTCGATCGCGGGATTTAATCGCGATCATCACTTACGTTACGGGGTACGCGGCGCACTCTGATTCATCGATGAATCATTTTAAAACATTTTAATCTTAATCGTTCATCTAAAGAGTTATAATGGTTGATATTAAAACCATTCGGTGGACCCTGTGGACACGTGGAAGCATCCAGAGCGTCAAATGAAGATCTAACGGCAATCGCTTCACACTTTTCTTCTTCACGCATGACGTGGCGAAATCTTAGCGGTTTATCTTCGATCAAATAGACACAATTTAAACGTAACATTTCACATCTATGAGTTCCATCAAAACCATTGATCAAAAATTAAATGTCGATCCGACTAGTACTCCCAAATCTCCCTATAAGTATACATGTTCTTCGATGATGTGAAGCATTCTTGGGTGTTTCGAGTAATCAAACTATTTAGACATCTCAATCCATAAATATCTTGCTTTATTCATCTTGTAGATCAATTTCTACGTCCAAGGAGTGTTTGAAACTGAGATTTCATGGAGAGAATAGGGAGAAATCACTTCTTGAATGTCGACGATCGTCTTCTAATTCGTGAAATGAAACGTCTTTTGATCTAGTGAGCAATTGGATCAATATAAGCGCTATCTTGGTTAGAATTCGTGTTTTCCTCCTAACCTCTCTTCCAATAATATTATATTTCAATTTTGAATCATAAATTAGTTGAATTTTAGATTTAGCTTCAGTTTTCTCTCTCTTCACGTTCCGATTTTCTATCTAATTTTTGCTCGTCGATTTCTTAGTGAATCTAGATCCAAATTCTATGATTTTTAATTCCGTGGATTTTTCTTTATGTTTTCTTTATAAAAATATCAAATTCCATAATTTCTCACCTCAATTCATTGTCCGATTTGATCGAATTTCAAAGATTTCTTTGAAAATACCTTAATTCTCCTTGGATTCGACTCTTGTTCAGCACTATACTATCTAATTCGTGATTATTTCTCTAAATTGGTGAGTTTGGAACTTGTTTTGATGTGAGTTCACGTGTATTCAACAACCTCACGATCTTGCTTTGTCAAAAGGCTTCACTAAAAAATTTTGTATCGATTATTTTGAAGCATTCTCTCATGTAGCAAAGATGAACACTATTAAAATTATTTTTCATCTAGCAACTAGTAAAGGATGGAATTTACATCAATATGATGTAAAGAATTCCTTTCTACATAATAAGCCAAATCATACTATCTTCATGAGTCTACCTCTAGGATATGAGTCAAAGTTTAAGGTTGAGAAAGTTGTTAAACTAAAAAAAATTGTGGTTAAAAACAATTCCCAAGATCTCCGTTCTTCAAGTTTTATCAAACAATATGCCCTATTTTTCAAACAAAATTATTGTGCTTATTGTATAAGTTGATGATATTATCATTTCAAGGCATGATCATGTAGAAATTACTCATTTAGGTGAACAATTAATTTGTGAAGTTGAAGTCTGAAACCTAGGGATTTCGAAATATTTCTTAGGGATTAAAGTTGGATATTCCATAGATAGATTCTTCCTTTACCAGTAGAAATATATCATTGATCTAATCAAAGAGATAAACTTTTCTAATTTGAAACCTATAACTGCACCAATTGATTCAAATCATTAACTATCAAAGGAGGGTATTGAAGAATGGCACATGAAGTATCTTATCAGAGACTCATTGGAAGACTAATATATCTATCCCACTCTTGATTGGATATAGCCTACTCTGTTAGCATGTTAAGTTAATTCATTCATTCACTTCCTTACTACACATCACTTATAGGCTACCCATAGAGTATTAAGGTATCTGAAGGGAACCATAGGGCTAAGTTTAGTATTTAAGAGAAAAAATAATTTTTATCTTGAAATGTTTGCCAATTCTAACTATGTATGGTCATTGAATGACTGAACATAAGTGACTGGTCTCTATATGTTTATGGGTGGGAATTTAATCACTTGTACAAGTAAAAAACAAGAGGTTGTCTCTTGGTCAATCATTGAAGCTAAGCTTAAGGCTTTAGTTGAGGGTATTATGGAAACTATGTAGATGGGAACCATATTGGTTGATTTAGAATTTTCCCATAATTTTCCTATTAAAACATTTTGTGATGATAAGTCTGCAATATTTAGTGCACTTGACCTAATATAGCATGGTAGGATGAAGCCTGCTGATCTAGAAATACATTTTATTAAAGAAAAAATAGACTGTGGAATAATTTGTTATCTATTAATCTATGTAATAAAACAAAAGAACAGAGCAAACATTTTGACTAAAGGGTCAAGAATTTCTTTTTAAAAAAAATTTATTGATCAACCAGGAATGAAAAATCTGCATTGTACTTAATGCTTTTAAGTTTTTATGTTTTAAAGGTACACATGAAAAGGAAGGGGAACTCAAAAAGCCGACGAGCAAAATCAATGAACAAATAAGCGACAACCCAAATACTAAAGTGGGTCGGGCAGACCTATAAATATGTACCCATAGAGGGCATTTAATTCTTTGGATGAATAAGAATCAAACTAGGGTTTCCTCTTAACCCTAATTCAAGAAGAGGGGGAAATGGAGATCAAAGGCCCAACCTTGCATGTTTTTACTCCAACAAGCTCCAAACTATCACAGTCTTTAACGGGCTTCGGGACTATCGGATCCACCTTATCAGGTTGGTATTAGCCGTCACTTTATCGGATCCTCTTTTCTACAAGTAACCTGAAGATGTAACATATTTAATAAACCAATAATAGGATATCATCGGATCCCCATGTCGGGTCCATATATATCTCCGGATATTATCGGATTCACTTTGTCGGGTCCTGCTTTTAGGAGTAGAGGTTACACAGTCTTGACACTTGCAGCGCTCATGGCAGCTCCAGGAAGGTGCTTTCTCGTCACCGGACCTCCGGTCAGGAGAATTTCTCATCTCTTTCAAACCTTCGACGTCGACTAAGATTTCAGCTGTGGAATGCAGGGGGTGGGAAAGACGACGTTGGTGATGAGAGTTTTGGAGAGCCTAAAGGCTTCACATCCTGATCTCCATATGCGAGGATTCTACACGCGTGAGCATTTCTCCCTTCCTAGAACGTCAGTTTAGATGATATCGTTCGCTTTTAGGTGATAAAAATATTTTTTTTCTGTATTTGCGTCGCAGGAGAAGTGAGAGATGGATCGCAGAGGGTGGGATTTGAGGTCGTGACAGTGGATGGCAGATGCGGATGTCTTGCTTCTAGTTCGGTGTCTAGGTGCCATGTCTTTATGTTTATTAAATAAAGGAAACTGGAAATGAAAGCACCTTTTTTGTATTTGTTCTCTATTGCGTTTGCTGAACAGTAAGTAGTTTCTTATTTCGGTATCTGCTTTTTGGGAGTTTGCTTTGATTCAGAAACCTTATTTATAATCCGGACTTATGGTTCAAAAACCTCTTTGATAGATCTGAAATACCTAATTGAATTTTCTTGAGCGAACATTCCTCATTTCGGCTAGCTATTTTTCCCTAAATTTGGTCGATGAACTAAATATTCTGAAACCTGATGAGCGTGGACATTTATAAATATATTGCATCTGCAATAACCACTTGATTCTTGTATAATTTCAGCTTTGAGTCACAAAGATGGCCTTCCGTTGGAAAATACAGAGTAGATGTATCATCTTTCCAGTCCCTGGCGCTGCCAGAGTTGCAGGTAACGAATTTTGGTCTAAATTTTCTGAAAAATGTAAAATTTCTATATTGTGTGAAATATGTGTGCTCTTGATGGAGGAAAAGTCACAATAAACATTTTTCTTATTGAAAGTGTTAGAAAGAAACATTTGGTTGTTACGTTTAAGAACTAGGGTTTTGGCTTTCAGCTTTTATCACCATGGATTTTTCTTTTTCTCTCGTTTGATCTTTTTAATTTCCTTTTTAGGTTGATAATAGCAATACGGAGCTCTTCATTATTGACGAAGTGGGCAAAATGGAGATGTACTGTTCAGCATTTTTCCCAGCTGTTCTTCGGATTCTAGACTCAGGTATCCCGCTGCTGGCTTCTATACCCATCCCAAAGGCCGGCCGTGACATTCCTGGAGGTAATTTTCAGCCCTAGATCCAAAAACCACCTAGAGAAAAATTGACTCAGGTTGAGGTTCAGATTCTATCTCGGTGGGCTGTTGGTCAGCTAGGGTGCTTTAGAGTCCAGTTGACTTCAGATCTACCTACAGTTTAGACCATGGGTTTCTGATTAAGTCAATGTGCTCTCCATCATATATGATTCTTTGTGTACTGTTCAAATGTGCACACTGAAGCATATTTGAACAATAAATCATAGAAGATTCAAGGAAATCCAATTTAAGAAGATATTACCCAAGAGATGGTGTGAACCACCTCTGTCTGTCATTGGTCGTCATCAGCAAGAGAGCCTTCTGGACGGTCCTCAGACAACTGGCAATGGAGAAGGAGAGAGATCTCTTTCTAGTGCTTCAATGGAGGGAGGGATCTCTCCAATCTAGAAGAGAGAGAAGAGAGAACTCTTGAGGAGAGTGAATGCAAAAAAGAAATAAAACTCATTTAAAATGTATTAAAAACAAGAGAACAAGAGGCTGCTATTTGTAGAGTGAGGGAAACTAGGACACCAAAAAAAAAGGATTGTGGCCCTTAAAACTGGGGTCCACTCTCCTAAAGAAAAAGGACAAAGAGAGAGAGAGAGAGAGAGAGAGAGAAGTGGTCACCCTATGACTGTTTCCCACTTATCAGAAGAAAGAGGACAGGTAGGGGCACGTGCGGGTTTGCATGGCTGACCCACGCCCCTACGCTTTGGTTGACCATTTGACTTCTGATCTGGAGTTCAGATATTTGGTCTCTGATTGTGACAAAGTCTTATCCCTCTCAGATCAATCTTCCTAGGTTGATCATTTGATAAATGATAGCTTCTCCCCTTGACCTTTTGTCCAATAGGCTAACCACTTGGTCCGTTATTTCTTTTTTTTTTTGAAGTGGCTCGGTTGAGGAATCATCCTGGAGCGACAGTATACACTCTCACCTTGGGAAACAGGGAGACCGTCAAAGAACTGGTCTATTCTCATCTGGCCAACGCTTTGCACAGACAGTGATGTCAGGCAAGTGGGCCCACATGTGGACTCTCTCAGGTCCTCCTTAAATATTTTTTTTTGGAATCATTAATCCATGCCGTTGGTAACCTTGTAAACACAATTTCAACCTAACACAATTTATAAAATTTTTGGTTTTTCAACCTCTCTCTCTCTCTCAAGATGACGTTGAAAGCTTGGGAAAGCTTGAGAAAAATTAGTTATCAAGGAGTAACAAGGGTGCTCCAGCCTAGGGCGGCGCCTGAGAGGGAGAAGAAGGATAAAACTAATAATAAACTTCAGAGAGAGTCATCTGTTTAGGGTTAAACCCCTTTTGTAGGGGCGCTCCCTGACAGAGATCACATGTGACCCTGTCAGGGAGTCACATGTGACCCTTAAGGGGTCGCATGTGACTCTAGAGGGTCACACGTGCGACCACTTAAAGAGGGCTCGCACGTGTGACTTAAAGAGGGAATAAATGTCTGTTTTAAATGCCCTTTGTGGGCCACTTATCATACGTGGCCCACTTACATTTGGGCCCATTGAGAGAGAAGAGAAGAGAGAGAGAAGAGGAGAGAAGAGGCAGTCCAACAGACGTGAACATAAAATAGATTGGCTGTGCAAAAATGTAGATTTGGTAGAAAAATATCAGAGTAAAAGGGGAAAGAGAAAGGGTGAAAATGTTTCAATAGAGTGATAAACAAAGGACTACTAGCAAACAATGGATATATCTATATCCATTGTTATCAGACTGAGCACCTCTCCAGGAAGTCCTGTTCTAGGTCAAACCAGGAAGGGTTCTGAGGTAGGGACGGTAGTTTGGAGAGAGGCAGAATCACAGAAGAGAATTCAATAACAAATACCCTTAGTAAGTGGGTATAGAAAAGAAAGCAAAAGAAGCCCATTATAAGGGCATTTCTATAATATTTAGAAAGAGAGGGTTTAAAGAGAAATATAACAAAACTTAATAAATGTCAACACCCCCCCTCAAGCTAGTGTGTAAATATTCTGAACATCCAGCTGGCTAGAGTGCTTGTAGAATGCGTTGCTCGATACTCCCTTGGTAAGGATATCGCCACCTATAAGGATGCTTGGACATAGACAAGCTTAATAATCCCACGATCAATGTTCTCTCTGATGTAGTGCTTATTGATCTCAATATGCTTAGTTCGGTCATGTAGTAGTGGATTGTGGGCGATGTTGATGGGCGGTTTGCTATCACAATGCATAATAATCAGACCTTTTTGTCGAATCAGAAGATCTTTAAGAATTTTTTGAACCCATGTCACCTCTTATATGCCATAGGAGACGGCTTGATATTCTTCTTCGACACTAGATCTAGCAACAACATCTTGCTTCTCCTAGTGACAAGATTTCCACCGAGGAACATACAATAACTAGAAGTAGATCTTCGATCAATAATGGACCCACCATAATCAGCATCTGTGTATATCTCACTTGAGGTGCCACCACCTCTCTTTAATAATAGTCCCGGACCAACTGTTCCTTTTAAATATGCCAAGACTATGTGCTGTGTGCAAATGTGTCTCCTTGGGGTTGTGCATAAGCTGACTCAGTAGTCCCACTACAAATGCTATGTCTGGCCTTGTGTGATTCAAATAAATCAGCTTTCCCACAAGACGTTCATAATATCTTTTGTTGGTGGGGTTATCTTCTTCACAGAGGCCTAACTTAGTATTGGGATCTATCGGAGTTGGAGATGGTTTACAGTCCATCATACCCGTCTCCTTGAGGAGATCAAGGGCACACTTGTGTTGAGAAATGAAGATGCCTTGGTAAGAGTAGGCCACCTCAATGCCTAAGAAGTATCTCATCTTCCCAAGGAACTTGATCTCAAATAAGGTCGTAAACCTTTGACTCAATGACTTTGACTCTTCCTCGTTGCTACCAGTCACAATAATATCATCGACATACACCAAGCGAATCGTAACAATCCCGATGTCTGAATGCTTCACGAAGAGAGTATCATCTCCATGGCCTTGTGAGTAACCCGTGATTTTCATGGCATTACAAAAAGTCTCAAATCAAGTGCTCCCAGCTTGCTTCAACCCATAAATTGTTTTCTTTAGATGACAAACTGTTCTTGGAGGAGCTGAAGCATAATTACCTGGTGGCAAGTCTGACGTGTCATTTTTGTGCATCGTTAAAACACAAAGACGATGGTCAAACAAAATTTATAAAACCGAACTCACAAAGACAAGATATAATAATCAAGTATTGGGTAAGTGTCGGGTCGATCCACAGAGAGCAGTGTTGACTTTAATCACAGAATTGACTTGGTCAAACTTAGGTTTAAAAGGAGTTTTAAATAAGAGAAAATAAGATTTAAGGAATGGAAATGATATAAATAAGCTAAATAAGAAGTTTTAAGAATTGAAATCTCGGATTTCACAGAGAAAAGTCAAAAGTCAAAGTCAAAGCATTGACTTTGACTAGCAGTAGATGTTCTGCAAAATCAGAGAATCAAACAGAGTCAGAAGATTACGAAAATTAGATATTTGGAAACTAGAGAGAAAATGGAATTTATTGATATATATTTCGTAATTTTTGGATAATAAATGGATTTATTATGAATTATTGAAAATAAACTATCAGAAAATCCCCGAAATGGACACCTCGGAGGAAATCTTCAAATTGATCAGTCAAATGAAATCCAAATCTTGCAATTTATATGTCAATGGAAAGCTAAGAACCATAGGAATCTAAAGAGACCAAAATGATCAAATTCTGATTTGTAAATTGAAAGTAATTGACCCCGAAAGTCGACGTTTGACTTCTGATGAAAGATGAACAGTCCTTGGTCAAACGTCAAATTGAAGGGTCAAATGAACTCAGAATTCGATGAATTTTCTATCCACGGAAAGCTGATGAAAATAGGAATCCAAAGAAACCAAAATCAAGTAATTTGGAATTATAATCAGAGAGATATCCTATTTTCAAAATCAGTGATTTTTTGGACTAAAAATTAGGAAAAATGATGAAGAATACTATGATCTAATTTGCAAAATTGAAAGATGATATTTTTATAGTTGGTTTGATTAATAGATTGATATAAGAGGAAGGAATTGTCCTAAGATTAACACATAAACCCTAAGTGTCGGTCAATCCGTTTAATCGTGACGCAGTCATCATTATTTTATCGGATCTTGAATTATCGCCCAAGCTTGGCGTCTATCACGGTAGAATAATGAGCTGAATAAGCAACTAGAACTCGCATAGTATCAACCTTGCCCCCTATCCTCAGTCCTCACGGGGCTAAGAGCCTTGCCCTAGCCTTGAGCGGGATCTCAGTGACAAGGCCCTCTAACTTTCTCGAGATCGATTCAACCGATGGTGATTAATTCTAAACACGATAAGAAGATAAAACCTGATCCACCGGTGCTCCCTTGGCCTTTCGACACGAAACACTCTTGCCATGGAACAAGCGATCACAAAAGAAGATACGAAGAAGCAAGTCGGATATCTAGATGCACTCGGTTCGTCATGCCGCGCAATCCTAGATACCAGGCGAACACACAAGAACATAAGAAGAACAAACAATAACTAAACATACCAAGATAGTTGATCCCTAGCAGCCTTGATCCCAATGGCCAACCTCCAAAAGGAGGCCAACTAGAAGATGAATTTTACATTAGAGATGAGGCCTATTTATAGATAAGTTTGTGCGAAATTAGTGGATCGTGGCCCACGACGTGGATTTCACTCCGTGTGATTTCAGCCGTCGGACTGCGCGAAATTAGTGGCTCGTGACGGGGATTTCACTCCGTGTAATTTCAGCCGTCAGATCGCGTGTAATCGGTAGGATCGTGGCCCATGACGCGGATTCCACTCCGTGTGATTTCAGCCGTCCAATTGCACGATTTAATCCCGACCATCCGATTGCGCGATTTAATCCTGACCGTTCGATTGCACGATTTAATCCCGACCGTCCGATATCACTGTTCACGCCACGTAGGCACCACGTAGGCATCCATGTGGGCTTGCGTGGCCCCGCCATGTGACCGCATCGTGCCACGTCACCTCCGTGGGTCCCGCACAATTAACTAAATCCTGACAAATCAAAATAAAATCCAGAAAATACTATAAAATTAAGAAATTAAGAAATTCATTTGTATAACTCCTTTTTAACTCAAATTTTCTCCATTGGATCACAAATTCCTTCCTTTTTAATATCATGTCATCTAAAATATACTTTCAAAGAATAAATTAAGATGAATTAAAAATCACTTACTCATTTCTTAAGCAATCTTCTTAATCACATTTTCATCTTGAAATTATCTTTCAAAACATGCACTAAAGTCAAAGTAATTTAAGAAAATAGATCAACTTCTATTAATTTTAACTTTGCAAAAGATTAATCATCAATCAAGCATAAAATTATCCCTAATTTATGCATAAATATCGACTTTAGTGAAATGACATACCAATGGAGAAAATTCCTAAAAAGTATGATAACATGCATCATATTCACATAAAATAAGCATGAATATGAGTTAATTAGGATAAGAATTTAAGTTATAAATGCATGTTATCAAAGTCCATATAGATTTCCTCTTTCAAGTCGTTGTGCGAGAAAGCATTCTTAACATCAAATTGATTAATTTTCCAATTTATACTGGCAGCTAATGCCAATAGGATTTTAACGGTGTTCAACTTGGCAATGAGGGGCAAATGTCACTTCGTAATCAATCCCATGGGATTGAGTATAACCTTTGGCGACTAACCTGGCTTTGTACCATTCTAATGAGCCATCAAAATGGTATTTTATTGTAAATATCCATCTACAACCAACTGCTCATTTGTATTGGGGCAAGGGTTTGAGCTCCCAAGCCTCGTTCTCGAGAAGCGCATCCATCTCATCATACATAGCTTTACACCAATTTATATGCGTCTTTGCCTCGACGGCTGAACTTGGAATTAATAGTTTATGCAGTTGGACAGCAAATGCGCTATATGACGAGGATAGTAGAGCATAAGTCATGAAATTGGACATAGCATGCCGATTTCATCGCGTGCATGCTCGTCTCTCCTTTTGGAGAGCTATAGGCCACACCTGATCACTATCTTCGATAGGAGCATTAGGAGCAACATATTCCTCTACAATTTCATTAATCAGATTTGCACTTTCATTTTCAACTTGTTGAGCCTCTTCTTGACTCATCGTAGGGCTAGGAACCTCTGAATTTTGCAAGTCCGGGTTTCTTATCTAAGTAGATGTTGCATCTTAATGACTCATCGTAGGGCTAGGAACCTATGCATCGTTCAAGTCTGGTCTTTTCGTCTCAATAGATGTTGTCTTTGGTATTATAATATGAATAGGTTGTGGCTCTATAATCTATTGAGTTTTGATGGGTGGCGTAATAACTTCGGCATTGTCACTATCAATGGGAGAGAAAAAACTTTCATTCTCATGGAAGGTGACGTCGGCTGACAAAAAAATTTCTTGGACCCGGGGTGATAGCATCGGTACCCCTTTTGGGTTGAGGAATATCCAACAAACACACACTTCACTACTCTAGGCTTCAATTTGTCTTGGGATTCATGCACATGTACAAATTCAGTACATCCGAATACCCTTAGACATAGATTGGTCTTCAACTTGATAACTTGAAATGCCTTAGAGATCAAGTCAATGAGGCTCTCGTATCCAAGCACTTTAGATGGAATCCGATTAGAGAGATATGTTGCAGTGAGTACTGCTTCTCCCCATAGATATGTTGGAACATGTTGGTGTATCATCAGGGCTCTACTGATTGTCACAAGATGCCCAATTTTCCTCTCAGCCAAGCCATTTTGCTTAGGTGTATTGACACATGATGATTCGTGGATAATGTCGATATCTCTAAAAAATGAAGCCAAGTTTGTGTTGAAATAATCCTTAGCATTTTCTGATCTAAAGCGCTTGATGGATACTCCAAATTGATTTCTTAACATGGAGAAGAAATTTTTTATGACATCAAGAATTTCGGTCTTGGACTTTAACAAATGTACCCAAGTCAATCTTGTGCAGTCATCAACTAACGCAATAAACCATGTTGCCTCGGATACTATTATTGATGGGAATGGTCCCCATACATCGGTGTGTATTAAATGGAATGGATGTTGACTTCTATCATGGGTTCATTTAAAGGAGTTTCGCTTGTGTTTTGTAAGCTGACACGTATCACAAGTAACATTTGATAGATCAATATCTTTAACAAATGGAGGGAACATTCTCCATAATAGTTCAAATGATGGATGTCCAAAGCAAAAATGGATAATTTTCAAATGATTAAGAAGCTGAGCATTATCTCCCCGACTTCTTTTAGATGGTGTTTTAGCAACAACATCAGCAGTGGTTGCAAATCTTCCACCTTCAAAAATGAGAAGTCCCTCTTTTTCTCTAATAGTGCCAATCTTCCGGGTCAGCCCCTTGTCATAAACATAGCACTTATCAGAATAAAAAATGAGGAGACAATTTATGTCTGTACTGAATTTTAACGAAGACATGAGTTGTGCCGATAGGTTTGGTACATGAAGAACATTTTTAAGGATGCCAACTACATTAATCTCAACATCTCCAATTCCATCAACATGTAGAATTTGAGTACCAGCTATGAGGACTCGTCTTGGAGTATCACACATAGAGAGTGGGATAAATTTAGACTTATTAGGTGTCATATGATGTGTAGCCCTAGAATTGAAGATCCATTCTAGATCAATCGTAGATGTATGGGTGCTCAATAGAGCAGTATACTCATTGGCATGAGCCATGGATGTAGATGCGAACATGGCTTCTAATTTCTTTATTTTTTCTTTGAGAACAGTCATGTCATCAATCTGACCTTGAGTCATCTTCTTGGGTTGATTGGAGCAACTAACATCACCATCTAGACCTTCGTCGACTTGGGTTGTAGCAGGATAGGCTTGTCCTTGACGTTGGTTTCTATTCTTTAGCTTGAAGCAAGTTTCTTTGGTGTGGTTCCATTTTTTGCAGTAGACGCAAAATAAGTTCTCGAATGCTTGTTGCTTTCCCCCGCTCCCAAACTGTGGTGACTTTTGCTCTAGGACATGAATCTTGCCCTTAGATGCAAGTATAGCACTTGCTTCCTCTTTGGGTGCATTATGTACTAGCTTCATTCGACTTTCTTCTTCAAGCAGAATGTTAATAGACTCTTCATAGTAGGCACCTTTTCTCGGTTGAGGATTTGACTCCTCAAGGGTTCATACTCAATGTTAAGTCCCATGAGGAACTTGTATAGACGGTCTTTGATGGTGTAATCAATCTGTGTCCAAATAGCTTGTAGTTCGGTGACATATGCCATCACGGAACGATCTCCTTGAACAAGAGTGGCTGCTTTACAAACAAGGCTTTAAATTCTCCAATATTGATTCTGTTTGGAACAACTTGTATGAATTTGATCCCAAATAACCTTGGTGGATTGCAGGAACAAATATTTCCTAAATAAATCCTTGTCCATGCTTCCAATAAGCTAGGCACGGATTTGGGCATCTTCCTTCCTCCAAGTCTTGAAATCTAGATTACTCTCATCGATAACAGTTGTAAGATGTTCCTCTAGCCCTCGCCCAGTCAGGACTAGTTGTACATATTCACTCCACTCTAGCATGGTCAGCCTGTCATATTTAAGGGCATTACGAACTTGATGGAGTAGAGCTTGTACAGGCTTCTCTCTTTCCTGTAAGAAAGTAGATTCCTTTGGATTCTCGACAGTCATATCTATGGCATGTTGTATCTTCATCATCCTCCAAATAATAATAATACGATAGCAAACAGCTCCTACTTGTACACTGTTCTCCAGCGTGTGAGTTTCCAAAGTATCTCTAATCAAGGATGCTTGAGGAGATAGGGATGACATGAAGGAGAGCCCTATGGGAGAGGTTTAGAGGGCAAGGGTGAGAGAAAAAAAGGAGACTACACACACAAAGTCTTGATGTCTTCGCATGCTTGCTCTGATACCATATCAAATTGAGCACCTCTCCAGGAGGTCCTGTTCTAGGTCAAACGTGGAAGGGTTCAAAGGCAAGGACGGTAGTTTGGAGAGAGGCAAGAATAACGAAGAGAATTCAACAACCCTCACAATCGCAGGGCTGCCCTATTTTATAAGAGGTGGAAGTTCCACATATACCCTTAGTAAGTGGGTGTAGAAAATAAAGGAAAAGAAGCCCATTATAAGGGCATTTATACAATATTTAGAAAGAGAGTGCTTAAAGAGAAATAGAACAAGAAAACTGAATAAATGCCAATATTTTCTTTGAGATGATACAATCCTTGACAATCTCCACTCCTAGAGGCAAGTGACAGCCTTTGATACACTTCTAGCTAAAAATGGGGGGGTTTTCAAGAATGCAAGAAACCAGCACCATCAATGTTCTTGAATTCTGTCACACACTCTCTCTTATCCATTAGTAAACTAGCATTGTTTTGGGGGCCTAGCTTATTCTCTTCCAGCTCAAGGAACTCACAAGCTAGCTTGTGCTAAAGTGAGAAGGGTCCTATTGTTGGTGCAACCTGCAACTGATCCACATCCTATTTACATTTCCTTAGTGGTTTCATGTCTTTACCATCCTCAAAGCATTGATTATCACTTATCCCATGGGAACAATGATCTATATGACCTTCTTTATTTTTACATTGGCATCCTTTTTTAGATTGTGGCCCATCACTAGTTGCAATAGTAGATTGATTCTACAACACATTAGCCTCTCTCCTCTCATTGGCTATCAATGACAGCCTCGCTTCATCTCCATTCATCAACATGCATGATCTAGGTTATCTATCTAAATGTGGACAAAACCCTTTTCACATATTGTGGCACAATTTAATGAATATTATGTAGTTTCCAAGTCAATCAAACTTTCATGTTTTGTTTGTATTCATTAAAATAAAATTTTATTCATTCTCATTTATACGTGATACTTGGATTGAAATTCATGAATGTCTAAAATGACTAAGAGAAATATAATGAGATCATCATTTACTTACCAGCGTAGGAATCCCGAGACCCTAGAGGGATAAAGATGATGTACATGATATAGAATACTCATAGTAATCTGAATCATCACTAATCTTTAGTTATAGATTCTAAATATTTATATTTAAAGGATTATGCAAAAAGATATCAAAATATCCCAGAACAATAGCACTATACAGTCTCACTCATATGATGTGTATAGCTCATTCGTCGAGCATTGGTGTAGAGATACTAAGGATAGATAGCATTTGCTATTTAGATAAAGAGTTCACTGAATTGATATATATAAATCCTTGAATAGTATTATACATAGTTGTCAATCGTGATTCATGTCATAGTTAGTACTTAGACTTAAGACACCAAAGACATATTGTAGATAGATGATTGTATTTTAAATATGACATATACATCTTGAGTTATAGAATCTCCAAAATATTATATGGGATACAATATGAGGTCATCAAAGGTGATTAAGTAGTGAATACATAATCATCTATCCTTAGTATAAAAGGATATTGACTGAAGGAATGAAATGTGATTAAATCATTGATCAAGGTAATGAAAATATTAGACAAGTTGTTATCAGTAATCGTCTTTATGTATTCGTATGAACTAGAATGACTAATAGAACCATAAACTTGACCATACCCAAAGTTTTTTAATATCCCCACGTTGATAAAGGATCTTACATATAAAATAGTTGATGATATGAAGGTACCATAAAGGAGCTCTTATACAGTCGGTCTCCTAAGACACAAGGTAAAGCTTGACACCTAAGGGATTGGCAACTTGACTTGTCAAATAGGTTAAATCGATCCTTGATTAATTCATCTATTTGTTGATATAATTAATTGTAAGGGTTGACTCGGTCAACTCTCTACTCTAAAAGCTTTCAAAATGCTCTAGAATTTTCTTAAGTTTTCTAGAATCTTCTAGATGCTTCTAGAATCTTTTATGCTTCTTCTAGAAGCTTGTGGACTCTTCCAGATTATACTGGATAATTATGGATATCTCTTAAAGCTTGTGGATTTTTTTAGATTTTCTAGAAAGTCATAAACATCTTCTAGAGAGAGAGAGTTTCAAGAAGCTTCTAAGGAGCTTTATAAAAGGATGAGTTCACCCCAAGCTTGGTGAAACCTTAAGGATGTAACACAAGACCATCCTAAAGGAGTGAAACCCTTGTGAAGGAAGGGTCTGGATCCTTGGATAGTTGGGAAAAAGAGAGGGGACAACATATCATCTTTGAAAGAAGCCATGTGAAGAGGTGACACCAAGTGTCGCTCTTTTTGTTGGTTAGTTGTTGAGCTCAAAGTCGTCGTGTGTTTAAACCCAACAAACTTACTATTTATAAACAAGGAAACTACGAAGCAACTGAGATAATTGGGATGTATAAGTCGATCCACAAGGACTTTAGGGCGAGAGAATGTCAATATATGTGGCAAGAGAGAATGATCTAGAGTACTCGGGCATATCAATCAGAAGGACAACTAGAGAGTGTGCAAAATAGAGAGATATGAAATCTAAGATAATATTTAGGAAAGATGAGAGGAGAAGTAGTACAGATAAAAAGGAAGGAAATGGGAGTTAGAGGAAAGAGGGAAAAGAAGGAGCGTAAAAGGGAGAAGGAAAGAACATGAGTTAAAGAGAGGAAAGAAGGAAGGAAAAGCCTTCACGGAGAGAGAGATAGAGAGAGAGAGAGAGAGATCAAATAAAAATAGAAGGACAATTATCTTTCGGAGAATAGAAGGGGAATAATAATAATAATAATAAAGAAACTAATGAGAGAATGATAATAGACTACTGTCAAACATAACTTGAAATCGTGAGAACTCATTGAGGGAGAAATGAAATTGTAACTTGAAAGATTGTACGGGAAATTAAAAGGGATGAACGGAAGAAATGGAGAAGGGGGGAAAGAGACCGGAAAGGGCAGGAAGGGACCGGAAGTAGTGAATGAGGGAGGCGACGCGAACTAGAGGGTTAAGAGGAGATTCCATGAGAGAGAAGGGAGAGAGAAGATGAATGCTGGAGGGAGTTAGAGAGATCGCGCGGAAGCATGAGAGGGAAAGAGAGAACGAAAGGAAGAAATAAGGGAGAGAGTGACGAAATCAGAAAAGAAGGAATGCAGTGGAAGAGGAGGCGCGGAATTAGGAGAAAATGCAAGCAAAAATCAAGGGAGAGAGAGACGTTGGAAGTAATGACTGAGAAAACAAATGAGATCGCGAGAGAGGGATGAATGAGAAGGAGGCATTTGGAAGATAAAGAGATTGTGAGGAAGATGAGGAGAGATCGTGTGAGAGAGAAATAGAAAGCGAATTTAGAGATATGGAAAAACAGAACTCGGGAGAAGATTGGGAGACGCAGGGTTGCGCGATCATGATCGAGTCGCCGATCTGATCGTCGCGCATCGATCGATCGATCGATCGGCGATCAGAGAAAACTTGATTTTGTGATCGATTGATGATCGATCGATGAAATCGCCGAGATTGATGAAAATTTTTTTGTGAAATCGCGGTTGTCTGGAAATTAAATCTCTCTCTCGCGCGCGCCCTCTTTTGCTCTCTCCCCCTCTCTCGCGCGCGCCCTCTTTTGCTCTCTCCCACTCTCTCGCGCTCTCTTGCTCTCTTGCTCTCTCCTATCAGAAATTTCTTCGTTCGAAGCTCTCTTGCTTCGTCAGAAGCTCTCGCGCTATCTTGCTCTCTCCTCTCAAAATCTCATCGTCCGAAGCTCTCTTGCTTCGTCAGAAGCTCTCGCGCTCTATTGCTCCCGTTGACGTCGCTCATACCTCGTTCTTAATTATCGAGTTGATCACAACCACTCAATTGCCTATCCCCTATAAAATTAGGGGATTAATCTTCCAGATACCTGTGATTTCTCAACAATGAATGTAATATCTAGTACGCATTAAAATTTTATTAGAACAGTTTAAGAAGATACTGTTTTCTCGAAACCAGGTAAAGAAGCTAATGCATGAAATAAAATATGAAAATATAAAATAAATATAGATATTTATTTTTCTTATGAAATATACAATCTAATGATGTTAATATAAAAATATGAAATAACTATTTAAATTTATCATATTACAAAATATATATTCTAATGATGTTAATGTATAAAATATGGAATAATATCAAGTTGTTTGTTGTTTTACATCTCCTGTTCTCGCCTCTCTCCAGGATTGCGTGATCATGATCGTCGACCTCGATCGATCGACAATCAGGCGACGATCGATCGGCGCACGGACCCCTGTGATCGATCGAGGCGGCGATCATTTGACGATCAATCTCAAGCGATCATGATCGCGCAACCCTGGGGAGACGCAGGGAGAGAATCGAAAATGTGGAAGTAAAGAAGTTAAAGAGGCGAGGAAGAGGGAGAGCGTGAAAGAGGAGAAACGGGAAAATTCTGGGAAAGAGAGAGAGAAGAGTGGAAGAAAGGAAAGAAAGAAGGGGAGCGAAATGGCTACAAGAAGTGCGGGATCATGAGATAGAGAGCGAGCGAGATTGACGGAAGAGAAGTGCGGTTACGAGAGAGACGGAAGAGAGGGGATAGAATGTAGAAGAAGAGAGAGAGAGTAGAGATAGAAGAAGGAATCGAGGGAGACTAAAATCGGAAAATTCAGGCGGAAGAAAATGAAATTTTGAGAGAGAGAGAGAGGAAGAGAGAGTGCACAAGAGGCGCGAGAGAAATTAGGAGAGGAAATAGAAGAGAGAGAAAGGAAAATTTTCGAGAGAGATAGAGAGAGCAATATTGTGCGGACGCGTGAGAGGAAAATTTAGGGAGAGGAAGGATGATCAGAAGAAAGAAATTTGAGGGAGATAGAATCGGAAATCGAGAGCTCAAGAGAAAACGTCGAAGAGAGAAAACTGGGGGGAGAGAGAGAGAAGATATCGAAACGACGAAACCAAAATAAGCCAGAAGAACCGCGATGGAAGAAACGAGAAAACGTGGAAGACGAGAAGAAGAAACGGAACACACGCATTTGCATAGAGATTGAGAGGAAGAGGAAGAGTGCCAGAAATGTGGAGAATACACGGATAGCGTACAGTGTGATAAAGAAAGAGAATAGAGAGAGAGAAATTTCCCGAGGAGAGGAGATGAGAGAAGAATAGGATATAGCAGTTCAGAGAGAGACATGGAGCGTGAGAAAGGGGGGAGAGGAAGAACGAACTCAGAGATTGAACAAGAAACTAAGAGCGATAGAATTTGGAAAAGAAAGAGTTGGATTTAGAGGGAAGACGAGACAAATCGGAAGATCAGGGAAAGAGGTGATTCCGGAAGAATGAAAAAGAAAGAAAAAGATCAGGGGAAGAGAATTTACGAGAGCGGAAATGGAATGAGAGAGAGGACATGAGAGAGGTTGAGTGGGGGAGGAAGAAAAGGTTACGAGGGATTGAAAAAAAACAATAACAATAACATAGATTTTCTAGGGCTAATCGCCCCATTTATCCAGTGTTTTGGGCTTTATTTTCGTTTTATCCCGTGTTTTTAAAGTTAGCTTAGTTTATCCCCAATTTGTCAAATCAGCCCGGTTTATACCATGTTTGTCACATCAAGCCCAGTGGATGTTGAGTGTGCTGTCGTGGACGGCCACGTGGGCGTGGAATCACATCGGATGCCACATCATCGCGGGAAGACATGCTGTTGGAGAGTTTCTCTCTCCATACTCCATGCTGCTGCTGCCGCTCCAAACGCAGTCTTCCTAAGCGCTTCCGCTGCCTCCCGGCTCGATTGGACAGCCTACTCTTCGACGGAAGCCAGGTTTCGCCGCAGGATCAAGCTAGATGCGCTCCTCTATTATCAGGAGTTGATTCTAGATCGGGCGATGGCGGTAAGCAATTGAGCACCTCTTTCCTTCTTCTAAAAAGCTATGTTTTTATTTGAACTGTTTTCGATGAAACAGATAGCGGAATGCAAATGTCCTCCTCTTCCTCCTCCTTCGACCATCAGAGGAGCGGGAAGGCTCACAGATTCACCTTCCGAGAGCTCGCGGTCGCCACTAACAACTTCAAAGAGAGTAATCTCCTCGGAGAAGGCGGGTTCGGTAAAGTCTTCAAAGGACATCTAGAATCTAAGCAGGCGAGTTCCTCCTAATTTTTTTCTCTTTTCTTCACCAATTTTTTTAATTAAAGTTCAATCCCCAATTTTTAGGTCGTCGCCGTCAAGCAACTCAACAGAGAAGGTCTCCAAGGGAGCAAAGAGTTCATCGTCGAAGTCCTCATGTTGATCGTTCTTCGTCACCCGAATCTCGTAAGCTTAATCGGCTTCTGCGCCGACGGCGATGAGCGTCTCCTCGTCTACGAATTCATGTCTCAAGGAAGCCTTGAGAACCACCTCTGCTGTAAGTTTCTCTCTCCCCCGATGACAAAATATTAAATTTTCGTTTAAATTTGTCATTATGGCAGGTTTAGAGAAAGAGAAAGAACCGCTGAGGTGGAACACAAGGGTGAAGATCGCTTTGGGAGCGGCGAAGGGGCTGGCCTATTTACACGATGTGGCGAATCCACCGGTTATTTATAGAGATTTGAAGTCTTCGAACATTTTGTTAGACGAGGAGTTCAATCCTAAGTTGTCAGATTTTGGGTTGGCGAAATTCAGGCCGGTGGGAGATAACACGCACGTGTCGACGAGGGTTATGGGGACGTACGGTTATTGTGCTCCGGAGTACGCGATGAGCGGGAAGCTGATGATGAAATCGGATGTTTACAGCTTCGGCGTCGTCCTGCTCGAGCTGGTTACTGGGAGAAAAGCGTTTGACTGCAGCAAGGGACCTAGAGAGCAGAGCTTCGTTGCTTGGGTATGTGCGCTTCTCTCTGGATGTGTTAGTTAGTTGATGAATCATCTTCAAGTTCTAGGTCTTTCTCCAGCAGTTGGCCGGCTTTTCTCTTTCACTTCTCTTGCACGAGGCGATCCCATGATGGGATCCGTAACAATCTCTTGATATCCTGAATTCCACCGCAAATCCTTTGATTTTCATTTTTTTCTTGACACGTCGAGAGTTGCCATTTGCAGTCGCAACCATTCCTGAGCGACAGACGGAGGTACTCTCAGCTGGCAAACCCATAGCTTAAAGGCCAATTCCCGCCCCGGCCATTCCACCAACTGGTCGTCATAACCTCGATGTGCCTCCAAGAGCAGCCGCACGTGCGGCCCATCATGCAGGATGTTGTAGTCGCCCTCAAGCACGTGGCCAGCCAGCCATATAAACCCACTACCAACGGCGAGGTCGGAGGCCCAAGTTGATTTTTCCGTCTGCTTGGAGGGAAGGAAGAGCGACAGTAGAGAATAATCTAAAAGTCAAGGGGGACATTTTTGATGGATTCTTGTATAGTTTCGATCTAATGTCCCACGTTAATCGACTGTTTATCTCATCGACAATCAGATGGCTACCCGTTTAACCTTCCAATGAACCAACAAGCATGAAGCGCAATCAATCGAATATAATCATAAAAAGTTCGACGAGAACCCCTAAATTGAGCAGAAGAACTGCTGGATCCGAGAAAAATATTTTGAAGGGAGATCTCAATTCAGAGAGAAAAGTGAGAGGAGAGGGCGAGTGTGTGTGTGGTAACCTGACTTGGCCTCGGATCTGAATCTCCAAAATCATCTGAAAAAAGAAGCAAACCAAAATCACCTCGTCGTGCATGGATCCCCAAGAAATACAAAATTGATCCCCCAAATAAGTTTTCACAGAATCCAAGCAAATGATGGGCAAACAGCGCAAAGAATCATAAAACAGGGGACAAATCATCTCAGATTTTCACAAAATCATAGGTGTTTGAATGCAATGGTGGTATATAATGAGATAAAAGTAGACAAAAATGAGCCTTTGAAGAATACTAGTGCTCTGATTTCAAGAGAAAACTCAAGACGAAACAAAGCTCAAGAAACAAATGGGGGGCCTCTACCCCGTATTTTTTGAGGCAAAGACCTTGCACAAAAGAGGGAGATGAATTACAATAATGTCATAGGACAAGAATAAGACGATAATGTTAAAAACGATTTCTAAATCGTTTTTGAAAAATAAAACGATTTCGAAATCATTTTTACAAACAGGGATGAAAATCGCTTTTGAAAAAAACATACCAGATAAACCAAGACATAAAATCGCCGGAGTGTTTGGAAATGGGGGGCGATAAATGGGGCGAACGGGATAAATGGGGAAGATTCTTCCCGCGATGATGTGGCGTCCGACGTGGATTCCACGCCCACGTGGCCGTCCACGACAGCACACTCAACATCCACTGGGCTTGATGTGACAAACATGGGATACACCGGGCTGATTTGACAAATTGGGGATAAACTAGGCTAACTTTAAAAACACGGGATAAAACGAAAATAAAGCCCAAAACACGGGATAAATGGGGCGATTAGCCCGATTTTCTAAACAACTATTTCTGAATCTTAAACTACATTCCGAGGATGATACCGAAGAAATTCTCACACCTTCTTGCTTTGGACAGCCCATCATGCTTTTTAAACCTTCAATTTTGGAGGATCTTGTTATTCTTCCTCTTGTATTGTTCCTGAAAATAAGAAAAACAAAAGTCATGTAAAATAATCTCTTTTTGATGTATTAATAGTCCACAACATTAAGTCATGAGATAATGGAGGAGATGGTGTATTCAAGAGTTTAATAGGCTTAAATAATAGTAATAAGTGGATGGTTATAACTACATTTCATGTTCTTATCATTAGTCCCTTTGGTGAACTTTCTCTCTTTCCTCCTTTTGTCTTAACTGTTTTGGACCTCTATTGTGAACATTTTTCATCCCATTTAATAAGGTTATTTTTCTCTGTTTTGTTGTGGACTTTTTCTAGTTTTATCCCTAGACTCTTGGTGGATACTTGAGCTTAGTTGGATACATACTTTAAACTCTTTTATTAAAAATATATTCATCATTAATTAATAAAGTTGAGTAATAAATGTTTGAGCTAATAGAATTATTGACCATACAAATATATGGGCGTAAAGGGTCACATATATAACATCAATGGACGTTTGTTTAGATAGACATCTTTCTGATAATTAGCAATACCCTAAATGATTCAATTGTGTGTTAAATATAGTTTTACAATGTATATTTCTAGTTTGCCGATGTTTTTGAAATAGTTCATCAATTAATTTTAGAACTTGATTGATATTTTAGCCACAATGATGCAAGAAAGGTATGTCTTTGTAGGAGCAGGTATTGACAACTCAAGCAATTGACCCACACCGATATTAGAATCTATCACTTTGAAGAACAAGCTTTATATTATTAATATTTGATTTCTTCAATTCAATTTTATATTAATTAATCATTTAATTATCATCTTCAAGGTCTCTTATTTAATTACTTAACCACTTAATCAATGTCTCATATTATTTAATGTTAAATTTATTTTCTCCATGTTATCAATCTACTTCTATGTTTTTTCTTTAATTTTATTCATAAGTCTGACGTTTGATTTTTTAGGTATCTTTAAACAAAACAAAAAAGAGAAAACCCAAAGACCCCAATTCTCTCTCTTGGATGCTCTCATGATTCTCTCTCTTTGAGAAATTCTCTCTTCAACAATCACTCTCACTCTCATTGATGATCAATCCTCTTATCAAAGATTTGGGATCTTCTCCATGACACTAATCTACGCTTCTCTCCCAGAAAGCAATCAATAACACAAGTCTAGTCCTTTTCAATGAGTGAGTAGAATTGATCTCCAATGGAAATTGCTTTAAGAGGCCATGGTGTGTATTTAGATTCTTTTTCTTTCTTGATTTTGATTTTATTTTTTGATTCGATTTTTTTTTATCTAAATCATTTCTTTAAAAACTCTCTTAATTTTATTTTCTCCCCATCTGATTTTTTCTAGTAATTTCATACGTTTGTCTTTTAATCATTTGAATATTTTATAGAAATTGGGTTCTTTTAGTTTTGACCAGAAATTACCTTGCAGTTTTTTTCTTAATCTAATATATTTTCTATTATATTTCTTTAACATTTTTTAATATATTTAATTTATCAAATCACATTTTTATTAATATGGTATTGTTAAAAATAAATGAAAAAAAAAATTTGATGATTTAGTTTGCCCTTTGATTTTTTTTAACAAAAATATTTATTTAAAATGATCTTTCATTGTAACAATTTTTCTTGAACTAATCTCTTTGGTTTGACTTAAAATTGAATTTGAGTCTGATCTAAGATTGATTTTGGGTTTGACTTGAGGTTCTTATAGGACTAATTTGAGATTGAGCTTGGGTCAGATTTGAATAATTCAGGTCTAAGTGGAATCCACTTTTAGATTTTTGGTGTTTTTAGAAAGTGATTCAAGTGTTTAAGGTGTTGATTTAAGTGAGTTAGAGTTAAATTTGTGGGGATTTATTTTAGGATTTTAATGGGTTATTCTGCTTGATTATATTGTGTTTTTAGGCTTGATTATGTTAAATTTTCAAGTTGATTCTATGTTGATTAGTAGGGAAATTCTAAAGTTTTTGGGTTGATTTTTGGGTTGATTAAAGATCAGCCACATCCTAATTTGAGTTTTTTTTATTGGTGACATCCACTCCTACACAATAGGACACCATTCATCTCTAAAATTGAATTTTAATGTCAACATTTAGATTCATTCATAGGGTAATTTATGCACGTAGGGCGATTTTTACATAATCAAAGCATTCAACGAAAAATATGATGAAAGTTAGAGCAATCAGTGAAAAGTCTAATTCAAGGATAGAAATTCAAAGGCAAATCTTTAGGGATTTTTCATTTTGACTATTTTTTTCTTATAGTGTCCTTCCTTTAAATTCAAATTATTTTCAGTATTTTTTTCTCCTTTACTAAGCTTGAATCCTTTCTTTATCTCTATATTTTGTGTGAGTTTAATTTAGGAATTAGGGATGGCTATAAACTACTTGAACACACTAGGTTGACTTTGGGCTAGTCATACTCACTTGTGAGGGTAAGAAGGAGATTCTTTGGTGAATTGGTGCTAGAACGAGATTACTCTAGGGAATTGACTAATAGGCCAACTCAAGGTGTAGTTGTTCTTCACCTTACTGTGTCTTTCAGATCGAGGACGAGCGATGATAACATGCTATTTATACATGAATTTAAATGATTATTAATGCAAATAAAGGCATTAATTACTCCAAATGTATGCATGTTATCATATTTTAAGTATATTTCTATCATTTTCTATAATTTCATGTTATGATCTAAAAATAAATTAATTTATGGATTATTATACATAATTAGACATTATGATTTTTAATCCTAATTATATTTGAGATCATAAGTATGTTTGCATGATTAAATATAAGAGAAATGATGCTTATTAATATTCATGTATTTTTATAAGTTATTTTCTAAAATACATGAAAGTATTTATTTAATTAATATTCATTCTCTTACTATTTTAATATTTTGAGATTTTATAATGATAGATTATTCAATTTCTGATCCAAAAAAATAAATTTGAACTAATTTGGAGTTGTATTTTGAAAGTTATGATTTTTACAATTTTTAGGAATTTTCTAGAATTTTTCTGAATTTATTTAAGCATATTTTCGATTTTAAAAGTTATTTAAAATAATTAAAAAATACAAAAAGTGTTTAATTATCGCGCGGGACCCACGTGGATGCGACGTGGCATGCAAGGCCACATGGTAGAGCCACGTGGACCCACGCGAGCGCCTGCATGGCCCGAAGGTGACACGTGTGTGTATTATATGTATTTATATATTAAATATGGTTATAGTACATATAAGCATCCGTAAATCGGATTTAATTTAACCGCTTAAGTCCGTTCACATTTTATACCCGACATCTCTCCTTAAATTTCTTTGTGTGGGACTATTATTCTCTTGTTTTGAATTGCAGGTGACGTGGCAGCATTAAGAGCGTTGGATGCGAGCGCATCGATTAAAACGCGTCGATGCAATGGACGCGAAGTCCATCGGATCACCAATCAAGCACGTGCCTTAATCTATTTTTAAGTGAATCAATCGTAGCTGTCCATCAAAGGATTTATAACGGTCATGATTCATCGCGATCGGTAGACCTTCCGATCACGATTATCCGAGGAAGATCTAACGCATGCGATGAAACGACGCACCTCTTCTTCACGCGATGAGGATGCATCTCAACCCTCCATCAATGATCGGACGCTCGTGAATTAATCGCGATGATTCGATCAAGCGACCCCTCATCTCAGTCATTGATTGCGATGGACCGTTAGATCTAATGGTTGCGCCCAATTCCTCTTTAAATAGAACTGTTCTTCGTGAAACAGAATTTACCCTTGGATTTTCGAGATTAATCGAATTGTTTAGACACCACAATTCAAGTGTACATCAATTTTTTTCTCTTCTTGACTCGTTTTCGCGTTCGAGGAGTATTTGAAATCGAAAATTGATCGAAAGGAGAAGGAGAAATCACATCTTGAACGCCCTCTTTGTCTTCGAAATCGCGGAATGAAAAGCCATGAATCCGGAGATTAATTAGATCATTTCAAATGCTACTTTGGGTTAGATTGCGTGTTTTCATCTTAATCTTTCATCATTTAGTGTTAATTTTACATTTTGAATCATAGATTAAGTTAAATTTGGTTTTAATTTCGGTTTTTAATCATTTTCGTAATCGAATTTCTATCACATTTTCAAACTTCGATTACTCTGTGAATTCTCATCCAAATCACTCGATTTTTGATTCCGTGGATTTGCAATTGAGTTATATCTCTTAATATTATAAAATGCCTAATTTCTAAACTCAATTCGTTGTCCGATTTGATCGAATTTCAAAGATATATCTCAAAATTCCCTAATTTTCATTTATTTACTATTATACCCTTCAATTCGTGAATTAATCTTAAAATTGGTAAGTTTTGACTTTGTTTTGACACGACATCGTGTGTATTCAGCGATCGTATGATATCGTTTCGTCAAACGAGTTACTTAAAGTTTGCATAGATTGATGAAAAGGCTCAAGAACTTCTAAGAGGCAAGCTGACTCGAACGGGGTTAGGGAATGACATGTGGAACTCTGGAAATCGGCTAATGGGAGACGTGACAAGCGATGGTGTACTAAGGACAATAGCAAAGTGAGGTCACTAACACAGAGCGTGAGAGGGTCAAATTGAAAGTTCATGTTTTGACTTTGATTTGACTAATTCGGTTAGTAGTAATTGTTATTGGGTGACTGATAAGCTCAAAGTCGTCGTATTTTCAAGCCAATCAAACTTAATATTTATAGACTAGGAAACTATGAAGCAAATGAGATAATTGGGATGTATAGGTTTCCTAGGTCGATCCACAGGGACTTTAAGGCGAGAAAATATCAATGTAGGTGGGAATAAAGGAGAGTAGCCTAGATTACTTGGATATATTAATGGGAAGAGTAATTGGAGTACATGCAAATCAAGGGATATTGAACCTAGGGTGAAATTTTGGAAGAATGATGTGTGAGGAAATGTAAAAAAAATGAGAGTAGGGAGGAAGGGAAATTAGAGGAAAGATGGGGAAGGAGAAGTGTAAGGAGAGAGGGAAAGAGTATGAGCTAAGGAGAGAGAAAGGGAGGAAAAGCTTTTAGGAAGAAAGATGGAAAGCTGGAAGGAAATAAAAAGAAAGAAAATTCTAAGAGAGAGATTTAGAGGGAATGAGGGAGCTCCTTGAAGAGAGGGAAGGAGATATAAAATAATTGGGGAGAAAGAGAATGGAAGAAAAAGTAAGAGAGAACTTAAGAGAGCGCGAGATAGATGACTTTTAAAATAGAGGACTGGTAGAGTAAAGGAAATAAAGACGGTCAACGGACGCGAGAGAGAGAGAAAGAGAGAGAGAGAGAGAAGGAAATAAACGGACTGGTAGAGGAGAGAGAAGGCGTGAGGAGAGAGAAGAAAATAAACGATTACGGAAGTGCTTGCGGGATACCGAGACGGAAACGAAAAGATTGAAATTCGGGAGAACGAAAAGACGGAAACGAAAAGACAAACCGAAGAATGAAGAAAATTTGGGAATGATGGAAGGAAGATTGAAATTAGAGGGAACGGGAGAGAGATTACCAACGAAATAGGAAAGAGAGAGAGAGAGATATCGCGCGGAAACGCGAGAGAGGAGGAGGAAAAAAAAGGGAAATGGAGAAGAGGAAACGCCGGTAGTCAACGCGGTGGGAAGACGAAAATCAGGAGAGAGAAGTTAGGAGAGGAATGGGATGCGACGGAGAGAGAGCGCATAGGTGCGAGAGATAGAGAAAGAGAAGTAGAGAGCATTCAAAGGTTTGGAAGAGATAGAGGATGAGATAAACAAGTTACGAACGAGATTGAGGATGGGAGAGAGGGAGAAATGGAGAAGTCCGGAAGATGCGATTCGGAAAGTTTATGAAAGAGAAAGATGGTAGAGAGAGCGCACGGAAGTGTGGGAGGGAAAGAGAGAGAAGGAAAGGAGGCGAGGGAAAGGAAGGATGATCGGAAGAAAGAAATTCGAGGGAGAGAAAATTGCAGGAGATTCAATGGAGATCGAAAACAGAAGAGCGATAGAGAGTGAAAAAGGCGGAAAACCTGAGAGGCTATTAGAGAAAGAAAATGTGCAGGCGAGGTTGAGAGAGATAGGATGATCGTAAGGGAGAGCAAGAAAGAACTTCCTTGAGAGAAAGAAAAACGAGGACGAAACGAGGAAAATCGGATTAGAATGAGAGGGTAAACGAGAGAGAGATCGGAAGAAAGGAGAGAAAGCTGGGTTAGTGCGAAGAGACGAAAAGTAATAAGAAAAGGATAGGACAGGAAAACGGGAAAAACGGGAAGGAGAGAGAGAGCGCGAGAAAGGGGAAAGAGGAAGAAGGAAGTCAGAGATTGAACAAGAAACTAAGAGCAGTAGAATTTGGATGAGAAAGAGATGGATTTAGAGGGAGGATGAAATAAATCGGAAGATCAAGGAAACCACGGGAAGCGGAAATAGAATGAGAGAGAGGACGGAAGAGAGGTTGAGAGGGGAAGGAAGAGAAGATTACCGAGAAGCAAGAGGAATAGTGGAGAAAGAACTAAAATTAATTTCCATTCAACTTCAGAATCAGTCGAGAGAGGAGTTACAGGGGAAGAAAATCTAAACCTAGGAAAGAGAAAGAACAACAGAAGAAGAAGGACGGAAGAAGGAGAGTCGGGGAGAATCTAAAAAAAACAGAAGAAGGAGAGAGAGAGGCACGACGGGAAAACCCCCTTTAAAAGTGTTTTTTTTTCTCCTTTTTGTGGACTCTCCGAGAAGGGGTTTCTTGAGATCTCTCCATGACAGCCCACTAACTATTGCTTTTGAGGAAGTGTTCTTCTTCTCTTGTTCCTGAAATAAAATAAAATAAAATAAAAGTAGAGAACTTCTATTTAATGTGTTTATCTTATAAAACTATTAACTCATGAGATAGTAGATTTAATGATATGTTTAACAGTTAATAGAATTAAATAAAAGCAACTCATAAGTGTTTATAACTACTTTTTATGCTTTTATCAGTGACTAATAAGGTTGGGAAAGACTTCAAGGGGATTTGCCTCCTCCTAGGATTGGCGTGAGTGGGTTATATGCCTTATTTATGTTCGGATTAGATGTCAATAAGCCTTCTAAAATTTGGTTCAAAACATAAAACACAACCAAATATATTGAATCAAAAAATAGATTGATTAATTAAGAATTAATTTGACCCAATTAACATGTTTAGTTGTCAGTTCATTGGGTGCTAAGCTACACCACATACTCTAGGAGATATGAAGTGTATAAGAACTCCTTCTATGATATTTCCATTACCTTGGTTAAGTATTTCATCGCATCTTATTCCTTAAGTCAATCTCCTCAAATATCGAGGACAAACAGTCTAATCTTTATCACACAATCATCTTCAAGGACTTTATGTTATATCTAATATATGATGTTTTGCAATTCTCGTGGCTAGGGATTCGTAAGTTATAATCAAAACACAATCATCCATCCACAAGATATCTTTGGTGTCTCAATTCAAAAAACCACACATATAACCATGATATTAATCAACCTAATTGACAATTAGGTATAAAACTATTCAAAGATTCATACAGATCAATTCACTTAACTCTTTATCTGAAGAGTGCATACTCTCTATCCTTAGTGTCCTTAAAATTTTCAAACTTGAAGAAACACATCCCCATATTGTGCGAGATGCCACTTTAAATATTACTTGTTTTCTAGGCATTATTATCCTTCTTAGCATTTGCCTATATTTTTAGAGATATGCATGTGTATGCATTGCTATATTATATTTTTATTTTTGGAAAATTTTCTTGGGCCTACAATGGTTTTTGGTTTTTCCTCAATTGCCTTCATTCTCTCTTCTTACATGATATAAAAAGCCATGGGGTTTTCTGGTGCCCCTTTACATTGTTCTTCTTTATCGCTAATTACCACCAACATTTGCTTATTTTGAGACCTTTTGGAAGACATCCAATTTGTCAAAATCAAGTTTGTTTGATCCTCTATCTCCTATTCCTTGTGATGTGTGCAACTATTTGTACATATTTTCTTGAAATCTTCCTCATGAATGGTGCTTGACGAGATGATTTTGTATGGTCATTTATTACACACAAACACATGTTAAAAAAATTTTCAAACTCATCAATTTAAAGTTATAATCACAAATTTAAAGAGTGTAGTGGTGAATAAGGGTTGAATCCATAGAGAAATAAGAGAATTTTTTAGGTGTCTTTGAAATTTGATCAAATAGGATGATGAATTGAGGTGAGAAATTAGGGACTTTAGTTGATTTGGAAGGAGAACTCAAAGACAAATTCATGGAATAAGAAATCACACAATTTGGATCAAGATTTGCGGAGAAATCAAGGAGCAAAAATTATGTATAAAATTGATCACGAGGAGAGAGAAAAACCAAAATTAAATATAAAATTAATCTAATTTATGATTAAAAATTAAAATATAATACTATAAGAAGAAAGATTAGGAGGAAAACACGTAATCTAACCCGAAGATATGCTCAAAATAATCCAATTAATTTTCGGATTCAAGGCTTTTCATTCCGCGATTTCGAAAACAAATTTCAGCGTTCAAGAGGTAATTTCTTCCTATTCTCTTCACCAAATCTTGATTTCAAAC
>CM044107.1:4508268-4549000 GCA_024174645.1 Lemna minuta
GTGTAAATCTTAGGACATTTCTGATGTAGGATATTTCTTGAATTGATAATATTCCTACAAATTAGGGGAGGATCTATGAAATGATATCAATATGAAAATGAATTATAAATCATTGAGGATATAGTGTGATATAATGTAGAAATTGGAGAGAATATAGAAGATAGATATTATGATGCTTGAGGGATACTTAAAACAGTGACTAATGTGAGACGAATAATGGGATTAGATGAATGATAAGGATAGATTATGAATGGAGAGATGAGAGAATAATGTTGGAGTTAAGAGAATGGATGGAATGAAATGGATAATGTCTATTAGATGATGAGAGGAGAATATATATTAGATAATATAATTAGTGATTGAAAGAGGAGATAATATTTTCGGAGTATGAATATAAGGGAGGGTAGATACTTTATATTTTAAGAAAGAGATAGAGAAGAGATAGAAGATGTAACTGAGGCGGGAACAGAGATGAGTTGGTTGGTCGTGAAGAAGAAGAAGTGAATGGGGTGGAAGCGTATGATGTAAAAGAAGGAGTGAAGAGTGAAAATGGAGGAGATAGATGGAGTGGAAGGATAAAGGGCGGCGGAAGGGAATCTGGACTTATAGATTTCTGATGCGAACTATTTTCATCGTCACGGTTGAGGATGTTACCTGATAGGCGATGTTGAAGCGATATTCTCGGATTCGACAGTTGACCCAGATAACCTCAGATGCATCAGACGTGAAGTGTTTGAAAGAGGACAGAATAGGGGGAGAATAGATAGGGAGGTAGAATCGGAGATGATGGGGTTGCGGGAGGAAGGTGGAGACACGGGGAAGAGACAATGGAACACAAAGGTAAAAACCGAACCAAGGGTAACCCAAATTTTCATAAACAACAACTTCTGTTCTTTCTATTTACAATTCTCTGTTTTATAGAGTCAAGGAAAGAGGCGTTACGGTCAAAGCGTCGCTTCGTGACGGTTTTGTTTCAGTTGACTCTTTTGGCATCTTTTGACTTTTACTCAGCAGGAGGATGAGGCAAAATTTATCTCCCGTCGATGCTTCGTAGTCGGGTTCTTGTACAATTGTGGTGACGCATTCGGTCGCGGAAGTGATTTTCTATGGAAGAGCAGTTGCGCGGACGTGTGTGACGTTTGTCGAGTATTCCGCTTCTTTCGGAAATGTTTTACGTCTCTGTCATGTTCCACGATAACAGGGTCAAGTGACAAGTAATACTCTGGAATTTATTTCTTCGATCACGTTGTGCAGAACCGTTGGTGAAGATGATTGACTGAGGAGTTGGGTAGTATCTGCCTGGGAAGAAGTTTATAAAATGAACATTTTCCGGTGGCTAGAAGAAGAGGAGGCAGTGCAGATGTTGTCGGAGGAAGCTTCAATCTCTCTCTTTGGCAAAAAGACCCAACGGGAGTTGGCTTGTGATTAGAGGTCGCCTGGGTGAACCAACTTTACGTTCGCAGGTATCCACTTTTCCGCGATTTATTCTTCAAGGCCGGTTGAGATATCTCACGCTTTCCTTCATCACGATATGTTCGACTTGGGAGGTCGTTTCTACAATTCAACGTCTACCAGATAGTTGCCGCCGAAGGTGCCTTTGGACCATACGATCACGTGCTATGAAGAGGAAGTCTTCGATCGGTCGCGTGCTTCTAAATATATGTATATATATTTTTTTCTCAGTCGGGGACTTATCCCCGTGGTTGTCTTTCAGTATCAGTCGTCGATCTTCTCCGCGGACAGGTAAGTTCCATGAGAACGATCCTATTGAGGTCTTCATGTTTGAATTAATGTGGATGGTTTTGTGTGCATTCCATGCTTCATACTAGTCGAGGATGATGTATATAGACTCATCAATCTTTAGATAATTGCAGTAACTTTGATAGACATGAGGACGACCATTTGATGTAGTTGTTCTGCATGCATGAAGTCGATTTCCTGTGACTGCAAAGGTCTTCATAAGTCACTGAGGTAATGTTTTATGTATGAATTTGTTGGCATTGAAAGAATCTTGGAGGTCTTTGGAAACTAGGTGGAAGATCCTTGTGACTGTCTTTACTACTGTCAGCTATCTTAGTACTGGAAGTTGTCAGTAGTGCTTGATTGTTTGATAGAACTCAGTCAATGGCTTCTTTATGTTCATAAGAGCTTAGAGAATTCTTCATTGCTTTCATGATGACTGAGGATAATTCTTCACCTTCATCTTTAACCATAATGTTCTTTCTTGAATAGGAAATAGAACAAGAAGATAAGGTACTTTCATAGGAATAGATCTCTCTTATAATTCTAACTAAGGGTGGTTTTCAAAGAGGAGGAAAATACAAATGGATTCCTATTGATGTTTCTTTCTTGAGATCATTAATTTATACAAGGTTCCTATGATATAGTGGATAAGGTTTGGAGATTAGGATCTTATATCAAGGAAGAAGGTGGTTGACTTGGTACATTCAAGGAATTCTAATTATCTAAGGATAAGGCTAATTTCTTTTGACCAAGTCAATCATTAGATCAGTGTAAAATAGAGGAAGGAGGAGGATAGGTTCACTTAGAACCCTTGTGTTCATGTTTCAAAATAATTCTCCATCAATTTCCTTCCTCTTATATCAATTTATTAATCAAACCAACTATAAAAATATCATCTTTCAATTTTGCAAATTAGATCATAGTATTCTTCATCATTTTTCCTAATTTTTAGTCCAAAAAATCACTGATTTTGAAAATAGGATATCTCTCTGATTATAATTCTAAATCACTTGATTTTGGTTTCTTTGGATTCCTATTTTCATCAGCTTTCTGTGGATAGAAAATTCATCGAATTCTGAGTTCATTTGACCCTTCAATTTGACGTTTGACCAAGGACTGTTCATCTTTCATCAGAAGTCAAACGTTGACTTTCGGGGTCAATTACTTTCAATTTACAAATTAGAATTTGATCACTTTGGTCTCTTTAGATTCCTATGGTTCTTAGCTTTGTATTGACATATAAATTGCAAGATTTGGATTTCATTTGACCGATCAATTTGAAGATTTCCTCCGAGGTGTCTATTTCGGGGATTTTCTGATAGTTTATTTTCAATAATTCATAATAAATCCATTTCTTATCCAAAAATTACGAAATATATATCAATAAATTCCATTTTCTCTCTAGTTTCCAAATATCTTATTTTCGTAATCTTCTGACTCTGTTTGATTCTTTGATTTTGCAGAACATCTACTGCTAGTCAAAGTCAATGCTTTGACTTTGAATTTTGACTTTTCTCTGTGAAATCCGAGATTTCAATTCTTAAAACTTCTTATTTAGCTTATTTATATCATTTACATTCCTTAAATATTATTTTCTCTTATTTAAAACTCCTTTTAAACCTAAGTTTGATCAAGTCAACTCTGTGATTAAAGTCAACCCTGCTCTCTGTGGATCGACCCGACACTTACCCAATACTTGATTATTATATCTTGTCTTTGTGAGTTCGGTTTTATAAATTTTGTTTGACCATCGTCTTTGTGTTTTAACGACGCACAAAAATGACACGTCAGACTTGCCACCAGGTAATTATGCTTCAGCTCCTCTAAGAACAGTTTGTCATCTAAAGAAAACAATTTATGGGTTGAAGCAAGCTGGGAGCACTTGATTTGAGACTTTTTGTAATGCCATGAAAATCACGGGTTACTCACAAGGCCATGGAGATGATACTCTCTTCGTGAAGCATTCAGACATCGAGATTGTTACGATTCGCTTGGTGTATGTCGATGATATTATTGTGACTGGTAGCAACGAGGAAGAGTCAAAGTCATTGAGTCAAAGGTTTACGACCTTATTTGAGATCAAGTTCCTTGGGAATATGAGATACTTCTTAGGCATTGAGGTGGCCTACTCTTACCAAGGCATCTTCATTTCTCAACACAAGTGTGCCCTTGATCTCCTCAAGGAGACGGGTATGATGGACTGTAAACCATCTCCAACTCCGATAGACCCCAATACTTAGTTAGGCCTCTGTGAAGAAGATAACCCCACCAACAAAAGATATTATGAACGTCTTGTGGGAAAGCTGATTTATTTGAATCACACAAGGCCAGACATAGCATTTGTAGTGGGACTACTGAGTCAGCTTATGCACAACCCCAAGGAGACACATTTGCACACAACGCATAGTCTTGGCATATTTAAAAGGAACAGTTGGTCCGGGACTATTATTCAAGAGAGGTGGTGGCACCTCAAGTGAGATATACACAGATGTTGATTATGGTGGGTCCATTATTGATCGAAGATCTACTTCTAGTTATTGTATGTTCCTCGGTGGAAATCTTGTCACTAGGAGAAGCAAGATGTTGTTGCTAGATCTAGTGTCGAAGAAGAATATCAAGCCGTCTCCTATGGCATATAAGAGGTGACATGGGTTCAAAAAATTCTTAAAGATCTTTTGATTCGGCAAAAAGGTCTGATTATTATGCATTGTGATAGCAAACCGCCCATCAACATCGCCCACAATCCACTACTACATGACCGAACTAAGCATATTGAGATCAATAAGCACTACATCAGAGAGAACATTGATCGTGGGATTATTAAGCTTGTCTATGTCCAAGCATCCTTATAGGTGGCGATATCCTTACCAAGGGAGTATCGAGCAACGCATTCTACAAGCACTCTAGCCAGCTGGATGTTCAGAATATTTACACACTAGCTTGAGGGGGGGTGTTGACATTTATTAAGTTTTCTTGTTATATTTCTCTTTAAACCCTCTCTTTCTAAATATTATAGAAATGCCCTTATAATGGGCTTCTTTTGCTTTCTTTTCTATACCCACTTACTAAGGGTATTTGTTATTGAATTCTCTTCTGTGATTCTGCCTCTCTCCAAACTACCGTCCCTACCTCAGAACCCTTCCTGGTTTGACCTAGAACAGGACTTCCTGGAGAGGTGCTCAGTCTGATAACAATGGATATAGATATATCCATTGTTTGCTAGTAGTCCTTTGTTTATCACTCTATTGAAACATTTTCACCCTTTCTCTTTCCCCTTTTACTCTGATATTTTTCTACCAAATCTACATTTTTGCACAGCCAATCTATTTTATGTTCACGTCATCTTGAGAGAGAGAGAGAGAAACCAAAAATTTTATAAATTTTATGTTAGGTTGAAATTGTGTTTACAAGGTTACCGACAGCATGGATTAATGATGCCAAAAAAAAGTATTTAAGGAGGACCTGAGAGAGTCCACATGTGGGCCCACTTGCCTGACATCACTGTCTGTGCAAAGCGTTGGCCAGATGAGAATAGACCAGTTCTTTGACGGTCTCCCTGTTTCCCAAGGTGAGAGTGTATACTGTCGCTCCAGGATGATTCCTCAACCGAGCCACTTCAAAAAAATAAAGAAATAACGGACCAAGTGGTTAGCCCATTGGACAAAAGGTCAAGGGGAGAAGCTATCATTTATCAAATGATCAACCTAGGAAGATTGATCTGAGAGGGATAAGACTTTGTCACAATCAGAGACCAAATATCTGAACTCCAGATCAGAAGTCAAATGGTCAACCAAAGCGTAGGGGCGCGGGTCAGCCATGCAAACCCGCACGTGCCCCTACCTGTCCTCTTTCTTCTGATAAGTGGGAAACAGTCATAGGGTGACCACTTCTCTCTCTCTCTCTTTGTCCTTTTTCTTTAGGAGAGTGGACCCCAGTTTTAAGGGCCACAATCCTTTTTTTTTGGTGTCCTAGTTTCCCTCACTCTACAAATAGCAGCCTCTTGTTCTCTTGTTTTTAATACATTTTAAATGAGTTTTATTTCTTTTTTGCATTCACTCTCCTCAAGAGTTCTCTCTTCTCTCTCTTCTAGATTGGAGAGATCCCTCCCTCCATTGAAGCACTTGAAAGAGATCTCTCTCCTTCTCCATTGCCAGTTGTCTGAGGACCGTCCAGAAGGCTCTCTTGCTGATGACGACCAATGACAGACAGAGGTGGTTCACACCATCTCTTGGGTAATATCTTCTTAAATTGGATTTCCTTGAATCTTCTGTGATTTATTGTTCAAATATGCTTCAGTGTGCACATTTGAACAGTACACAAAGAATCATATATGATGGAGAGCACATTGACTTAATCAGAAACCCATGGTCTAAACTGCAGGTAGATCTGAAGTCAACTGGACTCTAAAGCACCCTAGCTGACCAACAGTCCACCGAGATAGAATCTGAACCTCAACCTGAGTCAATTTTTCTCTAGGTGGTTTTTGGATCTAGGGCTGAAAATTACCTCCAGGAATGTCACGGCCGGCCTTTGGGATGGGTATAGAAGCCAGCAGCGGGATACCTGAGTCTAGAATCCGAAGAACAGCTGGGAAAAATGCTGAACAGTACATCTCCATTTTGCCCACTTCGTCAATAATGAAGAGCTCCGTATTGCTATTATCAACCTAAAAAGGAAATTAAAAGATCAAACGAGAGAAAAGAAAATCCATGGTGATAAAAGCTGAAAGCCAAAACCCTAGTTCTTAAACGTAACAACCAAATATTTCTTTCTAACACTTTCAATAAGAAAAATGTTTATTGTGACTTTTCCTCCATCAAGAGCACACATATTTCACACAATATAGAAATTTTACATTTTTCAGAAAATTTAGACCAAAATTCGTTACCTGCAACTCTGGCAGCGCCAGGGACTGGAAAGATGATACATCTACTCTGTATTTTCCAACGGAAGGCCATCTTTGTGACTCAAAGCTGAAATTATACAAGAATCAAGTGGTTATTGCAGATGCAATATATTTATAAATGTCCACGCTCATCAGGTTTCAGAATATTTAGTTCATCGACCAAATTTAGGGAAAAATAGCTAGCCGAAATGAGGAATGTTCGCTCGAGAAAATTCAATTAGGTATTTCAGATCTATCAAAGAGGTTTTTGAACCATAAGTCCGGATTATAAATAAGGTTTCTGAATCAAAGCAAATCTCCCAAAAAGCAGATACCGAAATAAGAAACTACTTACTGTTCAGCAAACGCAATAGAGAACAAATACAAAAAAGGTGCTTTCATTTCCAGTTGCCTTTATTTAATAAAAATAAAGACATGGCACCTAGAGACCGAACTAGAAGCAAGACATCCGCATCTGCCATCCACTGTCACGACCTCAAATCCCACCCTCTGCGATCCATCTCTCACTTCTCCTGCGACGCAAATACAGAAAAAATTATTTTTATCACCTAAAAGCTAACGTTATCATCTAAACTGACGTTCTAGGAAGGGAGAAATGCTCACGCGTGTAGAATCCTCGCATATGGAGATCAGGATGTGAAGCCTTTAAGCTCTCCAAAACTCTCATCACCAACGTCGTCTTTCCCACCCCCTGCATTCCACAGCTGAAATCTTAGTCGACGTCGAAGGTTTGAAAGAGATGAGAAATTCTCCTGACCGGAGGTCCGGTGACGAGAAAGCACCTTCCTGGAGCTGCCATGAGCTCTGCAAGTGTCAAGACTGTGTAACCGCTAGTCCTAAAGCAGGACCCGACAAAGTGAATCCGATAATATCCTGATATATACAAGGACCCGACATGTGGATCCGATGATATCCTTTTACTGGTTTAATAAACATGTTACATTTTCAGGTTACTTGCAGAAAAGAGGATCCGATAAAGTGACGGCTAATACCAACCTGATAAGGTGGATCCGATAGTCCCGAAGCCCGTTAAAGACTGTGATAAGTGTGACCATTAAAGACTGATAGTTTCGAGCTTGTTGGAGAAAAAACAAGCAAGGTTGGGCCTTTGATCTCCTTTTCCCCCTCTTCTTGAATTAGGGTTAAGAGGAAACCCTAGTTTGATTCTTATTCATCCAGAGGAATTAAATTCCCTCTATGGGTACATATTTATAGGTCTGCTCGACCCACTTTAGTATTTGGGTTGTCGCTTATTTGTTCATTGATTTTGCTCGTCGGCTTTTTGAGTTCACCTTCCTTTTCATGTGTACCTACAAAACATAAAAACTTAAAAGCATTAAGTACAATGTAGATTTTTCTTTCTTGGTTGATTAATCAAATTTTTAAAAAGAGAAATTCTTGACCCTTTAGTCAAAATGTTTGCTCTGTTCTTTTGTTTATTACATAGATTAATAGATTACAAATTTTTCCAAAGTCTATTTTTTCTTCAATAAAATGTCTTTCTAGATCAGCAGGCTTCATCCTACCATGCTATATTAGGTCAAGTGCACTAAATATTGCAGACTTATCGTCACAAAATGTTTTAATAGGAAAATTATGGGAAAATTCTAAATCAACCAATATGGTTCTCATCTACATAGCTTCCATAATACCCTCAACTAAAGCCTTAAGCTTAGCTTCAACGATTGACCAAGAGACAACCTCTTGTTTTTTACTTATCCAAGTGATTAAATTCCCACCCATAAACATATAGAGACCAGTCACTTATGTTCAGTCATTCAATGACCATACATAGTTAGAATTGGCAAACATTTCAAGATAAAAATTATTTTTTCTCTTAAATACTAAACTTAGCCCTATGGTTCCCTTCAGATACCTTAATACTCTATGGGTAGCCTATAAGTGATGTGTAGTAAGGAAGTGAATGAATGAATTAACTTAACATGCTAACAGAGTAGGCTATATCCAATCAAGAGTGGGATAGATATATTAGTCTTCCAATGAGTCTCTGATAAGATACTTCATGTGCCATTCTTCAATACCCTCCTTTGATAGTTAATGATTTGAATCAATTGGTGCAGATATATGTTTTAAATTAGAAAAGTTTATCTCTTTTATTAGATCGATGATATATTTCTACAGGAATTAGTATATTTTTGAAATAGAAATTTATTCTCTTGTTATTTATTAAAATTGACTTTTAAAATGATAGATAATTTAATTTCTAATCCAATGAAATAAATTTGGATTAATTTGGAGTTATATTTTAAAAGATATGAAATTTCTAATTTTTAGGAATTTTTCTGAATTTTTCTGAATTTAAATTGATTTATTTCGAATTAAAATTCATTAAAATATTTTTTTTTTATTTTGCATGCTGATGTGGCACAAGCAGAAAAACTGCACCATGTGGCGACATATGAGACCACCACGTGTCACACACGTATTCGTACGTGTGCGTGTATGAGTGCGCGTGTGCGCGCACGTGTCTGCACGTGTGTGTATGTGAATAAGGAGAAAGCACCCTTTTACGGATTTTCACTAACTCCTCATTCGTATACAGCTTATATACACACCGAATTTTATTTAAAAGTCATGTGGGATTATGTTCTCTTATTTTAAGAGTGCAGGTGACGTGGCAGCACGAGAAGCGTTCGATTCGTACATTAAAGATGAATCATTGATCATCACTTAAACCAGGGGGGTACGTGGCACATCTCTACTTGTCGAATAATCATTTTTAAAATGATTTAATCTCAACCGTTCATCAAAAGAGTTATAACGGCTGAGATTAAAACCAATGACAACACATTCAAAGCGTCAGATCAAGATCCAACGGATGTCGTTTTAGGCATTACTTCTAAAGCGTGTGACGTGGTGAAATCTCAACGGTTCATTTGCGATCCAACGGCCACGACTTAATTGTAACAATTCGCATTCATGTGTTTCATCAGAGTCGTTGATCAAAGATCAAATGCTTCATTCAACGGTTACGCCCAGTTTGCCTTATAAATTGAGATGTTCTTCAACATTGTAAATCATTTTTGAGTAATTCGAGTAATCAAATTGTCTAGATGTCAAATCCCTTGAATCTCTTGCTTCCAATCACTTCAAGATCAATTTCCGCGTCTACGAAGTGCCTAAAAGTGAGATTTCTTTGAGAGAATAGGAAGAAATTGGCTCTTGAACATCAATGATCATTTTTTGAATTGGGGAATAAAAAGCCTTAGATCCAGTGAATAATTGGATCAATTCTTGTGTTAGAAATCGAGTTTCATCCTAATCTTCCTTCGTATAGCCTTAGATTTCAATTTCGAATCGTTATTTTAGTCAATTTCAATTTCGGGTTTTCATGATTTTAAAATTTAGAAATTTCTATCTCATTCACTCAACGATTTCTTCTCGAATCTTGATCCCAATTTAGTGATTTTTGATTCTGTAGATTCGCTTCGAGTCTTCTTTCCAAAATAACAATTTTCTTAATTTCTCACCACATTTCATCATCCGATTTGATTAAATTTCAAAAGATATATCAGAATTCCCTTATTTCTCTATGGATTAGACCCTTATTCACCACTATACTTCTTAATTAGTAATAATTTTATAAAATTGGTGAGTTTGGTATTTAGTTTTGACACAAATTTTTGTGTATTCAACGACCGCGCAAATTCATTTCGTTAGAGGGTCACACACATAAGGTCTATGGATGTTAGTAGATATATACCTAATTATGAGTATTTTATGAAAAATCTATATACCAAATGTCTATAAATAAGGAGAGAATGACCACAACTCAAGGTGCCTATGCAAGCCTTCTAAGAATTCTCTCCTTTCTCTTTCTCTCTTGGTGAAGAGCTTTAAAAAGGAAATTTAACAATCCACAGACCATGTCGATTCTGCTAGAGGCTAGACATTTGAATAGATTCAAGAACTTTCTTAAGGAAACCCTATAAGTATGTTTTTCTCATACATAATAGATGATGAGATCATTTTTTCTTGGTGCCTCAATGTTTTGAATATCCAATTCAATGTAGTCCGTTGCATTCAATCTTTTGATCAAAATTTTGGAAGGCTTATTGATTTCATAACCCGTTAGTGATTTTAAGGTTTTCCAAAATTCTCTCAAAATTTGTTCCATTTGAACACATTGTGACCTGTAAACAAATCCCTCACTATAGTTTTACACGATTGTGTAAGCCATTTTGAATCATACAAGAAGATTTATCATAAGTTTGTGCACTTTTATTTTCCTTAGAACCTTTAAAAGCAAACATCCAAGTCGAATCCTCAAAAACTCTGTTTAGTCCACCAATTTTTAGATAATACTAAAAGTAGAAGTATTCTCAATCCTTGTGAGCTATATCTCTTGAATCAATAAACAAAAGTTGAGAGTAGGTTGATATGCCTAAGATCACAATCGTTTAAGGTGCAAGTTCACGTATCACACATAAATATTTAAAATTTGATACTTAACTATTTCAAATTTGGTCTTAAAATTTAGAATAGTGGTGAGTCAAGGTCAAATCCACTTGGAGGAAGGTTAAAAGATTGAAGTCAATGGATATTTTTAGTATTTTTAGATTAAGAAAGTGAAAATGATCGATAAAAAGGAGATGTATATGAAAATTTTAATGAATCAATTGAATGCTTTCGAACTCATTTCAAAGATAGAAAACTATTATTTTGATGATGAAAATGTGATCTAGGGCTTAAAATATGAAAATCTAGATAAAAGGATTGAGAAAATGTAAAAGATCAATAGAAAATCATCATAATCTAAATATTCATGATGAAAACTCGCTCTAGTGATACTCTCCAATCAAAGACACCTTCAAGAGGTCATACATTTTAACTAGACTTTACGTCTTGCATCTAACATGAGGAATTAATAAAAAAAAGAAAAGACACTTACTAGAAATGATGTTCCATACATGAAGGATAATCAATTGGTGCCCTCTTTCCTCTTGGCTAGCCATTGCTAAGATACACAATGAAATAAAAATAAAAACATATTTTTTTGTCTCATAATTTAAATAAGCCCTAGTGAGGTCCTAGAGCTTGAAATGAAAATTATGCCCACAAAATTCAAGCCCCTAACTCGATTGGGATCATGAGATATCATGATTTTATTTTGGAGCATTTATAGATGTTGATTTTTTCCTAATAGCATCCTTGATTTGAGTGCAACCATTCACTTTAATCAAATCTTTCATCGAGAGCCACCAAATTCTGCTATGTGTCGCGTTTTGGTTTTTCAGGAGGAGAGAGAAAAATGTGGGATAAGCAAGAGCCACTAGACGGTCTTCATCAACTATGGAAGCTCTAGATGGGCGACACATGGCATTGTATTGTTCATCACGATAAACAAGTATTTCAAAGACGATATGGGCCTTTCTGCTAGTGGTTTGTGATTTGATGCATAAGAATGAGTCATATGGCTTGCTTGAAAACACAAGATTCGGTAGACTCAATGTACTAGATCAGACTCCTCCGATGGATACCACATGTCTCCCATAAATACAAGACTTTAGTCCCACTCAGAAAAAATAAAAGATGCACTTGCGCATTATATACACAGCCCATTAACATTAATAAATATGAATAAAGACATTAGACACTAATACTCCCCTTTGATGGCCCCATGTGGTGCCATGCTTTCGTGCCATTCGTACATGTTGCCATTTTAGCGCACACAAATAAACACATTTTTTTATTTCAAAAATTCCTGAAAAATTCTTCAAAAATATAAAAAATGAGAGTTTTTTAGAAAAATTTAAAAATTTATTAAAAACATGAGAAAAAGAGAAAATACATAGAAAACCCCTAAAACTTAAAATAATCTTATCTTTTCGTAAAAAATTCCTTTTTGGATAAAATTTTTGTCATTTTGATCCTTCTTCTAATTTTTTAATGATACCACCTGAAATAAAAAATAAAAACGACAAAGAGGAAATTTTCTAATAGAAATCGTTTGTCCTCTTTACTCATCATCATACCTTGTTCATGCCTACAATCATGAAACTCGTACACATGCAATTAAGTCATCATTGTTTTACCTTAGAAAAGGTCTAATGTCAAATATTTATTGATAACATACAAATTAAACATGAATATATATAATTATTAATGTAAATTTAGGCATAAAATACTACATTCTAATGCATGTTATCATATTTGTTAGTGTTTATATATCATTCTATGAAAAAGTCATTATAATATCAAAATGTATCAATTTAGGGTTAATTATGATAAATTAAGAATAATATTTTTAATCCTTATCTTTACTTGAGATTATAATTAGTTTTTGAGGCTAAATAATGAGAGAAATCATTTTATATACACTCATATATTTTTATAAGTTTTAAAATCTAAAAGAAATGAGTGTATTTTTAAAATAGAAATTTATTCTCTTGTTATTTATTAAATTTGACTTTTTAGAATGATAGATAATTTAATTTCTGATCAAATGAAATAAATTTCAATTAATTTGGAGTTATAATTTAAAAGATATGAACTTAAAGTGGTGCCCACGTGAAAGCCTAGTGGAACTTCTCCTCCCTCTTCTCTCCCTCTCGTGGTGACGAGAGGTAAAGAGGAGATCCGATCGTCTAGAGACTGTGTGGATACCACTAGAGGCCGAAGGCTGTGTGAAGAACTCTTTCAAATGATCCATTTAAGTATAAATTTTATTCTATACTAGATGATAGTATCACCTAGAATGGATGATGATATCATCTATTCTTGGTGCTTCAACTCTGTTGAAAGTTTTGATTCAACAGCTTCCGCTGCAATCATTATTTTGGATGAAGACTTGGAGAGCTTTTCGAGCCTCAGATCCCAGCAAGGTGGTATGACGCAGACCTTTGGACAAGGGGGGGGAGGGAAAATTCAGCACGGGGTCAAGATCATCACGTTGACTACACCTTGCTGCGAAGAGGGGGGGCTCGTCGCACGGGCGCGTACGACTGAATTTGCGCGCTGGGTCCGGATGGCAGACCGAGCAAGACGTGAAGGTGAATTACGGTCGCGAGCGCCGATCACCAAGGACACCGAGGAACGAGAACAGACGCGCGCCCAAGTGCGCGGAAAATGGTGCGCTCGTGGGGGCATTCAACGTAGGTTGGGCAGTCGGGACGAGGAGGCTGGAAGGCTAGAAGAGGCGGCCGAGGCAATCTGATGAATTTGTTCAGGCGAGGGAGGCATTCGGTCGGGCGATGGGTGACGGGGAGAGAGCATCGCGAGATAGAGTGATTGGGGGTGTGGAAATAGGGCAGCCAACGGTCGAGGTGACGACGACTACATGGTGATAATGAATTTAGGTAGGGACGTTGGAGAGTGGATAGTTGGGCGTAGGCGGGAAGCGGCAGGAGAATTCGGGAGTCGTAGGTGAGGATGAGCAGCAAGGACGCACATGGTGGATTGAATTCCACAGAGGGAGGAGGGGCAACGGATTAATTTTGGCAGGGACAGAGGGATGAGGGCCTTTGGACGACGGGGAAGAAATGGTAAGGAGCGACGAGAATTTTGGTGGTCGGACTTGGGAAGGTGGGGGACGGTCTGGTGGGGAAATGGCATGGCAGGAGGGCATGGAGAGGTGGGCTGGGTATCGGGGAGTGGTTGAAGACGAGGTTGTGGAAACGGGGGAATTCGGTGACGAGGAGTAGGGGAGACGTGAAAATTCAGGGATGGGAAAGGGAGGAGTAGGCTAGTGGAGAGAGGGAGAGAGGAGTTGAGCGGGACGTCGACATGAATTCTGGCAAGGCATCGTGGATGAGCTCGATTGGACGATGAGAAGAGGACAGCGTGCGGGAAGGTGTGATAAGTGGGGCGAGGGAGAAGAATTGGCAGGGAGGAAGGTTGCGGGACGGGAATTCAGGTGAAGGGAGGGGTAAGATCGCGCCAGGAGGATTCGACGACAGAAATGGGGAGAGGAGAGGAAGTGCTGGGTGAATTAGTGCACGAATTTGGGGAGGGTAGAGGTTGGCGACGCATTGGAAAAACTCAGTGGGAGGGGGAGGGAGAGAGATCGACGTCAGGAGGGGATGACCAAGGCGGCTGGTTGAAGCCGAGGGAAATGCAAGGTTGTGTGATGGAGGGAATTTGGGGATGATCCGTCGGTTCCTCGCAGGTGGTCAAGCGTGAGCGCGTGGGAGATCAATCGGGGACACACCAGGACTGGGAGAATGGGAGGGGAGAGGAAACGACTGGTCGTGATGGTGAGGAACCAGGAGGTTGGGGGTGACGGGAGGCACACAGAGGGATACCCGGATGGGATGAAGTCGGAATTGGAATTCGGGATAAGGTCGCGAGTCAGAATTTTGGGATGAATGTTGGGATGATGCTGGTGGAGGAAACGGGGAATGGTTGGGGGCTAGCCGGGCAGGGAGGCGGTGGAGAAATCCTAGATGGAACGGCTGGAGGGAGGATGGAGGAGAGGATGAACGGGGAAAACTAGAGGAGGATCGTGAGGCGATGGAGAGAGGGGGGAAGAGGCGATTGACGAGATGAGACCGCGAGGTCGTCGATTTCACACGGTCTCGTGTCAAAAATTATTCCGAACTTACCAATGTGGGGAATTAATCATGAATTGAAGGGTATAATGGTAAATAAGGTAAACAATGTGGGTCGAATCCAGAGGGAATTAAGGTATTTTCGAGATATCTTTTAGAATTTGGTCAAATTGGACGATGAATTGAGGTGAGAAATTAGGGAAAATGGTGGATTTAGAAAGATAACTCAAAGATCTATCCGTGGAATAAAAAATCGCTGGATTTAGATTAATAATCACGGAGAAATCAACAATGGAAGTGGGAGGAAATTTTTGGAATCGCGAAGAACACAAATTGAAATTAAAAACGAAATTGAACTAAATTGAAATCCTAAACCTAAAATTGATGACACATGACGATAGATAAGAGGATAAACTTGTTTTCTAACCCAAGATAATGATCAAATCGATCTAATTGATCGCCAGATCGACAGCTATTCATTCCGCGAATTCAATCGTGAACATCGGTGTTCAAGAGACAAATTCTCCTCGCACGATCGTCGAAATCTCTCTTATACACACTCCGTGTACGCGATTTCGAGTCTAGAAGCGATTACAAGAGAGAGATTCAAGAGAGGAAGGGTATAGATTGATCAATTAGATGAAATCCCTCGAGAATGCATACAAACGACGAAGAACTCTTCGTTTTATAGGGCGAAATGGGGGAAACCGTCCGATTGATGCGTTTAATCCGCATCAACGATCGAGATTAAACACATCAATACGAAACGGTAAGGTTAAATCGCGATCGTCCCATCTCAGATGGACGGCCTTGATCTGATCCGATGAAACACTTTAAAAAACGCTTCAAATAACGCCCTTTGGATCGCGATCGGACGGCCGCGATTCTCCCTGCGTGGTCCAATCTGGACCGTTATAACTCTTTTAAATAGTCACGTGTTTGATTGATCTCCGGTGCACCACGCGTCCACGCGATCGACGCGTGTGATGCCGCCACGTCGCATGAAATCCAACCGTTATAATTGCGCTTTTAAGTCACATGTTTGATCGCGATCAGTGGTCCGCGTCCACGCGATCGACGCGTGGATCTTATGATGCGCCGACGATCCATCGCTCCTCGTCGCGCCACATCACCTGCATTATTAAAGTCCGTGTGGATTAGTCCCATCGGAAATAAAAAAAGAGAATCGTCGGGTTTATAAGACCCGACGATGTAAAGGGTTAATAACCCTTCCCATATAGGGAAGGCTGAAGACCCATTCATATATGTAATAATAAATAAACTATAGATATATAAAACGCGCCACGTAGGCGCTGCGCGGGTCTGCGTGGCGCTGCCACGTGGCCTTGTGTGCCACGTTGCATCCACGCGGGTCCCGCGCGAAATATAAGCCCTTTTTGTAATTTTTTTATTTATTTTAAAGCGGTTTTAAATAGAAAATAAAATAAAAAAAATCCAGAAAAATCCCTAAAAATTGTAAAAATCATATCTTTCAAAATACAACTCCAAATTCATTCAAATTTCTTTCATTTGATCTGAAATTTAATTATCTATCATTATAAAAAGTCAAATTATTTAAATAACAAGAGATTTAATTCTTATTTCAAAAATACATTCATTTCTTTAAGATTTTAACTTTAGAAAATTAAATGAATGTTCATAAAAATGATTTCTCCTATTATTTAACTTTTAAAAACCACTTATAATCTCAAGTAAAGATGGGTTATAAAATCTTTAATCTTTAATTCATCATAATTAACCCTAAATTAACGCATTTTGAGATTATAACATAAAATTGCATAGAATGATAGAAATGCACTCAAAGTATGATAACATGCACATAAATGTAATATTTTATGCCTTAATTTGCATTAATAATCGTGTTTTATCATGTTAAGATTGCATGTTATCAGCGATGATGATCAGAGTTGTTGCGAGGTCGCACGGACGACAGGATTGGGAAATTGGGCAGGCCAGGGAGGTGTGGGCGCCGACGGAAAGCTAGGGGGGTGTGGGCGCCGGAATTGGGGAGGCGATGACGGCACGCAGGGAGCTGGGCGTTGAACGCGGAAGTGGGAGGGGAAGGGGAAGATTTCAGGTTGAGCTTAGGCTGGGAGTCAACGGGAAACGGGGAGAATTCAGCAGGGTGAAGGAGCTAGAGAGGAGATTGGTGGAGGAGAGCGCAGGGCTGGAGTGGGAGGAGGAGCTAGAGGAGGACGTGCAGATGCAGGGCAGCGGTGGCGGCGCAGGGAGGCGGCTCAAGGGCGGCGACGGCAACGATGGTATCCTCTTGGCAGGGGCAAGGAGTGGCGGCAGTCACGGCGGCGGCGGCGGCGACGACTGTTGGACTCCTTCTCCGGCCTTCCGTGAGTAGCCACTCGAGAGGGAGGAAACTCCTTTCTTTTCTTAAATGATGGCTAGGGTTTGTGGGGGGGGGGGGTCCCTTCCCCTCTTGTAGAGCCCATAATGGGCCGAGAGGGGAAAGAGCCCACTTGAGGCCCACGGCCCAAAAGCCTAAACCTACTCATAGAAAATAAGGTTCACAAAGAAGAAGGGCTTCCCGAATAGGATCCCGAAAAGGGAAGAACCCACCCGCAAGCCTAAAAGGGAGAGGAAAATAAACGTGGACCCGCTTAAATACGTGCGGGTCAAAAAGTGTATAATAAAGAAAGAAGATAAGTAGATGGATCCATGCGCACGAAAGGGCCCCTCCGGTGCCGTGATATCGTGCCTTGGTAGTGAAGGAGGTCATACGCCACCAATTTGACCCTTATTCACCACTATACTCCTAATTCATGATTATCTCTTTAAATGGGTGAGTGTGATATTTATTTTGACACAAATTTGTGTGTATTCAACGACCACACCAATTTGCTTCGTCATGTATAAAATCAATTGCAAATGAACATGAACTCTAATTTTCAACAGTATGATATGACAAGTACAAAAATTTCATAAAAAAGCATGTATAATAATGACATAAATCTACTTTTAAAGTCATAGAAGAATAATGAATTAAACATGTAAAAATAAATGAATGACGTAAATGAATGTTATCATAGGTAAACACGAAGGATTGATCACTTCTCTTTCAAGATTTTTGATAAACAAATGATATATGTAAATCTCAATCAAAGAGAGAAATATAGATGTTCAAACACTCAATAGACATATTGAAACTATTCTTGATAAATAAAATATTTTGATCAAGAAATTTAAGAAGTAGGTAAATCTAAGTTCATAAATCTAGATTTAGATTCTAGTCGAAGATTCCTTTGAATGACTTTCTTGAATCAAGTGTGATAGCATACATTTTTGCACGCCCAATTCATTATTCTTCGATGATTTTAAGGCATAATTCATAGAATTATTATGCATGCTATCATATTTTGCAAAATTTTTTGCATTCATCATATCACATTATTCATGAGCTAATTTGCATCAAATTGCAGCTAATCTTATGTACAATTGATGTTTGATCATTTTCAATGTCAAACAAGGATGATTTAGTCTCATGTGCACGAGTTTCATCATTATAGATTATGAACAAAGGACAACAGGGATGAACATATGAAGAAAACATGTGATTCTTTAATAAAGATTTTATTTTCATAGCTTGTTTATATTTAAAAAAGGGAGTTTTCTTTGAAACTATATGATTATTTTAAGTTTAATTGGTTTTTCTATAATTTTTACTATTTTTTCTTTGTTAGTCGATCTCTTTAGATTTCTAATTATTTTACTTGAATTTTTCTTATAATTTTCATATTTATCTATAATTTTAAGGATTCTAAAGGAATTTTAAAATCTAAAAATTAATTTTATTTGCACGTGCTAATGTGGCATCATAAACGTGTGGCATGAAGAGGTGGCACCACGTGGCGCCCAATTAGCTCTTGTGTGGTGCCATTAAGGGGAGTATTATTATTTTTAATCATTATTTTATAAATGCTATTAATGGGCCACCCTTTTTAAAGTGAAACAATATTTTCCATTTATATAATGTGGGACTATATTTGTTTAACTTGCACGGACACATGGCACAGTATAGATCGGTGTATCCGGCGGATTGGTCTACCATATCTCTTTTTTTACATGACGCGTGATGAGCTGCGCTATGTTCGACCATGGAACACTTGATGAATGGTCTAGATTAATCCCAAAAAACTCTTTATCACAAAAATCATGAAGCGACACATGACACAATCCAGTGCATTATGTGGATTGATATTAAAGGCAATCCAACGATTGAAATAACTGCCACTCTTTTTCTCTATTGGCAGCGATTCACAAGCTAACACATGGCCCAATTTGTTGGCTTTCGACTATGATCAAGATTAAGTTTAGCGATTGTAATCAAATAAAAAAAAATTGAAGAAAAATCAACGCCTAGAAATGCTTTAAATTGAAATCATGATATCTCATGATCCCAATCAAGTTAGGGGTTGAATTTTTGTGAGCATGATCATCATTTCATGCTTTTTGTCTCACAATGTTGATTTAAAATATTGACAAAAAAAGGTTTTTTAAGATATTATTGGTGGCTTCTAGCATTGTCTAACTGGAGGAAAGAGAACACTAATCACTCTTCCTGTAACAAGCCTAATTATTAGTGAGTTTCTTACCTTTTCTATTCATTCCTCGTGTTTGATCTAAGTCGCCAAGTTTGGGCAAGATGTACAAGCTCTTGAAGGAGTGATTGATCAGAGAGCACGACTAGAGTGAGTTTTGAACGCGAACCTTTTTCTTAGGATTTACTCTTTTTAATCTTTTCCATTTGATTAAATTTTTTGTCTATATTTTCACATTTTCAACCCTTAATCACCATTCCACCATGTAATCAAGAATTTATGATCTTTGAAAGGAGATCTTTGGAAGTGTTTGATTGGATCATTGCATCTTCGCATACGTTTTCCCTTGTTTTCATAGATTTTTTCTACTTTCATAATCTAAAAATACCAAAATTAATCCTCCATTTCCGTCTTTTATAGTCCTCTTTGTAGATTTGAACGTGCATTTAGATTACAATATTTTTAGGTCCACCTTTCCTACTTTTAAGTACCTATAAAACAGAAAAAGTTAAGGGGTCGATGAAGATTGTCCGCTGAACTATGGCGAATGAACAAGTAAAAGGAGTTGATGATCGCCAATTTCTTTCGCATGCGCCGACGGCCATTTTCATGCTTGTTCTTTTCTATCATATAGGCGATCGATTCTTCGACCATCTCAAAAAGGTTCCTCGTCTTCTCGCTTGCCTGGAACAGTGTTTTTTTGATATTCATTATTTTTGGATCATTTATCATTGTGTTAGTTTTTAGTTTCTGTTTTTCTTATTAGGAATTTATTCTCGTGATGATCTCTAATGCACTGCTAAGATTTGAATTACTTGACGTGTAACGTGCTGGTGATTGATAAGATAACCCTAGAGGCGGTTCTCCGGATAATATTTGGACTTTTCTCTGAAAAGATAAGATCGAAAAAATGATAAAGAAGGGTTACATGACCGTTAGGTAGTTTGTCGTCCGGATATTATGCTCGTCGCTGGTATCTTTCAATGATTAAAGTTTTTCTGAGTGAATAGCATCGACACTGTTTTAATTGGATAGATGTTGAATGAGTTCTAAATTACCTTTTTCGGATGACTAGATGACTACCCTTGATCTTACTAATGTCTACTTTCTCGCTTTTATGTTCATCAAGCCTTTACGTTGTCGATTGAAGCTTTTTTGGACATGTCGATTGAGGCCTTTATGTTGCTACTTTTGGACAAATTTCTCAGAGAGAACCAAGAAGGGAAAAAGTGAAGCAATTGAGAGAAGAAATAAAAGAGATTCGGAAGGAGGCCAGCTTGCTATCAACGTAGGTTTCAAGTACTTCATCAATCCCATTTTTTGAAGACCAAAATATTGTGTGATATTTTTGTCAGTTATGCATTTGTCTATTTATACCCTGTACTTAGGGATTTACAAAGTTAAGTATTCTCTTGGTTTGAGTTACTCTCATCAGAGACATTTATGCATCGTATTTGTGCATAGCTATAGCTCCAATCCTATAGTTGGGCAACGTTGATCTATTGACATTGATTGGAGGCAGATTTTCAACTCAAGAGAGAGATATTAGGCGCTAACATGGGCATTTGGAGGCATTAGCAAGGGCACTTGAAGACGCTGACAAGGGTGCAAGGAGGCGCATCATGATCATCCCTCCTCATAGGAGTCACGTGCAGCAAACAGAGGGCATGACATGCATAGGTGCAAAGGCTACCTGGGCAGGGCCTGCAAGTGGCCGGCCCGGCTCAAGCTGCTTTGACGCAGCAGCAAAGGGGCTGGTGCAGAGTGGCCTGCAAGTGGCCAGTGCGGCAGAAGAGATGTCGGCGCTGCGCGGCCTGCAAGTGGCTGGCCCAGCATGTGCTGCTAAGGTGCTGGCAGCAGCAGAAGGGGCCAGCGCAGCGCAGCCTGCAAGTGGCCGGCCTGGCACGAGCTGCCTGGGTGTCGCAACAGAAGGGGCTGGTGTGAAGCGGTCTACAAGTGGCCAGCGCACCGCTGATGTGGCCTCCACTCCAGCACGCTTAAGCAAGGCATTTGAAGCGTCCAAGAGTGCTGATGGGGTCTCCACTCTAGCACGCTTAGGCGACAAATAAGTGGCAGCAGCAGAAGGGGGTGATTCCCTTCCCCTTCTCTGTCAACAGCAAAGAAATAGAGGAAATGCTCAAGAAGCTTACAAGATGGTGTCTTGTGGTGGCTTCGTGGAACAGAAAAATGGCGGCAGGTTGCTGGGGGCTTTGAATCGCTGACAGAGAAGCAGAGGTGGCAGGGAGAGGAAGTGTCAACAGAAGTCAAGGTGGTGGCAGAAAGGCTGAAGAACCAGTGAAGATGAAATGCGCACACGATGTCAATGTGCTGAAATTGAGCTGGAAATTGGAAGTACGCGCTGCAGAAATTGCAAATGAGTGCCAATGAATTTTTGCCAGAAATCGTCAGAAATTTTTGCTTGCCCAAAGTTGTCCCCCGATGATGTGCCGATGAGAACTCGCGGAACACCTACATGGAAGAAGAAAGTGCCTAGAAAGAAAGAGAAGTAGACAACAGGAGAAGTGTAGGACATTGGAGGGGAAACCTCCACCACACTTGATGATTCTCTGATACCTTTTGGCAAAGAATGATGTATTGTGTTGAATTAGAAGGCAAAGTGCATTATTTTGTTTATAGGAGAAAAGGACTACAAGAAGAGAGCTCTGGAGGGAGAGGCCCTTAATGGGCTGCCCACAGGGCAGAAGAATATCCTCTCACAGTTTTCGATTAGACGAGGCAATCATCAAAGAAAGTGATGCTACAAAATGCAGTTTTTTTCTTGCCACATGTTCTAATATTTTGTTTTGATGTCCGCAGGCCATCATCTTTTGCTCACGCAGCAAAGCTTCAGCGAACTGCGGCAGCTAAACAGAAGGAGCTTGCAAAGAGTAACTCTCATTTATATGGATTCTGATATGATTCTAGGATGAGTGTGATGAAAATTCAAGTTTCTTGCATATGTTGTACCTGTTCTTTCATTCTTACTAGGTTCTGAATTTTTGTGTCTCTCAGTTCAACAGGAAAATAATGGCAAAAACGCAGCATTTGATTTGCTGGCAAAGGCTTTCCTGATTTTGAAGGTGGGTTTTGGTGGACTTCGAATTTTAGGTTAAATAAATTTTTATTTATCTGAATGTCATCCTTTTCTGCCTGCTCAAAAAGGTGGTGGTGAATTTTTCAGATGATCAGTTATCTCGGTTTTAGCTGGTGGTTTTGGAATGTTCCCATTGCAGAGGTTCCTCAGCAGTTTCTACAGCCTCTAGGTGTGTATTGTTAGCTATACAAATTTCTCTCATCCACATGTTCCTATATGCTTGCTTTATTATCATCCAAATGGGCCATATGTGTCAGATTGGTCCATTAGCGGGTTTGAGCCAGCGAGGGGCTTGGGATTTGAGTTATTGTGACTAATTATCACCGATTGTAATGAAACTGATTGGCGACCATCCATTCAATGGCAGAATAATTGAGTGTTTGCCACGTCTGGCCCATTGACTGAGATAGATAGATGATAGATGATGGACAGAAACAGACAAACAGAGAGTAAGAGAGTCAGGAGTTTTAGTTATAAATTTGGGATCGTTAGTATGACCCACTAGGCTTGTTAGAGTATTGCCCTATACAGTTTGCATCTTAGGATGCTTTAGTCCCACATGGGGCAAATATCTGTTTCAAATCTCTTTTCTTCTATGTGTAGAGGCATGTATCCTCCTTTTCTTTTATCTTATCTATTAGAGTTTCACCCTTTCACGGGGATCAATTTGTTGACAGATCTGATAACCTAAATTATAAAACATATGATGCCTACATATGCTGAGGGCCAGATTCTTAGCCAGTTTGTTTGCGTCCAAGTACGAGTGACCATCTGTGTGATTGTGCCCTTGAACTTGATCAAACATACAATCACTTGCAAACAACTCAGACCCTGCCCACTATTTTAAAAGACCTGGTTAACTCATATGTTCTGACATCATCTATTTTGAAACATTGCATTTTTGACACTTTTGACTCTAAATTTTTTTGAATTTTGAGGTATAACGGATTTATCAAGTTCTTCCTGTTTTAGTTTCAATTCAGAACCAGATCCATCATCTATCTGATATATTGACTTGCAGGTAGGATGCTGTCCTGGAAAGCTGGGAACTCGACATCTGATGCCATGAAGGTAATAGAATTTCGGATGGCATCAACTCAAATAGTTCGTGATTGAGTTGATCCTGCTGACCATCAATCTCTGTGGGATCAGGTTGGAATAATTCCCTGGCTGTTCTTGAGCACCAGAGTTAGCAAGTTCTTGTCTCAAAAGTTGACTGGTACATTTCTATGAATCCTATTTTTAATCATTTTGTCTGCAAATCAGCTTAGTTTATGTATATGTTCTCCTGGTTAGACTGCTTTCTGGTGTTTTTGATTTAGAAATGTCTTTTGAGCCTAATCTGGTGTACAAAACCAGAAAAGATTTGCCACTTCCAGAATCAAGACAAGTTGGAGGGAGAATTTCTCAAAAAAGTAAATAGTCGAGTGGGATTACACAATGGAGAAATGATGGAGTTCAATATTCAATTTCTTATTCACGTTGGATTGATGTTATTTGTGAGAGTCAGGATGAGCCCAAAAAATGAGCCAATTGCGGAGCCCAATGTGTTTCAGTAGTTAATGGTTCTTGCCGTTAACTACTGTCCTGGTGGTCAACTTCTTATTATTAACTTTAACCTCAGATGTGCCTGTGCCCTCGTGACATAGGCCCTGGATGGATATGAAGTCTAGGCTAGGTTTTGTGCTTATGAGTTGGTCAGGACCATGATGCTTCTTTATTATCAACAGCCACTATGTTATTGCAATAAACACATCAGAGATCATTGCAAGATCCATAACATAGGTGCAGAAGAACCTGACTAACTATGTGATACAATCCCCTTCATGATGTATGCCAGGAAACGTAAGAGGCTGACTGTTGACCTCGGAGTTACTAATGTGGAGGCTGTTAATAATGAAGGTTTAACTGAAAAGCAGGGTTAAGATCCTAACTGAATCTTGACATTGGCAGGAATTGCATTTCAAGAGATATTCGATAAGTAAAAGGGCAGTGGCTAAGAAGGGAGATATCAAGTAGTTGTTGTGGAGGAGGACAATGGGGTCACTCTCATACTGATCATGAGGAGCTTTGTGGCGTTCATCAAAATAGGTCCTATTGTTCGGCTATTAGATCCAACCTTATGGGTCGATGTTTGTAACTCTTTTGATTTTATTCATTATCCATCGAGAGAGCTAATCTTTTCAATTGCTCGTTTTTTTTTAATACGGCCAGGGAGTATCAAAATGTTTGATTCTAGAAAAGTTTGTCTAAATCATAGGTCCTTGATTTATACTTGATTCACTGCATATTAGTTTTTCACCATTGTAAATCTTCCCATGTAAACTCATGTAATTGGCCGCATATGTATTATAGAGAACTTAATTCACTTTACTGGTTGACTCTGCCTCTACTCTCTCTCTCTCTCTTTCCTTCACTCTTCCATCTCTTCTCGCCCACTGCCCACTTTAGACCAGAGCGTGAAAGGGCATCAGAGTGGAGAAATACTACAAATCAGGAGGGGTGAATTGAGGTACAGTAATTCACGAGTCTCTAATTTTATCATTCATGCAATCCTGCCGTATCTGGAGCAGATTTGTGCGTCCAAAGTTATGAAATCAAGCAAGAGTTCTCCTGAAATGATGAAATCGTCTTCAAAAGTTGAGGTAGAACACTAAGGAGAAGATACGGGAAATGAATGCAACTGCTCCATCAAATACTAGGCTGAAGGGAGAGAGGAAATGGGAAAGGAGACTCACTGTTCTGATATTCACTGTTGCGTGCTCTCGTCCACTGCCTTTTTATAGGTGGCTCTCCTCATTGGGTCCCTCATGCCCTGTTGATGTGCTGCTTGTATACTGTCTGCCAGATCATACCAGTCATCTGCTAGGGCAGCTCTAGATGGGATTTTAGTTGAATTCTCTTTTTATGAGCCCTGTTGTCCCATTATTCTCTTGTGATGCTTTTCCCCACTATGGAATGACACATCCTTGTTGCTACCTTGTTGATTGTAAATATGTACGAGTTCTTCCTCAAACTACTGCCGGTCTGCATCCTTCTCATTGGGCCTCTTCAAGCCTTTTCGTTTGAAGAGATATTTGATGCAATTTTGGCTTTTGAATCAACTGCCTCCATGAATATATGTGGTCCTGGGTTATGTTCTCCGTCTTTGCAAACTGGGTAGCAAAAGCAGCACGAGCCATCAAGGATCTGTTCCTTTTTCTCATCTTCTTTATCTAGTCAGTCGGTATATATCTAGAGAAAGAGACCCCTGAGATACTGGGGTGGATGGCTAGTTGTCAGGGAAGGGTTGAGATGATATAGTACCATGTCCACCCCGACATCTGCTAAAAGAGCCCCATAGTATCTTGGATATAATCCTTGATGATGTCACGTAGCTTTTCCTTTGGCCAGCTCTGGTTGATTTCACTCTCCTTGCCAAATTCTTTCTTCTCATGCAGATGGCTCCGCTAGAAACTGATTCAACTGATACATGGGTTTGAAGCCGTGATTCAAATCTAATCACAATCTCCATTGGGCATTATCTCATCATGGAAATCCTCTACAAAATGTTTGTGAGATGTGCTACGAACAACAAATGTATGCAATTTCACAGATATGCAGTAACATGGTCAAGTGTGGAGTAAAGACCAATTCCAGATCCACCTCATTTAGAATGGACTTCTGAGAAACTCAAGATAGTTCCCAATTTCTTCACAAAGGCGAAGAATGCTCTAGCAAATTGAGTGTCCTGAATCAACGGTTGAGGTAAGTAAGGTGAGCAAAAATGGTTTGCTAGTCCACTAATTTGCCAAATGACTGAATTCGAAGCCAAAAATAGAAAGGGAACCGAATTGATATTAGTTTCACTTTTTGGCGAACTAAATAAATATACGAAATTTAATGGTTTTAAGTTTCTAATTTTGAGCTGTTTGTTTGCTTTGTGCTGGCCAGGAGCATCTCCTCATGGGATGTCTGTGAGCAGATTCTAAGGAGATGGACAAGGCCAGCAGCAGCGAGGGATCCGGTTCACTGGCAACAAGGGTGAGGACTGGTTTTGAAGGGGCTAACGTCAATGCTGCAGTGAGAGGGCTGATTGCTGCGAGGCAGGGAGGTTGAGAGGTACCAGGATACCAGAGCATCCTCTCTATTTCTTAGACAAAATTTTCAGAAGTTATATTTTGAGAAAATTTGTAGAAATTTGGTTCATACCTCTCATCTCTCTACTTATCTTTTTGAATCTTACATTTATTTGTGTTTCCTCAGATCCCCTCATCAATTTTCTCTCCATGCTCCACTGGTCTATTTGTTTTTTCATTTCTTCAACAGTGTCTCCACTGGAGTAACAATGTTTTTTAGAATATGTAAACCATCATCATGGATGAAGTAAATGCCAGTAACCTTGGCAAATTCAAATGTGTTTACATGAAGTTCCTCAATGTAGGATCGTCGACATGAATTGCCACATGAAAAATATAAGAATAAGAAATTGAAACCCTAAGGTAATATCATACTAACATAAACTCCTGCTACAAAATGATTCGTTGAAATGTATATTGAAGACCAGAGAAATTAGTTTTCTATCTTGAAAAAACTGGTTCAATGAAGATTGTGGAAACTCTACCCTGGTGCATAGAGATAAGAGACCTTTCACAAAAGATAGTAATTTCAATGATATTTGTTGGGCTCAAATTGGCTACCTAACAGTGCCCCTAGAGTGTATAAATTAAGCATGCTTGGCTGGCTATGGAGAGTGCTAAAAGAGGTGTCTCTTGATGAAGATATCCATGATATGCTCATATGATATTGCTTAGTGAGTTGTAAAAAGGCCCAAGCCCATGAGGGCTGAGTCATATACTTAGTGCTTGGTGCACGTGTGAAAGGCCAGATTGTTAGGTTTAATCTCAATTAAGTGAACATAATATGTATTATTATAGATCAGCTATCATTTAATTCCTGTTAGTAAGTCAATTAGGTTAAATGAGGGGATTAAGACATTTATTTATATGTGTGGAGGTTACTTATGTGTAGAGGCAATTAAATCATTTAATAGTCAATAATGGGCTGACTAATTATGATTTAGAGGCTTAAGCTCTCCCTTACTCGCTATAAATAGGATGCCATGGTCCACTTGAGTAACCCATGTTTATAACCCTCAAGGAAGATTCTCGTTTCTCCCAGAGATCAGGAGGTTGGCTCGGGGATATTCAAGTGATCACTCTCCATTGTAGAAACCAGAGATGAAGAGTCGAGTGATGAACTCAAGTATGAATTTATTTCTATTTATGTTTCTAATTATCCTAATGAATTATAGATGCAAACTAAAGTTCAAACACAGATTACTTACAATATATAGGCATAAGAGAGGTCATACTAATGTCCAACACTTGAAGATGAGATTTAATCTACACTCTCTTACATGCAAAACTAGCCATAGCCCGATATTTTTCTTTAGTGTTGGAAAGAGAAAAAAATTATTCTTGTTACACAAGGCAATTAGGTCACCTTAAGGTATTAACCTTGAGTTAAAAAGATATACAATAATACTAAGATACATGAAATGACCTTTGTCATCTACGTATAGTTAGAATAAACCTCGACTCTAAGATGTCCATGTTGATGAAACAAAAGTCATCGTTCTAGGGCATAGCTGAGTTATGCCAAAAATTATAAGCCTCCAAGCTAAACTGTCTAACTATTCCATTGTATAAACTATAAAAAGACAATTCACAATCAATTAGATTGCTTCCCTATCAATTGTTGCTACCGGTTAGCATCCTCAAGAAAGGGACAAGTAGTATCCCAAAAATGGGCTTCGAGAAACTTGACGTGGTTGATGACCACGTAGTCATGCTGATATGCAAACTCAATCCTTTGAGAATGATAAAGGTTTTCTCACAACTCAAAAAGAGAGGTGTTAGAAGATACTTCGTAATTTGCAAAATGAGAACTTTGTAGAACTTCATATTTTAAGGGGGGAATGACCAGAACTCAAGGTGCCCATGAGAACTTTGTAAAAACCCTTTCTTTTCTTCTTTCTCTCTTGGTGAAGAGCATTGATGAGGTGATCAGATTGTCGTCCATAGATGATGTAGATACCACTGGAGGCTAAGCATTTTAACAGCTTCTAGAACTCGGTCACCCTATATGGATTTTAATCTCTACTATATGATAGGGTCATCAGTTCTTCATACTTTATGTTAGTTGAGTATTAGTTTGATAATTAATATTTCTAATTTATTGATGTTTATAAGATGGTATATCAATAAATTTGATGTAATATCTTAGTCAAAATGATACAAGAAAGGTATGTATTTGCTAGAGTAGGTACCAAGATTTGAGCAAGTTGACCCTCATTAGCATTAAAATCAAGACCCCTCGAAGTATAATCTGTACAATATTAATCCTTGATTTGTTTAGTCCAATTTCATTATTAATTAACTATTATCAATTAAACAACTATTTAATCATTTTCTCACATGAATTATTTTTTGCCTACTTATTCTATTCCATTTTAATTTAATTTTATGTTTTTATCCTATTTTTTTAGTCTATTTCCTAAGTCAAACGATGTTTTTTTTGTTTTTTTTTCAAAAAAAAAAAGTAAACCCTTGATAAACCCTTGACGCACACATGAAACATCACTCTCTCTCTCTCTCGGCAATCAAATTGGTCTTCACTAGCAATCATTCATGCTTCACCAGCGATCATTCTCTCACCAAAAATCACTCATCTACTCTCGTCAGCGATTCTAGATCTCTGTCACCTGCTCACAATCAGGCCATCAAAAAGGCAAACTATAAAATGTGAGGATATCCAACAAGAAATGATCTAAGGCCTTGGGTTGGTTCAAGTTTTGGCTTGATTCCAGCTTAATCTGAATTTTGTCTCTTTTTCTATTAATTTAATTTCAAAGTTTTAATTTAATTTTATGGGTTTCCTTCAAAATTGAAATTACTTTCTTTCAACCTGAATTTCCTTTCAATTTTCTGATTTTTTGAATTTTTGTTTAGGTTTCTGCGTTTGTCCATTCAATATGATTTTTGTTATTTTGTTCTTCCTCTCTACTCTAATTTATTATCAATTTTTTTCTGTACTTTCCATCCTTTCTCATCTCTGATTCTCAAACTTCGTTCTACCAGATTTCTCTTTCAAATTTTTTATTCTCCTTCTCAATCTAATATTCCTGAAATTTGATTTTTCAAATATCTGATTTTTAATTATTTCTTCTGATTTCAAAGTATTTCAAAGTTTCTAATTTGAAGTTAAGCACATTCCTTTTATCGGATTTCAAAATTTTAATAAATCATTTATACTTCTCGGACTTCTGATTTCAAGTTCATTTCAAGACTAACTAAATTTCTGTCTTCTATTTTAAAAGTTTCATTTTCTAATTTTTAAATATGTTTCTTTCTCTTAAAAAAATTAGATTATCTGAAATCTCATTTCTTGTTTTTTCTTTAAATCTGTTTTCTTCTTTCCAAAATCTCATTTTTCAATTTTTAAATCTGGTTTTAACTAATGGAAATCTCATTGTCTAACCTTGTTTACAATCTGTTTTTTAAGCAAGCTCTAATATCTTGTTTTTCTAATTTTTAAACCTTTTTTAATATCTCTGAAATTTCATTTTTCTGATGTTTTTAAAAAATGTGTTTTGACCTTTCTATTTTCTAAAATAATTTTTGGATATCTAATTTTTAGAATTCTATCTATTAAAAAATATGGTGTGATTTCACAATTTTCCAAATGATTATGGAGTAATTTATTTTCTGAAATTGTGTGGAAAATTTTAGTGAAACTATTTAGGTCTAATTGTATTTCTTTATCTAACTCTAGATCTATTTTTACAATCATTTCAAAGTTATGACTTATGAACTTTAAAATTTTCATTTCTACCTAGTTTAGAAAAAAAAAAAGATTTTGAATTGTTAATCAAACTCTGAGTCGTGGTTAAGAACTAACATTTTAGGCATGAAAAGAAACTATATCAAAGGTGACTCTCAAAGAAAGAATTTCGTAGTCCATTCATCATATAAATAGATATGGATAATCATCACATTCATATTTAGAAGATTGTTCTAAGTCTACCTAGCATCATTATTCATATCATTAAGACATTTAAGGGCAAGATGTCAAGAGCATAAGCCATCTTCAAAGAGTCAAAATTATCCTTTAAAAATTCAAATTTAACATCAAAAACTCAAAGTCAACTCAAAAGGTCAATTTCAATAGAGTTTTAATTTTAGCAATTTCTTTCTTTTAGTTTCCATACTATTTATAATTTAATTTATTGAAATTGAAATTATTTATAACTAATTGTTTTCTTATTTATTAAGTTTGAATCCTTTTCTATCTTTGGATTTCATTTAAGTTTATTTTTAGAATTCGGGATAGTTAGGATTAGTTGCACACAAGTTGACTTCGAGAGAGTTGCTTTATGATGATAAGGGAGAGATTCTTTGGTGAATCAGTGCTAGTTGAGATAAATTTATGGATTTGATTGAAAATTTAACTCAATGAATATTTGTTCTTTACCTTGAAGGATCATGGGGGATCAAGGATGATCGACCTATTTGAAGCATGTGTGGATCAGTGATGAGGCCAGTTTAAATGGAAATAGGGAGTGAAGCATAGAGCTCTAAGAGTCAGCTTGTGGGAGATATAAGGAGTGATGGTGTATTGAAGAACAAAGGAGAAGTGAGGTCACTAATCGAGAGCATGTGTGGGTTAGATAGAAAGTTCATCTTTGCACTTTAATATAACTAAATTAGCTAGTTAATGATGGCTACTTATACTGTGTCATAGATACATTTATTTTGATCATTATAAATAGATTTTAATGTAAGTCGTTGCTAGTATAATTCATATTATCATTTTTAATGATATTTTTACATTTATCATTTTATTATACTCATATACTCTATTCACATATATTTAGTGCTAACTAGGTAAAAAAACATAAATATGTTCTATCATGCATCATTATTTTCACTTGCTTATATCTTGAGGTTAATCTTATTTTTCTCCTTCAAAGTCAAGTAATTGAATTCTCATATTTTCTATGAGTTACATGGGTGCAAGGACATAGGCACGCAAGAAAGTGAGCATGGATATAAGTGACGATGAGAGAGAAGAGGAAACCCTCTACTGCCTTAAACAACTCTTTACCAACTTAAACACCAAGTCAACCCTATTTTCATGAAATAAGTAATAACTTAGGTTTAATTTTTATAGACTTAAACACCAACTTTTTGGGATGATCCTCAATTATTCAGGAAATGAAAGTTGGGTAACCCTCCTCATTTTTAAGGAGGTTAGACCAAACTTAATTTTTATTAAATGACCCTTAAATTTTTGTTCGTGATTTTAATAATTTATGAATGAAACGATAGTGAGCTAAACTCTTGATCCAATAGAGAAAAATTTTTGGAGAAAGATGTTATATTTTGTGGGATATTAAATTTTTAAGTTTAGAGTTATTTTTGGAATTTTTAGGGATTTTTTAAAAGTTTTATTTTTATTTTTAGAGCATTTTTATTAAAATCCCTTCTAATAGTTGAAGTAGAATTTTACAAAAAATCCCCTCTACGCTTCTAAAGGCTAACACACCTTTTTTGGTACAATAAGAGCATGCCACATGGCGCTTTTATATGCACGATCTCAATCAAATGGTTAAGATGTCTCTAAATTAAAATCATGATATCTCGTGATTTAGATGAGTTTTTGAGATCAAATTTTATTTCTAGATTCATCTTTCAAACCCTTTATCCATCCATAACCTCAGATCGAAAAATTTGAGTAAGGGAAAAATTATTCATTTTAATGATTTGACTCTTTTATTCATCTTTACACTTGAAGCCCAGGAACTACTTAAAAAAACTTTTATTTGCTCTCTCCACTAGTTTTTTGGCTCTCTATTATTATCAATTTACTAGAAGAAAAGGGAGAGGAGGTCAAGGCCCAACGAGGAACATTGTTTGATTCTCAATCTTGTTGTGAAGTAGGGAGGACTCGAAGATTTTTTTTTGGTTTTACAATAAGCCTGTAAAATTATATCTTAGGTGAATCATTCTTAAATTTAGTCATCATTCAGGCACTCCAAGAGCATCATCTTCAGCAGATTAAGAGCGCCATCCTTGGTTCATTAAGAGAATCATTTTAGCCACATTTAAATTGATTTCTGTTTAACAAAGAAAGTGAGAGGTGAAGACTTGAACATTCAAAGTAAAGACCAAACAACTGAAATCAAAGTCAATGTCAAAGGTATAAAGGCAAAGCCAACGATTGAAATTCAAAGTTTATGGCAAAAGGCAAAACTAAGCGGAAGAGTCTTTTTATTTACTTTTGGTATTTCTAATTCCATTTAATTTCATTTTAGTAAGGTCAATTCTCTATATTTTATTCTCTCATGTTACTTAGCTGAAGAACATTGTTTGATATTTTTGGTGTTAGTGCATGATAAGTATGATTGTGTTCTAGATAATTTTTGAGAAGTAGAGTTTTTGGCCTTTGTTTTGAAGGCGTAAATGATTGAAACTCCGAAATGATGGCGTGGAGTGTGTAAAATTGGTTTCCTAATGAATCTAGGATCATGTAATATACATATGAGTTACAATCATAAAAATTAGAACTATATTGAGCCCTATAGGCAATCATAAAAAAATTCATAAGACAAAATTAACGAGAAATTTTAAAGATAAATTTGGACTCATTGTAGACATGGAAACATGATTGTGATGAAATTGATGAGGGAAAAGAAGCATGAAGAAATATCTATGATTCCTTAAAGAAGAGGATGAGTGGAAACTCCCCTAAAAGAATGAGGAGCTCTAGTTATAGGGAAAAAAATATGGTTTCTATTAATAATACTCAATAAAATCATGATTCAGCAAGATGGGTCACTCAGATAAGGAAATTTGTAGCAAAAATGACTGAAAGTTGCAAAACTATTCCATCTACGAGAAACTTTGCTTTTTTTCATGAAGATAAACGGAATAAAGAATGGTGATATAGGGGAAAAGGAGTATAAAAGCCAAGACACCAAGCGCCTCGAGGGAGGACTTGTATAGGGAGTTCACACTTGGATCGAGTGATCAGATGGGCACCGAATAATGATCTATTTCTAAGATTGTGTTCATTTTCCTCGCCATCGACCGCGAAGAACAAAAGACCTACTCCTCGAGATCATCTCATCTGATATCAACATCCACTTCGCTTGGGCCGGAAGAGAACCAAATCTTTCCAACTATTACACATCATCAAAATACCATATCAAATGAGTTTCTCATAGAAAGATTCCATAATTGTCGGCTTTGACTTTTCAGGATTCTTTTTCAATATATTTCACCATCTCCGGCACTAAATCTAATATTGTAGAAAAGACAATTTTTTTCTTTTAATAATGATAATATTTTATTCAGACAGGCATTAAGTTGTTTGGTGGTCCCCCTTTCATTTTTGTGGCACATACCGACTGTGCGGCACGTGTTGCATCTTCCTCGCTCAGCATGGATTTTCGTAAATTTTTAATCTGGACGGCGGACGACCCTCGCACGCATCTTCCGACGGAATCTGATGACGGTTATGGAATCTTTCTTCTACGCGCGCAATTTTCTTTTACTTCAGAAAATAAAAAATGCGAGAAACTCGCAAAGTAACACTTTAAACACTTAAAAAAGCCCCGATGTAGCGTTACTGGAGGAATTTGGAAACTGTTGGGGATGGCCCTGTCTGAGCCGGAAGAAGATCGGCGATCCCTTCTAGTTGACTTTCGGCAAAGAGCTTCTTCCATGGATTGAATCTTCTGACGATTTTTCTCTCATCTGGTGAGAAAGTTCCGTTTCAATTAGGTCATGAAAATCCGAGTAGAAATTTGAAGCGACAGTAATGGAAGACGCCGGTCGAATGGCGGGGGGAATTCCGGATTTCTCTCTCGATTTGGATCTGATCGACGAGTTCTTGTCGGAGGACGCTTGGTTTGGGGTTCCAAACTCCACGAATTTGTCGCAGCAGGTTTCTGCTTACTCTCCCGCCCTATTTGACTCCTTTACCCTTGGCGCCAATTCGGAAGAAACTGAGAACGTCTTAGAGAAAGCGCTGGACGAAGAAATTAGGGGATTTGGTCACGATTTATTTGAAGGAAGAAACTCTCTGGAAGCTGGACTAAGCAATACATTGAAAGAGAGGATCGTTCGGGTAATTGGATGGATCAAAGAGTCTCATAGAGACGGTGACGTGCTGGTTCAGCTATGGGTTCCTACTAAAAGAGAGAGACAGCAAGTTCTTACAACTTATGAGCAGCCATTCTCACTCAATCCCAATTGCCAGAGGCTCATGAATTACAGGACCATCTCAACTAATTATAATTTCCCGGCTGAGGATAAGACGGATGACATCCTTGGATTACCTGGAAGGGTTTTCGTCGGGAAACTTCCTGAGTGGTCTCCGGATGTCAGATACTTCAGTTCTAAAGAGTACGCTCGCGTCGATTATGCTCAACATTACGATATAAGGGGAACTCTAGCACTTCCCATTTTTGAACGGGGAAGTAGATTCTGCATCGCTGTTCTTGAGGTTGTCATGACTACGGGAGAAGATCAGCTACCGCTCCGATATTGAGAACATCTGCAACGCTCTCCAGGTTAAATTCGTTTCACAAACTGAACTAATTTGTGATGAATTTGTGTATAGGATAAATTTACTATTTAGGGAAAACTGTTACTTAGTCAACGTCTTTTGCAGGCCGTTGATCTTAGAAGCTCTGAAGTTCCTAGGGTTCCTTCCATCAAGGTACGTGATTAGCTCTTTTACGGGAAAGACTTCGCGTTTTTACCAAATACCCAATTTCTTTCTATGCGTTACAGATGAAATTTGAATCCTACGTAGAAGCATTGCCAGAGATAACAGAAGTATTGAGAGCAGTCTGCCAGACCCATGGCCTGCCATTGGCCCAGACGTGGGTTCCATGTATCCATCAAGGCAAGAGTGGGACTCGCCACTCTGACGAAAACTACGAAGGCTGCATTTCCACCATCGACCGAGCCTGTTTTGTCAACGATTCCTCTCTCCACGGCTTCCTCGAGGCCTGCTCTGAGCACCATCTCTTAACTGGCCAAGGCATAGTGGGCCAGGCCCTCATGACAAACAAGCCCTGTTTTTCTTCTGATACGAGTTCCTACAGCAAGACGGAGTACCCTCTCTCTCATCACTCAAGAATGTTTGGGCTTCGGGCCGCAGTGGCTATTCGTCTGAGGTGCACTGACTCGGGGAACTGTGACTTTGTTCTGGAGTTCTTCTTGCCAATGGACTGCATTGACCTCGAGGAACAGAAGGAACTGCTCCACTCTCTATCCATAACCATGAGACAGGTATGCCGGACTTTGAGAGTGGTCACAGATAAAGAGATGAAAGATGAAAGTTGTTTACAAATTCGGGAAAACCCTATGCCAAAAACTGATGAAATACCTGGGCCGGGCCAAAGTCAACTGGGCGGCAATGAAGAAATTGCGCCGAATGATCATTTATTCTTGGAGTTTGAAGAGATGGAGGAGAAGAGATTCGAGGCTGATGGAGATGCCAAATCGAATGTAGCAGAAAATAAGAGAATGAAAGTAGACAAGACGATCAGTTTGGAGGTCCTTCAACAGCACTTCTCTGGGAGTCTAAAAGATGCTGCGAAGAGCATCGGAGGTAGGGAACCAAACCACCCATTATCATATTCGTAATTTTTGGAAATTTTATTTATCTCTATATTTATTAATTCACATATCCGTTGAAAATTTTGGAGTTGCAGTGTGCCCCACTACGCTGAAGAGAATTTGCAGGCTGCATGGGATCTCTCGGTGGCCCTCGAGAAAGATCAAGAAAGTGGATCACTCTCTGAAAAAACTAAAAGCAGTTATAGACTCTATTCAGGGAGTCAATGGTGCTCTCCAGCTCAGTTCTTTATACATGGGCTTCCCCAAGACTGAAGCACTTCCTCCAGGTCCACTCCAGACAGAGATTCCCCGGAAAGAACGTTTCTCTCTCCAATTCTCCATCCTCTTCCTGCAGTCATAGATCCAGCTCAAGCACCTCGAGCTCTCGCCAAGCCACCGAGCCGGAGGAAAACTCGAAAGATACACTCAAGAGAGCCCGCAGTGATGCACAACTTTGTCATCCTATCAAAGTGAGTCCGCAGTTTATTATCAAGTCTCAGAGCTTCCAATCGCTAGAAGACAATCACTCATGCCTGGAAAGAAAAGTTTTCCACCAAAGGAATGTCGTCTTTACATCAAGTTGCTCCGAGTGAAGATAGCCTGAAACAGCAATATATTAATGGTCTGAGCAGAATGCTAAGAGTGAAGGCTACCCATGAAAAGGAGAAGGTTCGATTTAGACTTCTGCCTAATTGGAAATTCCGGGATCTAAAGCAGGAGCTGGCGCGGAGGTTTAACGTTGACCGGCCCAACTTGATGGAACTGAAGTACTTGGATGATGACTTGGAGTGGGTCCTGTTGACTTGCGACGCTGACTTGCAAGAGTGCCGAGACATTCACTGGTCATCTCACGTTGTCACTGTCAAGATCTCAGTTAATTATCCGGTTTATCCAAGGATTGCATCCCCGGAAAATCAGGAAAAGGAGCTTGCATAATCTGTACATTATTTGATTTTCCATCAAATCCTAGAATGAGGGTTTGATCCAGGGTGAAATAGAGAAAGAAAGTCAATTGGATCCCATCAAAACTCTGCAGCAATTGCATTCTTGGCAAGCTCTTTTGGCACTCCGCGCGAACAGAACGACATCTCAAGTGCCGCTTCTTCATCTCTCTCTCCTTGCGGCGTGGCGAGAGTGGTACGGGGAGCGATGGTGGTGATGGGATTGGTGGCGGTGGGGTTCGCCCTCGCCTTCTGGGGACATTGATTTCTCAATCTGCTGGAGAGTCTCCGCCACCTCCTTCATGTGGGGCCGCTTCTTGGGCTCGGAAGCGAGGCAGTTGAGAGCTAATTGGGCTGCTTGGTGGGCTGCCCTGGAGGGATACTGGCCTTCTAGGCGAGAATCCATTATCCGAACGAGCTTTCTCCGGTCGGACAGGAATGGCTTGGCCCAATCCACCAGATTGTGCTGATCACCAGGCCGATTCGTGTCGAACGCGCAGTGGCCTGTCATCACTTCTAGGAGCACTACGCCGAACCCGTACACATCGCTTTTCACGTAGAGATGTCCCAGTTGCCATGTATTCGGGTGCGGCGTATCCCGTACGTGCCGAGGACACGCGTCGTCACGTGAGAAGCTCCCCCTAAGGGACCGTTCTTTGCAAGTCCGAAGTCGGAGATCTTGGCATTGAAGTGCTGCAGAGGAAATACGAGAAAGTCAGTGAGGAGGTCAATAACAAGTTGACACATGCCGGCTGTAGTTTGATTACTTTCCATGTTGTCTTTGTTCTTCATTTTTAGTTCGCGCGAAAATGCAGAAATTCCAGATAAAAGAATCAATCTTCATTCAAAAATCAAAGAATCAATAAAAGAAATGCCGAATTATGTGAGATGCGTATAAATCTTCATTCAAAATTATCGCTATCATGTTCCACTAGAAACAGTGCGTTGAAGATCTAACACAAACGATTCATTGCAAACATCAAATCACTTTCTACTATCAATTAAACTAGATTAATATGAATTCAACGCAGTCAGAATTTAGAAAAAAGAGAGATTTTGAGCGCTAACCGAATCAAGGAGAATATTAGAGGCCTTGAAATCTCTGTAGATGATCTTTTTCTTGGATTCGTGCAGGAAAGCCAGCCCACGCGCAGCGTCAATCAAGATCCTCAGACGAAGTCTCCATGAAAGCGCCTCCCTAACTCCCCCTGTTCTTCCCCGAATTCAACCCAAACCAGAATCAATTCGTGTAATTTCAAATCATTCCTTCTCTGGACAGTAAATTCACGAGAGAGAAAGTTTACTTCTGAAGAGATGATTCTCCAAGCTTCCCTTAGCCATGAACTCGTAAACGAGAAGGAGTTCTCTGTCCTCCCAGCAATATCCCAGAAGCTTCACGAGATTTGGGTGCGAGAGTCTCCCCAAAAAGTTAATCTCTGACTGCAAATAATGAAATCGGGTAAGGAATTGACAGGGTCATCATTAGATCAATTGAAGGAGAATAATTACCTGCCACTCCTCCCAACCCTGCATGCTATCCTTATTAAGTTTCTTCACAGCCACAATCATGCCACAACCGCTTTTAGTCGGATTCAAGGTCTTCTCATCGACCCATCCCTTAAAAACTCTTCCGAATCCCCCTTCTCCGAGAATGCTGTCGGGCTTGAAATTCTTCGTTGCCGTCTTCAGTTCGGAGAATGTGTAGATCCGGAGGTTTGCAGATTCGAGGATCCTCCCGTTTGGTTCAATTATTTCGCTGGAGGAGGAGTTTTGGCCGTCGTTGCTACCGATGCTGGAGAATTTGGAGCCACTGTTTGTAGTCGTGGTGGCGGTGCTATTGCTCCAGCTGCTGAAACTTGATGTCGGAGTGGCTGCTATTACGGGAAAAAAAGGGAAAAAAGGAAACAAATATTATTATATCTCAGATTCTGACTGGAGATAGAGAGTAGAGAGAGGAATCATGAGAGAAGAAAATTTGAACCAGGCGGAAGATCAACGATAATCGAAATGTCTCATTACTTTTCTCTCTCGATTCGATTCCTCTGTCAACGATCCTCTTTCAATTCAATCAAAATGTCTCAAGAGAGAGAATTGAAAGAGGAATCGAATTATAAGAGGAAAAAAAAACAGAAATCAAGATAATTTCCCTAACCCTCTCAATCGATCTCATCTTCGGTGTTTACCTGCGCTATAAGCTACTTTGTCCTGTATCGGAGCAGAATGCGCAGTCCGGAAGCAATTCCACATACTTCTATCAAAATCTCACCTCCGGATCTTTGTTCCTTTTGTAATTCTCTCGCACAGTTTCTCTACCTTGACGATTCCATCATCTATCGCTGTGAAGTTCGCGGAGTTCGCAAAACCGTCAATGGCGGCGGTGGACGTCGAGAAAATATAGAGTGGGCGGTCAACGAGAAATAAAAACAAAATTCCAATTTACCGCGCTCAGCGAACATCTATAGACATAAATAATAAAATAAATCAGTATAAATTTTTAAACCTTATATTTTGGGTCCCACTTTTACCCTCATCTATTTCAGAGGAAATATCGCCCCTTCCTTCGAGAAAGCAAGCTGTCAAAAGAGATGGCACAAGTAAAAGTTATACCAATCGAGGATGGGCATTTATGGAAATATGTAGGTTCCAGTGTGAACAGGATGGGAGACTAGACCGCTCGATCGGTGAACGCGGCTGGAAGGAATCATTTTGTAAGAGCATGATGGGATGGGATATGCGCGTTGGACCCGTCAACGCCTGCAATCAACTATTTTTAATTCGTTTATCTTTTCGGGATATGGGTCTTCAAGGATTACACAAGTCAACGTCCCATGATCATTGACGTCCGCGTACACCGACTGGTCCCGGTTAGGCGCGTCTTCCCAATCTCGTTTAGGGCTGAACAAGTCCATGCTGGTTCCCGAACGGTCAACCCCCATCTCGGCCGTTCCCGAACAGGTATCGACTAGATGGCGGAAAACCTTCTTTCCTTCTCCCACTTGTCTTTCTTCCCGCCCTCCCCCATTGCCCTCCTCTGCGCTACTTTTCCCCCCTCCCGCGCCCACCACACGAGCAGTCGGGCCACATCACGTCACGGCGTGACCGGTGCGATCACCTGCGCGGACCACGTGGTTTTCCGCATAGTCGGGCCGTGCGGGCCATGTGAGGGAGAAAAGTCGGACCATGTGGTCAATTGAGAGAGAGAGCGAGAGAGCTATGGGAGAGAGGGAGAAAAGGGGAGGGAAGGGGTAGGGGGATGGTTTTGTAGATCTTGCCAATCGATTTTCCAGCGAT
>CM044107.1:4549500-4612534 GCA_024174645.1 Lemna minuta
GTCTCGTCACCCCTCTTATCATCTTCATGTGCCCTCTTTGGTGCTTATGTTTGCCCTTGCTATTATAGAGCTATCTTGTGTCCATTGGGTGGTCTTCTTGACATCAAGCAGTCATGCTATAGTAAAGCGGTTCTGCCATGACTCTACATGCATGCCTTGTCTATGTCATACTTGTCTACTGACGAGAGGAAACTGCGAGGTTGTCAATTTCACACGGTCTTGTGTCAAAAATAATACCGAACTTACCAATTTTGGGAAATTAACTCGAATTGAGGGGTATAATGGTAAATAAGGGTCAAATCCACAGGGAAATAAGGTATTTTCGAGAGATCTTTTAGAAATTGATCAAATTGGACGATGAATTGAGGTGAGAAATTAGGGAAAAAGGTAGATTTAGAAAGATAACTCAAAGACGTATCCATGGAATCAAAAATCACTCGATTTGGATTAGTAATCGCGGAGAAATCAAAGAGCGAAGTGGGATGATATTTCCGAAAATCGGAAGAACATAAACCGAAATTGAAAACGAAATTAAACTAAATTACGATCCTAAATTACAAATTGATGATACACGACAATAGATTAGAGGAAAACTTGTTTTCTAACCCAAGATAGCGATCAAAACGATCCAATTGATCGCCGGATCGACGACAATTCATTCCGAGATTTCAAACACGAGCATTGGTGTTCAAGAGACAAATTCTCCTTGATCGATCGACGGAATCTCACTTTTAATCACTGTGTGGACGCGGAATCGAGTCTAGAAGAGATTAGAAATGAGAGATTCAAGGATAGATGTGAATAGATAGGTCAATTTAGCGAGAATGTCATCCGAGAATGTCTTACAAAATCGAAGAATACATCGTTTTATAGGCGATTTGGGTGTAACCGTCCGATCGTCTTGATTAACGGCTCTGATGAAACGGTTTATTACGAACCGTTACCGTTAAGTCGCGGCCGTCCAATTGCAATCGGACGCGTGAGAGGAGGCCACGTGTTGATGCGTTATAAAATGCGTGAAACGCCGTCCGTCGGATCTTCATCGAGTGTTTGAGATGCATTATAACTCGATTGATGTACGGTCGAGATTAATCTGACGAGCTTCATTAAGTGGACTTTAACGCACGTGCGTTGATCAGTGATCCGGTGGTCCTTGCGTCCACCGTATCGACGCGCGATGCGTCACGCGCTTTAATCCAACTGTCGATCTTACCTGACATAAGGGAAATAGTCCCGCACAGAGTAAGTTAAGAAATCTATCGCGTTTATATCATGTGACGGATGTGAGGCTTAATAATTGTCTTCTGATAATCGGAAGACTTATACGTATTATAAAACCTATATATTATGATTAAATATAAATAGCACCCACGTGTCACCTCCGCGCCACGTAGGTGCTCGCATGGGCCCGCGTGGCTCTGCCACGTGGCCTTGCGTGCCACGTCGCACCCACGTGGGACCCGCGCAAAAATTAACCCCCCTTTTAGTCTTTTTTAATTGTTTTTAATAGATTTAAATCGAAAATAAATTTAGAAAATTCCAGAAAAATCCCTAAAAATTAGAAAATTCATAACTTTCAAAATACAACTCCAAATTAATCCAAATTTCTTTCATTTGATCTGAAATTTAATTATCTATCATTCATTCTGTTTCAATAGAAGTACGAGAAACGGTTGGGGGAAATGAAGTAGGTGAATGAGAAATATAAGTTTCCCACCTTCATTAGAATCAATGGGTTAATGGAAAATTGGTCAAAGTCAAATTATTTAAATAACAAGAGATTTAATTCTTAATTCAAAAATACATTCATTTCTTTAAGATTTTAACTTTAGAAAATTAAATGAATGTTCATAAAAATGATTTCTCTCATTATTTAACTTTAAAAACCACTTATAATCTCAAGTAAATATAGGTTATGAAATCATTTATCTTTAATTCATCATAATTAACCCTAAATTAAAGCATTTTGAGATTATAACATAAAATTGCATGAAATGATAGAAATGCACTCAAAGTATGATAACATGCATACAAATGGAATGTTTTATGCCTTAATTTGCATTAATAATCATGTTTTATCATGTTAAGATTGCATGTTATCATCTACTCCAACCTTCCTAAGCCACTATCAACTTGTTCATCTCCTTGGCACCCACTTGGTCTCTTGAGAGAGTTGGATACTTGACAACTTACACTTGTCGTTATCATTGACCTCCTATGAGACTCTCTATGTTAAGCTTGGCATGTCTATCCTCCAACTTGAAAGGGAGTTTTAGAATGAGTCACTAGGCTTTTTAAAGTATGACATAATAGGGCTGGTGTTGATGAATATTATTTCGCCTATGACCCGAATTAAATTTTGATGTATATCATTTATATTTAAAATAAAATTTATTTATTGTCATTCAAATATGATGTTTGCAATGAAGTTCATGAGCATATGTAATGACTCAGTAAATCATGATGAGATCATAATACAATGAATACTAGTGTTTAAACATATGTTTTAAACATTCCTATTAGATAGATATTTGAAAAGGACATTATAAATTTAAGAAAGAATGTCATTGTCTAATTTGACTCATATGATGAGTATGGCTGATGTTGTGGCCATCAAATTGGGAGACACCAAGGATATATAGTGGGATTTTTTTGGAGAAAGAGTATCATACCGAATGTATCCCTGAATAGTATTATACCTAACTATCAATTAGTTTGATTCATGACACGGTTGTGTATGTGGTCCTTAGACTTGAGACACCAAAGACATCTTTGTGGATGGATGATTGTGTTTTGATTGTGACTCACAAATTCGTAACCATGAGATCTCCTAAACATTATATATTAGATATGATGTAAAGTTCTTGAAGGTGATTAAGTGGTCAAGAAGAGATCATCCACCCTAGGTATTTGAGGAGATTCAATCAATGAATAAGATGTGATGAAATCCTTAGATAAGGTAATAGAAATATTAGAGTAGGTGCTGTCAATCATTTCCTCAATGCATCAATATCAACTTGAGTAACTGATTAGGGTTTAAAAATTAACCATACCCTTAGTCATACTTGAGTCTCACTTGAATGAGAGATCATAAATACATGGTGACTGGTCGTAGCAAACTTATGTATGCAAGTTCTACTATACTACATATCTCGTAGAGAATGTGGTGTGGCTTGGAACCTATGGGTTTGAAACTCGACCTATTTACTGAGTTATATCAATGCTTGATTAATTGATCTATATGTTAATATAGATAATTAATAAAGTTAACTAATAATTGTTGTTAGCTCTATGGAGTTATTGACTAGCAAGATATATAAACCGAGAGGGTCACACACATAAGGTCTATGAATATTGGCGAATAAAGATATAATGGTAAGGGTTTTTGTGAAAAGTTCACAAACCCAATGTCTATAAAAAAGTGAAAAATAACCACAACTCAAGGTGCCTATACAAAACTCTGTGAAAAACTCTCTCATTTCTTCTAATTCTCTCTTGATGAAGAGCATTAAAGAGGAGATCAAATTATCAAGCTATCATCTAGATACTATAGAGGCTAGAGACTTGAATAGCTTCAAGAACTCCTTCAATAAACCTTGGAAGTATGGATATTAATTTATACTAGATAAGATCATTGGTTCTTGATTTTTTAATGTTTTAAATTTTTAATTCAATATGTTCCAAAAATTTTGATTTTTTTAATCAAATTTTGAGAGCCTATTATTAGATCTCAATTCAAATTTGTGCTTACTTTTTTTGATATATATATTTCATGACTATCTCCAATTTTTTTTATATATATTTCAAATTTTGTGACATATGTTATCAATTTTCTATTGCATTTTCATATGTTCAAACCCATCTATTTTTAAAAATTTCAATATGTATTATTTAAGAAAATTATTCTATAATTCATAAGTTTTGAATTCTAAAAAACAAAATGTCATAAATATTAGCCTTACTTTCTTATGACTTTGAGTTTCTAATTTTAATAAATATGAATAATAAATATTATGATAAATAGATTTAATCTTAAATATACTTTGTTTTTTTATAAGATAAATTAGATATTTTAATCCATAAATATTTTACTATCTAATTATTTTGGAAAATTAATTATATAGGGAGATAAATAAAGGGTAATGAACGTAAAGATGGGTAGCAAAGATGAAGAAGGCATAGACCGATATGTAATTGAATTTATGATCCAATGGAGAAACATTGAGTGAAAAAGAAAATTAAATTTTTATCGATAAGGACTTTCCAAAAGTTGAGGAATTCTTTGGGACTTTTTATGAATTATAAAAGACTCAAAATCAATTTTCAAGGGTTTATGATGTGCGTGCTGATGTTGCATTATTTTCATGTGGCAATGCCATTTGTCATCATGATCCCTGCAATGCTTAAAGGCACAAATAATCCCATTTTAATATGGTTAAACTAATATTATCAATTAAATGAATGAATATGTGGTGCAATCTGGTCAAAGCGATGATTCAAATTGTGCTGGTGACATGAGACCATTTGAGTGATCATCAGCAGTCCAATGCTTGGGATTTAACCATAAACATTTGTTGATAATTTGTACATGGGCAGGAATATCAACTGTCATGATCAATCATCCCCTTGATCTAACATTTACGCCCAAATTTGATTATTTACCACCTCTCTCTCCTCCTGAAAATGGTATTTTCGATAATATTCCCAATTTGGGATATGGTATTTCTTTTGATTTCTCCTTCAATTCAACTCCAACTAATGACATTTATATTCCTTGGAGAGATCTTTCAATGCAGTATCTAAATATATCCAAAATGCAGACCCTATTTTATTGTCCAACTTTGCTAAATTTTTAGAGAACTCAAATCAACTCTAACTCTTCATGGATTTCAACCCTTATTCCATCAGTGCATTAAAATTAATCATCCATTTGGTGAATTTTTTTAGCCCTCCATCATGTGTCTTCAATGACCACATGAAAATGGATCATTAACCACATATCCTAGCTGCATGCCATGTGCCTTGTGTGGGCAGGCCATTCCAATTTTTTTCCAAAAAAAGAAAGAAAGAAAGTAATGCCATAAAAATGGGGGGAGAAGGAGAGAAAAGAGGGGAAGAGAGGGGGGGAGAAAAGTGAAATAAATACATTAAAAATCTGAGAAAATGATAAGATTGATGTCTCACTTTTTTTTGCTCATAAACAAGAGGGGAGACCCCTCATTAATGGGAACTAATACAGTTTTGACATGTTTTCCATCATCATGTCTGTCATCATTTCCATTGATGGTTAGTTTTCATGGAGAAGAAAGGGAGCACAAATAAAAAGGATCACCTTGACTAATGTAGTGCTTTTATGGAGTGCTTTTATGGAATAGAATTCCTTTCAAAACCTGCTTTATTATGTTTAAGCCTGTTTCCAACATTAGTGCAGTTCTCTCATGAGAAATTGTCAGCCAAAAAGGAACTACCCTTGACAAAGGAACAAAGCTATGAAATATCATAGCCGTAAGAATTATGTGCTCTTTGGGTTCTTCAATTCCGACATCGAATTCTTCTTGATAAAACAGAATGGAAAAGTACTCATTAATGAATTCTTGACGATTTTCTGACATTAGGGCCTTTTTTTTCTTTTTTTTCCTCGGCCATTTTCCAATATAGAAATCGGTTGGATCCCAACATCGAACCAAGGATAATTACATAAAAAGAAATTCCAAAAATGAATATGTCTGTACAAATCAACGAATACTGAGGGACGGAAATCCCTTCGAGTTTCCTATTTTTTGGGAGCCCCGGAGCTTTGTGAGGACGGAGAGGAAGGTTATCTCGCTGCAGGGGAGCCGAAGTCTTCCAGAGGGCGGGTCAACGCCGAACTCCTCTTCGGCCTGGCGGAGAAGTTCTTGAAAGAGAGAGTGTTTCAGATAGCAGAGAGGAACGAAAGAAGCGCTTAGCTTCTTGTCCGACGTAGACGGCGAAGTGGCCTTTGCAAGCGTTACCCTTCTTCATCGTGAATATCCCCATCTCTTTCTCCTTTTACAGTAGTTCTAATGGTGGAATCTGGTAGTGTTTGCTCTTCGGGGGTACTTGCGCGTATTTATAGAGTAATCTTCCGGATCCAGGGTTCCTGATCGGGGAAGCAGTTAAAGAAAGGGATTGGCCGAGTCTTTCTCTAAAACGCGGGATTCGCGCTGCAAAAATCCCGGAGAGAGGAGATGAAGCGGCGAGCCCGAGAGAGAGTGGGAGAGGGAGAGTGCAACGCAAAAAAACTCGGAGAATGTATGCGTGTGTAATGGAAGAATTGGGTGTCTTTGACGTGGCGTTTTCTGTAGTTGGATAGGCGAGGTGGGGAGGAGGCGACAGTCAGCCGCGTTACGATTTTACTCGCGCACGCGCGAGGGAGAGAGTTTTCTTGGAGAAAATAAAAATAAAAATAAAAATGGAAGCAACATCAACACCAAAATTAACATACATCATAAAATGTGGCTATGACAAAACAACATAGATATCCATGTCAATGCACATGCTTTGAATTGATTGGGAGGTTCTTGATAACTCCTTGGAGACTCTTGTTCATTTGCAATTTGACAATTGATGATCTAAGGTGTTTGGTGCATTGAAACAGAAGGTTGGTAGAAATCTTTCCCTGCGAATATGACGATAGAGAAATATTTTAGGGAAAAACAAGATGATCCAAGATCATCTTGAAGTTTGTGTATTAAAAAAATATCCAAACTTATGTGAGCTATTGATCTAGATTTTACCTTATAAGTTAGTGCAAGGAAATTGTTTTTGGGCTTTTTAGATTTCCATGATATCAAGGAATCATCAATGAAAATGCAATGCTTGGTCAAGAAGCATTACAAAGTAGAGGAAGGCAGCCCAATTAATGTAAGAGAAAACTTGTGTATTCAATTTGAAGGAGATCAAGAAAACCAAACCTTGTCCATGTGAGGATTTTATGTGATGAATGATGCAAATCAGCATGCGGAGATGTGTATTACATTATTATCCATGAAATGTCTAGCTAGTGTATGACAAAGATAATATCCATGTGATTCAATGTCAAATATATTATTCTTCCAATTAATATATATACTGTGAAGGATTCTTTTAATGGATTTCCATGATGAGATGAGAGATTCTTCGTCTATCCAAAGGTCAATCATTTGGTGTTATCATGAAAACCCCAAAAATAAAGATCAAATTTTTGTTAGGATAAAACAACCCCTTGTCTGAAACAAGATATCTGAAGTCACAAGAAATTTTTTTAAATGTGATGATAACTCTAAAATGATAGTTATATTTACATCATATACCATATTTCGGATCTCAGAATATTTTAATCATAAAACATCTATTTAAAAAATATGGTATAAATACAACTAAGTCCTATCATACCTCATTTATTAGATGTTGCCTATATTATAAGACTAATCCCATATGACTTATTTAAAGTCAAATGGTGAAATTTTCACATTTTCATGAGTTATGTGATGGATATTATGTGGCCTACAATCCAATCACACTTACATATCATGGAAAATTTACTCCCTCAATATGAAAATTGAATTTGAAGAAGAGTATAATTTTTCTTGTTATTTCTCCTACATTTTTAAAGCATTCTTAGAAGACCAAGGTTCATACAAACTTTACTTAGGCTTCAGATTTTTTTTCTTTAGTGTGTTCTTCACCTTATGATTAGAAATATTCATATATTGAACATGCACAATCCCTAAGAGATATAATTGTAGGATCCATCCTATCTTATGAAAGTTTGGGATCTGGTGTAGTGGAAGCTCTAGCAAAATGATGAAGTGCAAGTTTTCTATGCTTTTTCATCCACTAGATTTTATCATCCTGCCCAATTTCAGAGGATATTATCTTGCCCATCATGGGTAACCCATTTAGGGGCTCTCCTTCTATAACTCTCCTCTTCTAGGTCCCTTTTCTCTCCTTTATATAAATATAAAATGTATATTTATTCATGGGTAACCAATGTCCAAGTCTTCTCTCCTTTAGGGCAATACAGTGTAGTCTATTTTATTATACAGCCTATCATGGGAAGTCCCATTAAGGGCATCTCCTATTACTCTCTCCTTCCAGATCCCTCTTTTCTCCTCTATATAAACCAATACCCATGTTTCTCTCCTTAATGCAATGCAATGCAATGTATTTTGTTTTAGGGTTTCCTCTATTGTCTACATCATCATAATTAATCAATGCCAGAGCATAATTCACTTGAATTTACCATACATAATCATGCTTTTTTTCTAAAAATTGCATTCATCATGGTTCATCATCCCTTCATCCATTTCTACATAAATGAGTACAACAAGGTTGAATATGCGCATTTGCCCTTCATGTGGGTCAACAAATCTTGGACTAATCATATTTCTTTGAGCTTGTATTCTTTTATATCTTGATCAAAAGAAATCACTTAGAAAGAGAAAATGAATATTACGATCAACCCATACATTCCAAAACCAATTTGCCATCTTTGGAATTATCAAGATATTTATCCTTTAATATTTTTATTTTGAGGATGCATAAAAAGCAAGAAAGAAAACAAACATGGAGAATATTAGTGAGATTTTCATGAAAAAAACCAATGTCTTGGTTGAAAGTTATTGAGTCGATGAAAATTTACAATTGTTTAAGAATTTCTCAACACTTTCTTTGAATTACTATGAAATTTTAGTGGATTTTTAGAGCATTTATGGTAAAAATAAACTTCTAGATGACATGGCCAGTGGTGCATTGGCACAAGGCATTGATACAATGCACGCTTGTTATGCTAGGTTGCACCTTGGTGACGTATGTTGGGGCAGAAATGTGACGCTATTGTGGTATCATGACATCCATATGGTGATTGTGCTAGTGATAAATAGCCGACAGGCCAATCAAACTAGACGCATCTCTTTTTTTTTTATACATCTTATACTCATTATCATACATGTGTGATGTTTATAATGAAGTTTAAAAATACTTGAAATGATAAATAAATTATGATGATATCATATTATGATTATTACTTATATATAAATGGATATTCTTAAATGTCTTATTCATTGGGATATTTGAGAAGGATAGAGGGTATTCGGATAGAATATCAATAATTGTTCATAGTCATATGCTTTGGATAGTTGGTCTCATGACCCTTTTTGTGGAGACACTAAGGTGGATCATTGGGTAATCTTTGGAGAAGCTCATTTAACTAATTTTTATGAATCTCTGGATTTAATTGCACCGAACTCTCAACCAATTAGATTCATTTCACCATTGTATAGATGATCTTTAGACTTCAGAAACCAAAGGGTGGGCAGTAGTTTTTTTTACATCAACCTATGAGTCTCTAATCATGGGACTCTAAACTACCAAAGCCCTAATGCAATCAAATATCACTAAGGAGACTATGTGGTCAACGTGGGAATTTTTTCCTTGGTAATAAAAGGAGATAGATTCCAAGAAATAGTGCAGTCAGTTCCTTGGCTAAGGTGGAAAAAATGTGATAAAATAAGTTTTCTTGTGATTTTTCAAGTGCACTCGTTCAAACTACAACAACTGATTAGGATTGCTAAATGACCATGTGCTAGGTCATTAAAGGAGTGTATTGCATATGAGGGATTATACGTAAGTGGTAATTGCTCACCAAAAAGTTTCACGTGTAAGTTTACTATAAGTTTGATAATTTACTTTGCTGATTTATTGATGATTATGAAATAGTATATCAATAAACTTTATTGACTTTGTTTTAGTCAAAATAATATGAGAAAGGCATGTGTTTTTTAGCGTAGGTACCGACGGCTTGAGCACTTGACCCCCGTTGACATCCTAACCTAGATGTTAAAGCCTATTGGGCCTGAAGGCCCACTCTTCTCTCTCCTCTCTCCTCTCTCCTCTCTCCTCTCTATTTCTATATAACGTGCATGTATGTGTCTAATCAACTATGCCCTTATTTTTTGTTTTTTCTCCTTTCTCTCTCCCGTGCCTATCGCACATGGTATCAGAGCGTTGTTAGGAGAAAAATTTTCTAGGGTTACCTTGTGACGCCGCCGCCCTCCAGCGCCGCCGCCTCGTTTTGCGACGCCGCCGCCATCCTGCCGTCACTCTACCTGGCCACCGCGCGCGTCCTACCGCGCCCGGCCGTCGCGTCTCGCCTTCTCGACGCACCTGACGCCGCACCGCCGCGTCCTGCCATTGCGCCTGCCGTCGCACCTGACGCCACACCGCCGCGTCCCGCCGTCGCGCCTGCTATCGTGCTGCCGCTGCCCTTCCGCTGCTATCGTGCTGCTGTCGCCCCGCTCGGCGGTTGTCCTGCCAAGCCATCGCGTTCTGCCGCTATCGCTCTCTATCGCGCTCTGCCGTCGCGCCGCGCCTCGCCCTGCCGTCGCGCCAGAAGTCGTGCTGCAAGACAAGCAGCGTTCTGGTGTTGCCCTGCCCTGCTTGGCCGTCGCCCTGCCCACTGCCATTGCCCTGCCGTCATCCCGCTATCGGCCCAGCCCAGCCCAGCCGTCATCCCGCTATCGCCTTGCTGCCATCTGCCCGGCGGTCACCCTGCTGCCATCGCCCGGCTGTCGTCGTCTTGCTCGGCCTTCCCGCCCTGCCATCAAGTGCCGCCGCGCCCTGCTGCATTGCCGTTGTGGCTCTGCCCTGCTATTGTTGACTTACCTTGCCGCGTCGACTCATATTCCATCGTCGCCGGTTCATCTTCACGGCTGCTGATCTCTACATGGCCGAGCCTACCCCCGTGTCGTCATCTTCTGAGGTCACTCAGCCTTCTCAGCCGATGGGGTTGTCCCAGCAATCCGGGAAGCACTCTATTGTGAGTGCCCTGGCCAAGCCGGCATACGTGTTCGACGGGTCCAATTATGGGCCCTGGAGGGGCGCTTTCGTGGAGTTCCTCAACGCCCATGGCCTTCTGCATCATTTGATTGATCCCTCACCAAGGAATCTGGACCGTGAATACTTGGAGTGGAGTCGCTTGGAGTCCGCGGTATGTTCCTCGGCTTATCTCCGTGTCGCGACACGTATCATGGAGCCACTTAGCATGACTCGTCCCCGCCCGTGCCCTCGTGGCTGAAGTTGGAGACGATGTACGCCAACAAGAGCAACGTAAGCGGACGATTCGCCTATATGAGGAGCTATTTGCATGTCGCCAGTGGCACCAGGACTCTCCCGAGCTACTATGGATCGGTCGATGCCATTTTCACTAATCTCGAGCTCTATCGCCCACCGGTCTTGGATCTTGATATACTTAGATCGGTACGCGATGAGCTCCGTGCGAGAGCATTTCTTAGCGGATTACGTCCCCGAGTTGGCCGACATGATCCGAGGACAAGTGCTTGGGGGCTCCCTGGGTATTACCCATCGAGGAGATCTTTGCAGTCGCACTCGCGTGCGTGACAGCCTGCCTACCTCCCGCACCTCGCAGCCCATCGAGACTTCGGCACTCATCGCATCAGCGGGGCTCCCCGGCGTCGGGAAGAGCACATCGTCTCGGGGAAGACCCGGACTTCCTATCCACCCCTGCAAGTACCGCGGAAGCCGACTCACCCGTCGAGAAGTGCTGGAAGGAGTTCGGGAAGCCCGCTGGGCCTCCCGGCTGCCTCTCGGAGGCGGGCATCCTCGACTACGTCCCCGACGGGAGGGATCATCCTCGACCACTACTCCCTCGGGCCCAGGGGCACAGTCGCCTTGCACTATCCCCCTGGAGCTGGCCTACATTCAGGCATCACGGGCCTCCTAACTTTGTCCTACTCGCGGCACCATCAGCCGCTCTTGCGGCATTGACGAGCAGCTTGGTGTCTTATCGCTGGAGGACGGGGATCTTCTCCAGTACGCCATCTATCTCAACTCCTCATATGACTTCTTGGGTTATTGACTCGGGGGCATCTTCCCACATGACTGGGTTTTCCCTCGGTCCCTCACTTCTTATCGGCCTGAAACCTCCATTCCCTGATGTCCGCATTGCCGAGCGGTCGTTCATGTCCCTGTTCTTGGCTCACGGCCAATCTCGTGCCACCTCTTCCCTTCCTCTACAGCATGTCCTGTATATTCCTGGATTCCCTGCCAATCTACTGTCCATCAGTGCGATCACCAAAGCCCTTTACTGTGGTGTGTTTTTCTTTCCTCATCACTGCGTCTTCCAGGATCTCGACACGGGCCGGAGGATTGGACTAGGCCGTGAGAACGGACGAGGCATCTACGAGCTAGTAGCTGACTCTCCATCTACGAGCCTTCAAGCCCTTTTTGCACTCTCTGCTTCTTCTAGTTCCCTTCATGACTCTTTTTTGTGGCACTGTCGTTTGGGACACCCTAGTTTTGTCAAACTTAAAGAAACTCTTCCTTGGTTACACTTATCTGAGTTTCATTGTGAGTCTTGTGAACTCGGGAAACACCATAGATCGTTGTACCCATCCCGCACTGGTCCACCTACCCATCGCCCGTTTGCCTTGGTTCACTGCGATGTTTGGGGTCCGGCCCCTCATACCTCTCCAACAGGAGGCAAGTACTACATGGTGTTCGTTGATGACTACACCCGGGCGAGTTGGACATATATCCTGAAGAGTCGCAAGGAGGTACTTTCTCGCGTTCAGCACTTCCTCCTTGAGATTATTACCCAGTACGAGACGGTGGTCAAAATCCTCCGCACCGACAATGCACTTGAGTTCACTCAGAAGGCGATTGAGGATCTTTGTCTGGCTCATGGCATAATTCATCAGACTACCTGTCCATATACCTCGCAGCAGAATGGGGTGGATGAGCGGAAGCATCGACACCTCCTGGATATGGTACGCACACTGCTCCTGGCAATGAGGGTACCTTAGTATCTCTGGTGTGAGGCTGTTCTAACTGCAACATACCTGGTGAACCGCCTTCCATCTGCTGCACTTGGAGGAGCTATTCCCCTTCAGCGATTGACTCCTGCTGCTGACCTCTTCTCTCTACCACCTCGAGTGTTCGGATGCACTGCCTTTGTCCAGGATCACACCCTAGCCTCTCCAAGCTGGCTCCTCGTGTACAAAAGGGTGTGTTTGTTGGCTACTCTCGGACTCAGAAGGGTTACCGTGTGTACTTTCCCGATCGGCGACAGTACGTTACTTCGGCCGATGTGACCTTCCATGAGGATGTTCCCTACTTTACCTCTACTGCGTCCCGGCGCCGACCTCTCCTCACCATCCCTCCCTCCTTCGCTATCTACTACTCCCCGTCACCGACATCCCTCCGACCGTCCCGATTCCCCTTGCCCGAGGTGTCACCACCCTCGGCATCCCCCTCCCGTCCGACCCATCCTCTCGAGTCGGAATCTCCCTCCTCGCCGCTATCCCCTATTCCGCTCCCTTGTCACCACCACCTTCCCCCCGCCTCCGAAAGTATCTGATCTTGATCTTCCCATTGCTCTTCGCAAGGGCACTCGACAGATGCACGCAATACCCTATCGCTCATCATGTCTCTTCGCCCGTCTTTCTCCCTCCTATCGAGCTCCCTTGCTCTTGCCGTTCTAACTCGAGTCAATTCCCAAGTCGTATATTGAGGCGTTGAGTGTACCGGCGTGGAAAGCGGCGATGGATGTGGAGTATGCGGCCTTCATCCAGCATGGGAGACTCGACGCCGGTTCCTCGGCCCCTTGATGCCAATGTTGTCTCCCTGCAAGTGGGTGTACTCCCTCAAGTATAATCATGATGGCTCCATCGCTCGCTACAAGGCGCGTCTCGTGGATCGTGGCTTTTCTCAAGCCTATGGTCTTGACTATCATGAGACATTCTCGCCTGTGGCGCGCCTCAGCTCCATCCGGGTTCTCTTCTCCATTGCCCTGGATCAGTCCTGGCCACTTCATCAGCTGGACGTATCCAATGCCTTCCTTTACGGAGACCTCGATGAGACGGTATTTATGGAGCAACCGCCTGGGTACGTTGCTCAGGGGGAGTCGTCTAAGGTGTGTCTCCTCAAGAAGGCTATTTATGGGCTGAAGCAAAGCCCGCGTGCGTGGTTCCACAAGTTCTCGCAGCTGCTTTTCTCGTATGGCTTTGTCTCTACTGTCTCTGATCTGACTGTTATGCGGAAACGCACCCCACATGGATGTGTTATCCTGGCTGTGTATGTGGATGACATCATCATCACTGGTAGTGACGACGCCGAGGTGGCTACGACCAAGGCTTATCTGGCTCAGCACTTCGTCACACGAGATCTGTCTCCCCCCTAGGTACTTTCTTGGACTTGAGATTGCTTACCGTCAGAGGGCAGATGTCCATTTGTCGGGAAGTACGTGCTAGATATACCTGGAGGAGACAGGGATGCTGGGGTGCAAGCCGGCCTCCTCACCTATGGAGGAGAATGTGGACTGAGTGGGACAATGCTACCGCACTCTTGAGGATGCAGACATCTACCGCCGACTTGTGGGGAAATTGATCTTCCTCACCGTGACTCGCCTGACATCTCCTATGCGGTTAGTATCTTGAGTCGCCTTATGCGTGCTCCTCGCACTATCCATCCGGGAGGGTGTCTATCGGCTTCCGGCGTACCTTAAGAGAGCTCCGGGGAAGGGCCTCTTGTATCGGCGACAGTGGTCATCTACACATTGAGGCCTACTCGACTCGGGTTCGCCGGTGACAAGGAGGATCGGAAGTCACATGGTGGTTATGCCACCTATGTTGGAGGTAACCTCGGTCACATGGCGCTCTCGTAAGCAATCTATCGTGTCCCGTCTCTAGTGCCGAGGCCGAGTATCGAGCCATGGCGGATACCACGGCAGAAATGTTGTGGTTACGCTCTCTTCTCACCGAGCTTGGCTTCCCGCCCGAAGGTCCTATGCAGATGTACTCGCGATAATATGGCTGCTACCTTTATCGCGTAATGCGACGCTCCATATGAGGACGAAGCATATTGAGATCGACTGCCATTTCATACAACAAGTACGTTGTTAACCCGTACCATCTCGTACCCCACACGTCGCTTCCTCTCATCGCTGGCCGACATCTTCACTAAGGCCCGACCAGTGCCCTGAGCATATGAGACCATCGGATCCAAGCTGGGCATGTTTGACCTCCACGCTCTAGCTTGAGGGGGAGTGTTAAAGCCTATTGGGCCTGAAGGCCCACTCTTCTCTCTCCTCTCTCCTCTCTCCTCTCTCCTCTCTATTTCTATATAACGTGCATGTATGTGTCTAATCAACTATGCCCTTATTTTTTGTTTTTTCTCCTTTCTCTCTCCCGTGCCTATCGCACACTAGACATCGATAATAATAAGATATATATTATTGATTTTTCAATAGAATATTAAACCTTTGTTTATCATCATCGTTCTCTCACAGACACTTGAGTTCTCTCATAAAGACAATTGATATAGATGCCCATAAATATGAATATTAATGACATAAATAGGTATTAAATTTATCCTCATAAATGATGAAGTGTGATCGTGCGATCATTGAAAAAACACGTCCACATATCAAAATAAATACCAAACTCACTTGAATTATGATTTAATTAGAATAGAGGTGAGTCAAGGTCGAATCCATAGAGAATTAGGGGAATTTCTTGAGAAATTTATGAATTTGATAAAATTGGAAAAAAGAATTGTGATGAGAAAATAGGGAAAATTAACTTTTTGAAAGAAAACTCAAAGATCTATTCTCCTTTGAAGTAAAAGGTGTGTGCCACCCCCTAAAAAGGTGATGTCCTCCCTCCTTTGATAAGATCCAAAGGTCTCAAGGAACTAACAAAAAATCATATAGTATCCTAGGCCATAATTGACCACCCTTTGACTTCTTAAAAGTGTAGATGATCTTGAAAATAGGATGATCCATATAAAGACTTTCAGCCTAGTTTGGCCACCTTTGACCCTTCATGAATTCCCTTTGACCTCCTTTGATCACCTTTGACTTCATTGAACTATGGTTGAATTGGCTCCTAAGTGGAGAGTTGATTTCCTCCTCTCTCTCTCTCATTCATAATTTTTATCCACGTTCTCACATATATATACCTATGACCATGCATCCACAAAAACTCATACAATTGCTGAACTTCTGAGAAGTCGAGTGTGGGGTTAGTTATCCTAATACAAATAAAGTGCATATAATGATACTTGTTAGGAAATTTTCACATTTCTATCATATTCGGTCTGAAGGAAATAGCGATTCACATTGTTAGAATATTAGTTAGCACCCTCATATGGTATATGATGCATGGACGCAGTTACTGTAGTAGAGTTATCCTTTGTTTCAATTTTCTATATTCCAATTTGAAAATGTCTTTATCCATGCTTCAACTTGAGAGGGAGTTTGCCAGCCCACTTCGGTCCAATACATCTCTATTTATTTCTTCTCTATGTTGTGTGGTCATTTTTGGGGCCTCCTCATGTAACCCTCATTATTCCTTTATTCACTCTTCTGATTATCTCCCATATCTTTCAATAAATACCAATTTATTTATTTTTTCTAATATCTAGGCCAGTAAACTGGAATCATTTTATATGGAATGAAATCACAAAGTTATGTCAAAAAGGATTTGAAAGAGAAAAAAAAATTTAGAATGACATATGAGTATAAACCTACTTTATCTCTTTCTTGTTCAGAAATTTTGAAAAAATGAGAGAAGAAAATGGCCTTTGAATCCTTCAAGGCAGTTAAGGATATCTATTATAGTTTTTGGGATGGCCAAGTAGTTTTTGGGAGGTCATCTTCCTAAAGTTCAGTCACCATGGGCTATCATATGATTGATTTGATTGCTCATGATGGCCTTCATTTTTTAATATTTGTTCTCACTTTCTCGGATCAAATTTTCTCAATTTTAATCAGCTAAAAATTGGTGCACATCTGATTCGGCGGCAATGTGGAATTTGGTGCTCAATTGATTGCATTAAAAAAAAACCAAGGATATCTATTATGATTTTTAAAAATTAAACTATATGAATATCGCAGGTTAGAATGTGATTCCAATACTGCCTAGTGCCTATTTTATGCATTTTTTAATCTAGTTAAATCATACAGCTCAGATTTTTGACATGCCTTTAATCAAGTTTTAGTTACACTCAATGCCTTTATACGTAAACAATTAGAAATATACTCAACTAAATGTTAAAATCATTGGATATTAAATTAATTAGACACTAATAATTGGCCATTGGAGGTATCCTATCAAAGAGAGCTTCAGAAAATTTCTAAGAGTCCTGAGCGGGTAGTCAATGAGTGTTCTTGGCGATCTGTGACAAAGATTTGAGAGCCATTGCTAGAAATTTATTCCTTGGGGGCTGGTGCGGGTTCTTCTTCACAGTATCAAGTTCCAATGGGCATATTTATGAGATGGAGGAGATAACCAATGCGGAAATATGAAACTCAGAAAGTAAAAGATAAACATGGATCCCATGCGATCGCGTTGAACACCGCGAAAAGCAGCAGTTTATTACACGGACTCCAACAACTTGTTACCCAACAAACCTCGAATAGAACATATTTTTAGCATACGAATAGACAAGATATCCATGGATGATTTGACGTGGCCCCAGCACCTTATCAAAAATTACTCTGTTCCCCCTCACATGCTGGGTTTCACGTTGAGCCGACTGGCCAGCTTCTGCCCCAGAGATTTGTCTGCCTGCAAAAAGATATGCACGCGAGGATGTAATTTTATCTCTATAATTCAATTATTTATAAAGTATGAAGAAAACTCTGTCTTTCTTTTTTACCTGTGACCAGTATGAGACCCAGATGGTACGGATTTCATGGGTGACTCTGGGATCAGAGAGCGCCTCGATCCACCTCCGGATGAATCGCTCTTGCCTGAAACAGAAACGCATGAGACTGAGATCTACCCAACTAACCCAAAATCATCGCCACAGGAAAGAGGTGAGATTCTTGCCTGTCAGCATCCCATGATCTGTAACGCTCACCAGGTTGCTTGAAGTTGTTCTCCTTCTTGATGACAGTCTGCACTCACAGAGGGACCAATCAAATTTTCTTGAATTTATTCAAATGAGAATGCATTTTTTCATTTTTTTTATATTTTACTTCCACTCACCTTCTCGCGCCTGCCAGCACAGGCACGGGAATTAATCGGGTACTGCTCAGCATGTCGAACAGGATCATACCTTGATGGGAAGTAATTCACCTGAAACAGCAGATGAGAGACATTGAAAGGATGGCATCAGGTATTGGGTGCATGCGTCTGCTTGACCAATCAGGATGGAATTGAATGAACATAAAGTCTGGTCTATCAATGTGGACATCAGCTTTGCCTGGAAAAACCAGTTCTCTCTCTCTCTCTCAGCGCTTGGATCATGAGATCCATATCCAATGATGGAAATATTAGATGCCTAAAAGAGAGAGGGAGACAGAGTAAGAGTGAGAGAGACAGAGAGGCTGGGGACGGAGGATAGAAAGTAAAAGAGAGAGATGGACAAAAATGAAGAGAAAGACACAGATAGAGATAGGATAGTCAGGATATAGCAAACAAAAGGAGATTGGAGAGAGATAGACAGACAGAAAGATAAATAACCGGAATAAAGGGGAAAAAACTGGAGTATATATGCCAGTTTTCTACCCTCAGACAGACCCACGGCAATGCAACCAAACTGGAGACTGGCCCCGGATCTGGTTGAACTGCACAGGTTGGCGTTTGGGTTTCCAATCCCTTTGAAAGCATACAAAGCATCATCATGCAAGTAATCCCCTTAACTGTAGAAAGAATAATTTTCTCTTACCTCTTCCTCTCTGTGAGTGAAGTTCATCAAGCCCTCATGGTGGTTGTTGTGGTGGGCACACTTGGGGGAGTTGGGAGGGAGCAACAAGTAATTGGGCCCAAGCCGGTACCTCTGGGTATCAGCATAAGAGAAGATCCTCGTCTGAAGAAGTTTATCATCTGAGTAATAAATTCCGGGGACCACGATTGCCGGGCAAAAGGCAAGCTGCTCATTCTCCGCGAAGAAGTTATCAATGTTCTTGTTCAGCACAAGCCGGCCCACTGGCTGGAGAGGCACTATATCTTCAGGCCAGGTCTTGGTGACATCAAGAGGGTCAAAGTCAAACCTATCTTCATAGTCCGGATCAATGGTCTGGATGAAGAGCTTCCATTCCGGATAATTACCAGCAGCAATGGAATCATACAGATCTTGGGTGGCATGGCTGTGGTTTTTGCCTCCTACTATAACGGCTTCATCTTCCAAAAGTGATTTCACACCGCAAGTGGGCTTCCAGTGGAACTTGACATAGTGGACTTTTCCCGCCTTGTTGACCAGGGTGTACGTGTTCACTCCAGAGCCATCCATGTGACGGTAGTCAGCAGGAATGCCAATGTCATCGAAGAGGAAGGTAAACATGTGGAGGCTCTCTGGGTGATGAGAGAAGAAGTCAACAATCCGCCAGCTTTCTTGGATGTGAGAGACTGGATTGGGCTTTAGGGCATGGACCATATCAGGGAATTTCATCCCATCTCGAATGAAGAATACTGGGAAATTGTTCCCCACCATGTCGAAATTCCCCTGAACAAGAAGATGAAGAAATGATGATCATCATGAAGAGTCTAAATCCCTGTGGATGCTGGAAATACCAACATCCTAAAATCCTTAGATGCTTTCCAAATGAATTTAGTTTATATAATAAAATTCCACCCTTGCCATTAGCTATAGCTTTTGGTATAGTGGCATGCATTTGATCACATAAAGTAGTATCAGAACAATACTGAGGATTTCAAATCCCAGAAACACTTTGTGATATGGAGCATAAAATCTTTAATGAACAATAGAAGGGTTGATTTTGATGTGAATTATTTGAAGATTATCACCGGAGGAAATGGTGAGAACGACTCCTTATGGTATTATCTTAAAAAGTAAGATCAAAGCGCCACAGAGTAACTTCAATAAAAACATTGAAAAGGGAATATAGGGTAAAAAATGGTACCTCTCTGGTGTAGAACTTAACAGCAAACCCACGAGGATCTCTCAGGGTTTCGGGGCTGCCCCTCTCATGAATGACAGTGGAGAAGCGGACAATGACAGGAGTCTGCACGCCTGGGGCACGGAGAAAGTCGGCACAGGTGAGGTGAGTAATATCATGAGTCACCTCAAAGAATCCCTTGGCACTAGCGCCCCGGGCATGGACCACCCTCTCAGGAATCCTCTCCCTATCGAATTGTGCAAGTTTTTCAATCAAATGGTAGTCCTCCAGCAGAATTGGCCCTGGAACAAATCCCAAATCTCACCTATCACCAATCGAACTTCAACAAAATTAATTCAATTTCAAGGAATAAACCTATCGATGAATACCTCTTTCCCCGACAGTAAGGGAATTGTTGTTGTTCCATACCGGAGCACCGGAATTCGTCGTCCAGTAAGGAGAGTTGAAGGAGCTTGACGGGCGAAACTGAATCAATCCGTCCACCACATCAGAATTAAAAGAGACAATACTAAATACCGACTCAAATTAAAATAAATAGGGAAATATATAAAGATAAACCGTTAACCCTAGAAATTCATCGAAATTCAGGGGAAACTGGAGCTAACCCGATCAATCTATACATCGAATAAAATATAAAGAAGAGAGAAGAATCTAGAAAGAATGAACTAGTAAAAACATCGAGACGGAAAATTCAAGAGAGAGGAAGAAAGAGGAGAAAAACGTCTCCAAGGCATCGAGATCGAGAGAGAATTTAGAGAGAGAGGAGACCTTGTAGGGATCCATGACGTCGCGTCCACGAATCTCACTTGCGGATGAACCCCTAGAGCACCTGTGGAGGAACTCTCAGGCGATATATATACCTACCCGCCCATACCTCTTTGCAGTTGCTTCTAGAGCTTCTCAGCCTTTCAAAAATCCGGAAAAATCCAATTTTCACGCGCCGTTTTAATCTTATCCCGTTGCACTGCCCGCTCCTCGAAATAACAAATATTGCGTGTCGAGCACACGTGCAACAATTCTGTTACGCCCGTTTTGGCGATTTTTTTGTGCGAGCCGAGGGTCCCGATACGTGCGAGCCGCTCTGGACGCCAAAAAGAATCTTGAGCGCGCTGGACGCCAAAAAAAATACGAAGGAGAAAGGACAGAACCACAAATATTTCTTGGTGTTGTAACGGCGGTAATGACGGCCACGTGGGAGGCTCTCGCTTTTCTTCCTTTCCCAGCCACGGCAGTGCCCGGAACCGACAATATCATCCTTATCTCTCTCTCTCCGACCATCCAATTCTAAAATTTACGTCATTCTTGCAAAAAAAAAAAAAGCATTCGTGTCGTTCGCCCTCCGCCTGCCACCCAATTTCTAGTGCAAGAGTTTTTCCCAAAAAACCGCATTCGTGACTTTTCCTTCTCTTCTCTCTCAAAAATCTCAAATCAGCCACGGTGTCTTCAAATGACGTTTATTGCAAGCGTTTGGGCACCTCCGTTCTCTCTCTCTCTCTCTCTCTCTCTCTCTCTCATCAGCCATCGAATTATCCCGTTTATCTCTCTCTCTCTCTCGCTCTCCCGGTCAACAGATAAACATGGATACTGTGGAACCCATGAAGAAAAAACAAGATGGTGCGAAGACTGAATAATACACATGGTGCGAAGACTGCATTGACAACTTGGATATTTACAGGAGAAGAAACGAAATCCCCCGAGACGGAAAAGACAGAAGACAACCTCCGAAAAAAACAGAGGGGGAGATAAGAGTCCCCTCCTCGATAAGTAAGAAAAGCATCTTTCTCTTTCACTCAGAAATACGAAATCAGCAGCCTCGAGACGGTCTTAATATTACACGCCCTCTTACAATGATTAAGAGAATAAAAGAAGAACTTTCTTGGTATCTGACAAGTTACTGGCCTGGAGGGTTTTCCAGGAGGCGCTCGACGGCGGCGTGGACGTTACCGGCGGTGGCGCGGAGGGCTTGGATGTTTGCCTGGGTGTCGAAGAAGCCCATCTCTTGCAGCTGCGTCAGCTGCGTCGCGTACAGCTGCTCTGGAGGCACTAAACATGAAGCTAGCTTTCAGAGAGAGAAATGGGACGACGAATGGATGAATGGAGAGTTTTCAAATGGAAAGATAGGTAAATACGATTGCAAAGAGAAATCGAGAAAAATACATACACAGATAAGTCAGCAAGTCGAGAGAAAGATTGATTAGATGATAGACAGGTGCAGGTAAACGGAGTGGTTAGACCGATAAAGCAGAGAGGGAGACGAGAGTAAACGGGGAGATACAGTCACATATCGAGAGACAGAAAGAGAGAGACCGAGAGACCAGTGCATAGCAGAAAAAGCGGGAGAGAAATAGAGAGAACAGAAAAATAAAAATATAGAGATCGCAGAGAGAGGAAAGGAGGGCAGAGAAAAATCGAGAGATGGGCTAAGAGAGTGGAGAGCAAAGCCCAGCTGACAGGGGGAAGATAACTAGGTAGAAGGGGGGAGGACAGAGAGAGAACAAAGCAAAGAGGAAGCAAGGATGAATAGAGAGAACAGGAACTATAAAGAGATAGATGGAAGAGGAAAAAAGGTAGCTGGGTAGCGATTAAGAGAGAGAGTGAGAGGGAGAGTCATCCTCACCATCCGGAGCAGGAGGCACACCGAAACCTCCAGCACCAAGACCACCGAACATGTTCATTAACAGGTCCAGTCCGCCTGCATAGGACAATAGCAAAGCGTGAAACTGGAGTGGCCACTAAGCTATAAGAAGAGAAAAATAAAAGGAAAGATTTTTAAGCGTCAATTGAAGCGAGAAAGAAATTATTGATTTACCTGCACCACCACCAGTCTGGTTTTGTTCCCTGGCATAAATGAAAATTTTTCTGCTCAGTTATGAAGTTTCATTGAATGGAACTTTGTTCTATGTAGCATTTGTAGAGAACTTGTGCTGGGTTTCGATTCTTACACCCGTCTATTAAGAAGATAAAGAATATTCAAGTAGAAAAGGTGTATATTTCAGAGAGGGAACTTACTGGCCTGGTTGTTGTCTTCCGAGGGCCATGAGCGATTGCTGGAGGTTGAGCAGTTGCTGGGTCAAACAAAGGAGTATATTATGATGATCGGATATAAGCAATGGGAATGCGGGGAGAGAGAGAGAGAGGAAGAAAGAATAAACTAACATATAGATGATAGAGAATGGAATTTTTTTTTTGGAAATGAAAAATGGAGAAGAAAATGTAAAAATATAAAGAAATACGAGAGAAACGGAGAGAGGGGTATCAACTAGTAAGAATTAGTAAACAAATAAAGGAGAGAGGGAGAGAGAAGGATGGAAAGGGTGGAGGGAGAATTCATAGGAGAGGCAGAAATATATAATTGATAGAGGAGAGAGGAACAGATAGATGAGGAAGAGAATGAATGCACGGATAAACTAAGGAGGAAGGAGAATGGGTGAATGACTATAAAGATTGATAAAAAGAGATATAAAGAATATTGATAGAGATGAAAGGCAGATTGACAGAGAAGAGAGGAAAAGGGAGAGAGAATAAACAACATTGAGAGAAAGAGGGTCGAGGAAGAGAAGAGAGGAGAGAGAGGGAGAAAGAGATTGATAGATAGATAAAAGCAGGAAGGAAGAGGGGCAAGGGGGAGGTGATAGAGCATGATGATAAGAGTAGATTGATAGGCAGACTTGGGGCTTGGAGGAAGAAAGAGAGAGGGGAGATAGAGTGAGAGAGAGGGAGAGAGAGCTTGACAGATTAAAGCGGGAAGGAAGAGGAGAGGGGAGAGAGGAGGGGGAGATAGAGCATGATGATTTGAGCAGATTGATACGCAAACTAATAGAGAGAGAGGGAAGATAGAGCATGATGATTTGAGCAGATTGATACGCAAACTGATAGAGAGAGAGAGGGAAGATAGCGCATGACGATTAGAGTAGAGAGATAGGCAGACTCTGAGAGAGAGAGAGAGAGAGAGAGAGAGAGAGAGAGAGAGAGAGAAAGAGAGGAGAGGGCATGATGATCAGAGTACAGAGATAGGCAGACTGATAGAGAGAGAGGGATGGAAGGAGAGAGGGGGAAGATAGAGCGTGATGATTAGAGAAGAGAAATAGGCAGACAGTTAGGAGCAAGAGAGAGAATGATGGATTAAGTAGGGAGATATGTAGAACATAATGTGAGAGAGAGAGAGAAACCGAGCAAGAGAGAGAGAGCGAGGGATTGATAGAGGAGAGAAAGAGGGACAGTGCAGGAAAAGAAATCTTATGTGGCTGTGAGGGCATGATTCTGTGTAACTCAAGATCTCTCTCACCTGCATAGTCTCAGGCGAAGTTAACTGGCGTAGGAACTCCGGACTCTGCAGCATCTCTCTCAACTGTGTGTTGGACTCGAGAAGGCTACGCATCTGTGGGTTAAGCCCAAGGATCTGCCCAAAACCAAAAGAAAAGCTAGTTAGAGGATTTGTACACAACTCCCCAAAAACCCTACCTCATTCTAACACACCCACCTGGTTCATGTACTGAGGATTAGACAACATAGACTGCATGATCTGTGATACAGCTGGATTCTGCATCATCTGGTTCATCATTGCCGGATCCTGCATCCCATCCATCATCTGCTCCATGTCCGGGAGCCCCATCCCCCCAAGCCCCGGCATTCTCGTTTCTGCTGCGGCTGGTGCCGGTGGAGCCCTCGTCGTCCCACCTATTCCCATAAACAGAATCAACAAACAGCCTCCAATCAAAAATCTTGATCTAGGCAACATACCAGGAGCCCCCCATGGATTTGGGAGTGGATTTGTGTTTGGAGCAGGGGACTCGGTGGTCCCTCTGGTGGCTGCAGCTCTGTCTCTGTTCTGCGCACCAAGCAAGGCAGCAAATGGGTTTGACGCAGCAGCCCCTCCTCCACCACCATCTGCACCCATGGTGGTTGCATTTAAGAAAGGTTCCTGGACAGTCTGGTACATGCGGCGGAGCATATTGAACCCTTCAGGAGAGGACTCAATGTTGCTCATCGCCCTGTCTGTATTCCTCATCATTTCCCTCATCAACTCGGGGTTCCTCGCAGCCTCCAATGTCTGCCGGAGAGTGCTCGGGTCATTAAGGATGTGTGCCAGATCAGGGTTTCGGTCAATGATCTCCCTCATTTGGGGATTTGCCATGATGAGATTCCTCATTAGATCTGGATTGTTCATCAGATTCTGGATCGCTGGAAGATTCATGATCTCTCTCATCATGTTAGGGTTTTGAGTGAGCTGCTGCTGGACTTGGTCGAATTCAGGAAAGCCAGTGCCAAAGAGACCAGCAGGGACAGGCCCGCTGCCTAGCCCAGGGAAGAAACCAGCGGCCCCCCCAAATCCACCAGCAGCAGCAGCAGCAGCAGTGTCCCGTCCTGTACCACTGCCAGGGGCAGTGTCTGCCGAAGCTCTAGGTGCATTTTCATTGGTTGCTGCCGGAGGAGGATTAGACGGAGCAGAGCCTCGGACCAGGTGAATTGTGTGGTCTGCATCCAAACCTGCGTATATAGAGATAAATTATTTGGCAAATAATTGAACAGAGAAATGAAAGAATATAATCGAGCTAGCACAGAGAATGTGATAATGATCAGAGATTGAATCATGAATATTGCCCATCGGACTATTCTGCTTTGAAAATTTTCTTTTTCTAGTTTATGAATATATTATTATACATAACATTCTCTGACATCGGACCAGGATGTTATGACATGACTGAGCTATTGACTAAAGCATTATTATATTGTTCAAACTCTAATACTTTGAAACCCAGTGCTGAAGTTAGTTCTGCTCCAAGATGGATGATCACAACCTATCAGAAGTACAAAAGGATCTTGAAAATCAAACATATCAGAGTGGCATGTAGTCCAACTTTAAGTGATTGATTACAGTTCTACAGTATGGCATGTAGTACCTATCAGAGGGGAGATCAAAATATAACAGTTTCAATATTTCTGGATTATCTGCAGGTATGGCAAATAACATTCCAATGCCAGATCAATATTCTGAGGTTTTCCAGATTAGGCGATAAATCGTGAATATTCTATTTTGGGTATCGATCAAAGTTTTTCAGGATCCCAATCATATCAGGGCATTTCTCGTAACCGAGCAAACTAAGGCAGACAAACACCCAAAACAAATTTAAAAGCCTAAAAAAATCGGATCAAGAGATAAAGTTGAATGGGACATCAGAGACCACAATTTCATATATAGAAACAATGATTGCTACAAACCCACAACAAAAAAGCATAAGCCGTTTTATTTGCATAAAATTTTTAGCACCGTTGATAAAAAAATCAACCACGGAACACAATATGGAGCATAAATCATAATATTTTCTATTTTGGATGTCTGTCGATCAAAATTTTCAGGATCCCATCCATATCAGGGCAGTTCTCGTAAAAGACCAAACTAAGCCGGGCAAACATGCAACAACAAACAAATTTAATAAGATTCTAAATTGTCTAAATCAAGTAATCGACATGGATCGGCCATCGAACGTCACAATTTGCATAAGAGACAACAAAATACGTAGAGCGTATCATTTGCATTAAAAATTTAGCACCGCCGACGAAAAATCCTACTGTGAACTGGATTCTGAGCCAAAACAACGATCTCAACGAAAGGAACACAAAATTAACTCTAAGCTAAGCATCCTGGACCAATTAATTAACGGATCGCGTTTCGCTATCAGGCAGATAGGGCAAAATACCGTAGCTAGCTAGGGTTTGTTCATCCTTCAAGATCCGGCCCTTGTAGATCAAGCGCTGCTGCTCCGCCGGCACGTCCGACTTCTCCGCGATAATCCCCTTGAAGGATCCGACGGAGGAATCCAGTGCTACGTGGACAGAGAACTTGGAACCGTTGGAGCAGCGCACGTGGACGACTACCGGAACGCCGGCGACGGACTCTCCGGCCTCCCTCGAAGCGCCGTCGGCACCCATCGGAGGTACGAACCTAACCCTGAGTCGAGCAGAGCTCTCGATCTAAATGGGGGAAGGGGAAACGGGAGAGAGAAGAGAGATTTCGGTTGAGGAGCGACAGAAGGGCTTTCTGGGAATAAATTATACGCGTATAGGATTCTTCGGGTTACCTTCCACGTTCAGAAAAAAAGAAATTATACACGCATTTTAAAGTCGGTCTCTTTCCGCCGTTTTTTCTCTTGCCTGACTCTTAACAGCTACCGACTCTTCAGTCTTGTCCTGTACCCTAGAAATGGCCCAGCCCAAACAAAGTCAACGGCCCGATAAACAACCTTGTTTTCAGTTAAATCTCTGACCTTTTTATTGGTTATTTCCAAATGAATCTTATGTTTAATGATGGAAATAATGCGAAGTTTCTGACTAAAGTAAGACGTCAGGAAAAATAATCAGGTTCTTTTCATGACTGCACTTCTTTTTCACAAACAATCTCGGAGTAATAGTTATAGTTTCTATATTTGCAAAAAAATAGAAAATCCATGCTGTCTTAGTGGTAGACGTGAAGCTGAGAGAAATAGAGAATACTCGGATGCATCTCATTGCGCCTCTCAACCCTTTTTATTGGGAAGAAGATGGAAGATGGGAGATGGAAGATGAAGGGGTATAAGAAGGTGAAGGGTTTAGAAGATGAAGGTGAGGAGTTGAGAAGATGAAGGGGTATAAGAAGGTGAAGGGTTTAGAAAATGAAGGTGAGGAGTTGAGAAGATGAAGGGGTATAAGATGAAGGTGAGGAGTTGAGAAAATGAAGAGGTAGAAACGAGATACACTTCACATAGGGGAATCAATTGTCGGCACCACTCAAGTCCTAAGTGAAGATAATTGCATGTTGCCTATCTTAGCAAGTAAATCCTTGTATTAGATTAATTATAGCAATCTTCGGCGAGATTTCTTTCTGTTGAAGGCAACGGATGAGAACGGCATTGAACCGTTCTATAATTCTGTCTTCACTAATTTTTATTGGTCTATAATTCTGTCTTAAAGTATCAAATTCGTGTACTTCTGATTTTATCTTGTTTTCCTTTAAACATAATCTCTGTTCTTTTAAAAACTGTGTTTGAATTCTGTAGTGGACTGAATAGAAAATTAAACTATTCATAACTGTTTGTTATTAGCTGATTTAGAAACTAAAATTGTGTGCTTGTCAAACAGATACATAGTCTCTGCTTGTACTTATTCAAAATAAAATAAAAACATTTGTGTTTGCTAGTTTTCTGATGTGTAATTTATTTAAGGTCTGTTTTTAAGTTATTTAAGAGCTTTGCGTGCTCATTCACAATTCACGTCGTTTGTTGAACTTTGATCAATAATTTTTTTTTAATTGATATCTGTTCTACAAGTCAATACGACATTGATCAACCAGTTCAGGTTTTATGAGACCTCATCAAGGTGAGATTCAAAGGTGTCTTAAGTTTCATTGAATTATTAATCATTTATTAGTAAATTTATCAAATATACAAATTCAGTCCATAGTGAGGATATTTGGAGAATTACTTCTAGGGGTTATTTGTGGTATTGTAGTGTTGCATTTGTTTTTTATATTCAAGGGAGAAGACCGCAGGAGTCAAAGTCAAAATAAAAAGTCAAAGTCAACTGCACAAAGTCTAAGTCAACTATAAAAATTCAAAGTCAACGAAAAAAGTCAAAGTCAATACGGAAGTCAAAGTCAAGGCAAAAGTCAAAGTCAAGGCATAAGTCAAAGTCAAAGTCAAATAAGTAAATCATGGGGTTATCTCAATCTGTTTTTTTTAATAATTTTTAGAAATTTGTTTTATGCATTTTATAGTTACATTATTTGTGATTGATTTAGTTTGTTTTTAGTATTTTTTTCTTATAGCTTTATATTTATAAGTCTAATTGAAGTACTAGGGTAATTAGATATACCATCATATTTTACATGGACTCTTGTTGAGTCGTACTTACCCGTGAGGATAAGGGAGAGATTCCTTGGGAATCGTAGTGAGTCGGGACGACTCTAGGGAGTTGACTAGAAAGTCAACTCGAGGGATATTTGATCTTCATCTTACAGGATTACTCGGACTCGGGGATGAGCGACTTACTTGGTGTGTGCGTGGATTGGTGCCGAGACTCGGTGACTGATAAGCGTAAAAACACGGTCGTTGAATGCGCGATTTTACGTATCAAACAAAATTTATACTCAACTCTTCGAAACTGATTTTTAAATTAGAACAGTGGCAAGTCGAGGTCGAATCCACAGGGAGGAGGGTTAAGAGATTGAAATCAGAAGCTTATTTTTGGTATTTTTAGATTTAGAAACCGAAAATGATCAATGAAAGGAAGAAAATGTGTGTGGAGATGAAATGAACCGAACAAGTGCTTCCAAACTCTTTTCAAAGATTGAAAACCCTTGATCGATGGTGGAAAAGTATTTTTAGGGTTTTTAAATGAGAAAATATTGATAAACAGATGAGGAAATCAGAAGAAATGGATAGGAGATAGTTCTAATCTAAGATTCGTGATGAAAATACTATCTAGTGATGCTCCCTAATCAAACATACCTTCGAGAGCCGTATATTTCGCCCGGACTTGGCGTCTTGCATCCAACACGAAGAATGAATAGAAAAGGGAAGAAACTCACGAGAATGAAGTTCAACACATGAACAATGATCCATTGTCGCTTTCTTTCCTTACGGCTAGCCAATGCTAGAAGCAAACAACAAAAAAACACCGATAACCCTAATTTTTGTCTCGGAACTTTTATCAGCCCCAGCAGATTCGTGGAGCTTGAAATGACAATCACGCCCACGAAATTTCAGCCCAGTAACTCCATCGGGATCGGAGATATCGCGATTTTTAGTACGGAGCATTTACGGCGTTGATCTGATGTCCTCTCTCTTTAAGCATCCTGGTCAAACCGCTCAGGTCAAACTCGCTCCGGTCAAACCGCTGAGTCAGACCTGCAAAACTTGAAAAAGAAATTTTCGATCTCGTTCTCTCTCATCTCCCTTCTTTCCTCTCTCTCTCTTGATCGCGAAGAACAAGCCGGACGAAGAGCTATCCTCCACGCGATAAAACGAAGAACGGTGGTGGAAGAAGCGATAACACGCAGAGCGGGAAGAAGAAAGGAAAAGGGCGAGAGAGGGCGACGGAGAAAGCTTCCGCGTGGAAAATTTCCGTCGCGCGAGAAATAGGAAGAAGCAAGGAGAGAAGGAGAGAGAGAGAACGGGAGAAGGAAGAATGAAGAGGAGAGAGCGGGAGAGAGAAGGAAAGAAGAAAGAGAGGGAGAGGTTCCCCTCTCGCGTCGCAGAGGAGAGAGGCGACGGAATTATTTTCCGTCATACGCATTATTTCTCCTCTGGTGCGCGGAAGAGGGGAGTGCGAGAAGAAGGGAGACTTTTCTCTCGCCTCCTCGACGGAATTTCCATCGCGAGAGAGAACGAGAAGAGAGAGAAATGGAGAGAGAGGAGATAAAGAGAGAGGATACGTGAGAGAAAGAAGAGAGGGAGAGACTGAGGGGAAAAGAGAAAGAGAAAGAGAAAGTTCTCCTGCACGGAAATGTTTACGTCGCGAGGAGAGAGAGAAGAGAGCTGCGGATGAGTTAGAGAGGAAAGAGAAAAGAAGAGAGGGAGAGCACGAGAGAGAGGAAGGAAAGGAGAGAACCGAAATCCAGAGGGAGAGAGGAGAATCCGGAGGGAGAGAGCTCCACTCTCTCACGCGCACGCGCACGCGCACGCGCGCGAGAGAGAGAAAATGGGAAGAGAGGGAGAGAGATTTTCTCTCCCTCTCGCCTCTCCTCGCGACGGGAAATTCTGTCGCGAGAGAGAGAGAGAAGAAAATGGAGAAGAAAGGCGCAGAGAAGGAGAGGAAAGAAGAAGAAAAGGAGAAGAATAGGGGAGGAAGAAACTTCCTTAAAATTTATGCCATTAAATGCTCTTAAAATATTGTAAATTTATGAAAAATTAAGAACATTCTTTTAAACCTAAAATTATCGTTTTAATCATTTTAATTATGATAACATGCATTTATGATTATATTTCAAAGAATAAATGCATGAAAATACATGATATTAATGCATGAAATTGCATGTTATCAGTGACTCTAGAGGGACATGCCAACCCGAAAGAGAGTAGGGAGCAGCGCGCAGAGCTCTGGGAGTCGGCCCCTAGAGTCGACGGAGGGGTGCCGAAGGACGGCGACGAAGTAAGGTTACTGACCGAGAGCGTGAGTGAGTCAGATCGAAATATTGTGTAGAACTTTTGATTTTATTATCCCAACCAGCTAGTAGTTGCTACTAGGGGATTAAAAAAGGTGAGGAGTGACTCTAGGAGGACTGTCTCCTCTTGGGACTAGCACGGGGGTCTGGAAACCCTGTTCAGTATAAAAAAATCTGGCCTAAGAGTGACGTGAGAAACTTGAGTGATAATGAACGAATTCAAAAAGCGATTATAATAACATAAATATTAAAAAGAAACTAATTCACCCCCCCCCCTTCTTAGTAATTTCACCATCTCATTAGGGAATTTCAGAGAAATCAAAGATAAAAAATTAGGTAGAAAATCGATCGCGAGGAGAGAGAAAAACTGAAATTAAATATAAAATTAACCTAATCTACGATTCCAAATTATAATCTAATGATACAGGATGAAAGAGTTAGAGGAAAACACGAATTCTAACCCGAGATAGCGCTTGAAATGATCCAATTACTCACCGGATCAAAGGCTTTTCGTTCTGTGATTTCAAAAACAATCGTCGACATTCAAGAAGTGATTTCTCTCTATTCTTTCAACGAAATCTTGATTTCAAACACTTCTTGGAGGTAAAAATGAGTCTAGAAAAATAAGAAATTAAGAGATTCCAGGACTAAGTTGTCTAAACAGCTGGATTTACTCGAAACATCCAAGAATGCTTTACATCGTCGTAGAACATGCCAATTTATAGGGAGATTTAAGAGTCACCGTCGGATCAGCATTTAATCTTTGATCAATGGCTATGATGAAACACATATATATGAATCGTTACGCTTAAATTGTATCAGTTGGATCAAAGATGAACCACTAAGATTTTGCCACATCGCGCTTGAAGAAGAAACGCATGAAACGCCTATCGTTTGATCTTTGTTTGACGATCTCGATGCATCCTCGTGTCCATCAAGCAGTTTTAATCTCAGCTGTTATAACTCCTCAAATGAATGAATGAGATTAAACCATTTTAAAATGATTTTTCGATGAATCATTACGCACCATGTACCCCTCCGACTTAAGTGAAGATCGACGACTTTGATTTAAAAGGCGAATAAGATGTTTCTCGTCGTGCCACATCACCTGCGCATAAAAATAGAAGAACATAGTCCCATATGACTAAAATCTAAGGATATGACGTGTATATAAGGTACGCGTGATTAGTGAGTTAGCTTATATCCTGAAAAGAATGCTTAATCTCACTAATCACAAACGCGCACATGTGTGCGCACATACACGCACATACGCACACACACATGCACACACGCATAGGCATGGGCCATGTGGCATGTATATATGTTGCCACGTGCCGATGCATTTTTGTACTCGTCACATCAACATGCAATAAAAAAATAATTTTTTATTCATTTTAATTCAATATAAATCAAATTAAATTCATAAAAAAATCAAAAAAATTCTAATTTTTTGTCTAAATATTAGAAAATTCATATGTTTTAAAATATAACTCCAAATTAATCCAAAATTTTTGTTGGACCAGAAATTAAATTATCTATCATTTTAAAAAAATGAATTTATTTAAATAATAAGAAAATAAATACACTCATTTCTCTTAGAAATTAAAAATTAAAAAAATAAATGAGTATATAAAAACTATTTTATCTTATTATTTAAGATTAAAACCCAATTATAATCATCAAATATAGATGAAAATAATCTAATCTAAAATATATTCTTTAAAAATGTATAATTATCCCTGAAAATAGTGCATTTTGATAGTATAACTTAAAATTGGATGAAAAGATAGATATGCACTCATAGTATGATAACATGCATAAGAATGAAATGTTTTATGTGTTAATTTATATTAATAATCGTATAATTGCATGTTATCACACGCCTCAACTTGAATAATTGCTAGTCTCTTAGCAGTTTACTATAGAATCTCCCTAGTAGGTCTTTCCACTTCTCAATCCTACCACTAAAGAGGTGAAGTGTATAAAAGTATGATTACTCTTCCTCATAGTTTGAACAATAGTGATCTAGATTCCATCTCTAGGTTGACTTATTTAGTGCATATTAGGTAGTGCTCATCCGCTAATGCTCGAGTCTAATTCTTGATTATGATCGAGGTGAGCATATCTAGGGTTTGATGCTATGGGGATGAAAAGATCTTCACACTCTCGTGAGCAGATGTAATTCCTTACCCTCTCCGTAGGTACATCACTCCTTCACTCAAAATAGAGGCTACTTACTGCATTAGAATTCCCCTCAACTCGTCTTCCTCCTATGAAGAGTGCATTTGTAAAGGGATTTCTTATCTTTGGAATGTAACATGTGATGTGGCTAAAGGAAATAAAGGCACTATATATAAAGGAATGACGTGGTTAAAAGCAAATATGTATGTAAACAAGATGTATTTTAAAAACAAATAAGGTTACCACTTATGATAATTTTCCTCTCAAATGATGTGGATGATGATGGATGATAAGGATAGATGGAAGTGGTAGAGATGGTGATGGGAGAAGAGAAGATATTCCCCTAGCATATTCTCCTTCTTTTCACTTCTTCTTATTTCTCTTTTTTTTTCTTCTTTTTCTCCTTCCTTTTTCCTTCTTTCTTTCTCTCTTTTTTTTCAACAATTTTTTTTCTTTTTCAAAGATACTTCAAAATTTCAAAAGAATTTACATGAAATAAGGATATGGAGGAGTTTTTGTTTAGTAAAGAGAGTATGCAAAAATGTGAAGTGTAATGTGAAGGGATATGTACATGCGAGAGGAATGTGAAAGAGATGTGATGGATGTGTGAGTCACTTGGGAGGAGTGTGATTATCATAAGTGAGGGTGAAATGGGTGTAACTAATTAACGGAAAGGAAAAAGTGGAACTAAATGCCTAACATGATAAAGATAGGTGTATAAAAAATTATGGCTCATTATACTCTTTTAAGGGAAATTTTGGAAGCGAGGAATTCCCACACTAAGTAGGTTTCGGCTGATGTAAGGTTGGGGATAGGAATTTTTCTTGAACTTCACTCAAAATATCTACATTTCAATCCCATAGAACTTCAACCTTCTGATCACTCATTTTTCCTCGGTGCCCATTAGATACCCAACCTCAAAGAAGTCAACCACTAAAAATAATCCCATGGTTTCTCTAGATCACTTGGCTGTATTATTCAAAATGTAATCATATAGGGTATAAGGCCCTCAATTATACATCTCTAGTTGATAGTATCTCAAAACTTTCAAGACTTCTAAGGTAGGGAAAGAGTGGCAAAAATTAGGAAAATATGAGTTTTTAGAATTTAGAATTTTAAAATTTTTTGAAAAATTGTTGAGTTTTTCTAAGTCCTTACCCCCAACTTAAAACTCTTTATTGTCCTTAATGAAATCATCATGCTCATGACATGAAAAAGATAACAAAATGTGGTGAGAAGAAAGAGTTTAGATAAAACTCATTTAAGATTTTTTATGTTTGTTCATGGGATTTTTCGCACGTGCCCCTCATAATGTAGTTATTTGACGGTACATTTTTACTCTGAAAAAACTAAAGGCAAAAACACAAAAAAGGATAACTTTGGGTTGCCTCCCAATAAGCACTAAGTTTAATGTCTTCAGCCAGACTCATTTAAGCTCATCTTCTCCAAAAATTTGTGTGGTTGTTATGAATCAAAATTCGATGCATGATAAGAAAATCCCTCAAGATCCAAACCATAATTATCCTTGTTATGAATAATAAATCATTGTACTCTATGGTTTGAAGGTGATATTCAGAATTTATCTAGTGAAATTCAAGTCATATCATCAAATTAGATTCATGTGATCACAACTTTATTGGAGCTAATATATATATATATATATTTCTAGAAAAATTTCTATCAATTGAGCGGTTGAAATTTAGATTACTTTAAGTCTATCATATCATAAGTCTACGCAAAGCAAAGCTTTGATGGGGCCTAGGACGATGACAAACTAGAATTAACCCTAGATACAACATGCTTTTTGTATAGAATTGTGAATTTCAATATAAAAATAAAAATCAACAATGATCATAAAACAACGCATTCGTGTGTTTTCAACGAGTGCAAGAATACATATTGTCAATTATATGCTAACATGCCTAGTTGCTTATTTTAACAATCCCCCTTAAGTTAAAGCATATACATGCCAAACTTACCAAAGAAAGTACTATAAGACGCCAATGAGACAATACATTGCCAAGAAGGCACTAGCAAGGCCACGCAAAGGTGTTATTTGATAATTAATCGATATTATGTGGCCTATATGAAAATCACACTTCCATGTATTTCATTTATGTTCATTTAAATAAAATTTATTCATTGTCATTCTTGTGCGATGTTTGCAATAAAATTCATGAATGTATACAATGACTAAGTGAATTATGATGTGATCATAATATAATGATCATTAGTCTTTAAACATTTGTTCTAAACTGATGCCAGACGAGTGGATAAACCCGACCGCGATATGGATTATAATGGGTGGACTCTAGGGATGGGGTCCTATGGCAACCTACTATGATGATATGCTCTCTCAATGTGGAGTAACAGGCTGCCTTCCCGCGCGTCGTCTCCGAAGCTCCTGGGATGCTCCGAGTAGCGTCAGCCCGGGAAACCTCCAAGTCCACGTCCTCGCGCGCGTTGGACCTTGAGTCGTCGAGGGGAGCTTGGCGGTCAACATGACGGATGGGACCATGGTCTCAATCCACTCGAATCGTCCTATCGTCTGACCTAAACTAGGTCTCAACGGCGGTGGAAGTAGGTGCGAGAAATATTGGGAGAAATAAAAGAACTTCAAATTAAAGAAAGGGAATGCGTGCCTAACCTGAGGGTGCGAGCTCGGTTGGTCATGACGGGGAAGGTCGTTCGTATGTGGCAAAGACGGTGAGCGGAGGTAGGCCGAATCGGCGATGTCGTGGTCGTGGCGGAGTCCTCGGCACGGCTCTAATGATGGTGTACGCTAGAGGGGAACGCATGCAGGGATGCATGGGTGAACTGGCATGGGCACACGGGCGCATAGGCAGGGCGCGCGGGCAAGGGCGCCTGGGCAGGGTGCACGGGGGCGCGGGCGCGTGGGCGGGTGCGTCGGTGCGTGGGTGGGGTGTGCAGGCGCGTGGGCCCACAGGCACGGCGCGCGAGTGCGCAAACACGGCGCGCGGGAGCATGGGCGCTGATAAAATGCTAATTAGACATGATAATACATGATTATTTATGCATATTATGTATGCGTGTTTATCTATCATTCAATAAAAAATCATTATAATATCAAAATACATTAATTTAGGGTTAATTATGATGAATTAAAGATAAATAATTTCATAACCCATCTTTACTTAAGATTATAATTAGTTCTTAAAGTTAAATAATAAGAGAAATCATTTTATTTACATTCATTTAAATTTCTACGTTTTAAAATCTTAAAGAAATGAATGTATTTTTGAAATAGAAATTAAATCTCTTGTTATTTATAAAATTTGATTTTTTTTAGAATGATAGACAATTTAATTTCTGATCGAATGAAACAAATTTGAATTAATTTGGATTTATATTTTGAAAGTTATGAATTTTCTAATTTGTAGGGATTTTTTCGGATTTTTTCTGAATTTTTCTGAATTTTTAATAAAATTTTTAGGATTTTTCGGAATTAAAAATCAAAATTTCTAATTAAAAATCGAAATTTTGGATTATTATTAGCGCGCAGGTGACGTGGCACAATCTAGAGCATCCGATCAATCGTGATCGACGATCAAAAGCAGGAGATGACGTGGCGTTACGCGAAGCGTCCGATCGTGCGATTAAATCGCGATCGTCGATCTTCACTTATGGCGCGGGGTACGTGGCGCAGCATGATTCATCGGCGAATTATTTTAAAATGATTTAGTCTCAACCGTTGATCAAAGGAGTTATAGTGCCTAAGATGAAAACCGACGGAAATGAATCTAAAACATCCGATCAAGATCGAACGAGGGGTGTTTGATGCGTTATTTATAACGCATGGGACGTGGCATCATCTCGGCGGTCGATCGAAGATCCAACGGCCACAACTTAATCGTAATGATTCACATCCAATGCGTTTCATTAGAGTGGTTGATCGAGGATTAATTGAAGATCGGACGGTTACGCCCAAATCGTCCTATAAATTGAGATGTTCTTCGACGATGTAAAGTATTACAGGGTAATTCGAGTAAATCAAACTGTTTAGACACCAAATCCCTTGAATATCTTGCTCCCAATCGCTTCTGGACACATTTTCACATGCATAGAGTGCTTGAGAGTGAGATTTCGACAATCGACGAGGAAGAAATCAACGCTTGAACTCCGACGATCGTGTTTTCCGAATTTTGATGAATAGCCTTGATTCCGGCGAGTAATTGGATCAATTAGAGCGCAATCATGGGTTAGGGATCGTGTTTCATCCTAATATATCTTTGTATAGCTTTAGATTTCATTTTCGAATCATATTTTGAGTCAATTTCATTCTTAATTTCGGTTTTTTGTGTTTTTATTTTTCAGAAATTTCTCTCCTGTTCATTTGATGATTTCTCTGCGAAATCAGATCCAAATCGAGTGATTTTTGATTCCGCGGTTTTGTCTTTGACTCCTATTTCTAAAAATACAAATTTCCTAATTTCTATCACCATTTCATCGTCCGATTTGATGAAATTCGAAGAGATCATAAAAATTCCCCTTCTTGTGGATTCGAGCCTTATTTACCAATATACCCCTCAATTCGTGATTTAATCTTAAAATTGGTGAGTGTGGATATTATTTTGACTCTTGACTACTTGTTTTCAATGACCACACGGTTTCGATTCATCAAATGACGCAGTTGTCAAGAAATTAAGACGTAATTTTGATCAATTTTGACTTGGTCAACTCAGATTTTTCTCTTTATTTGTTGAAATTCACTCACATCGATCATACACCGAGTGATCCGAAAGCAGAAATTCATCTTTTGAGATCCTTAATTTCGATAAGATTAAGTGATTTCGCCCCTTTTCTAAGGATTACGGGCGATCATTTCATCACATTCGCATTAAGAGCACTTCACTCTCATGGATATCGACACTCAAGTACGATCGACGTCAATAATTTTATAAGTATTTATAATAATATTCATCTAAATATTCGATCCACCCTTCCTTGAGACGAAAAACGACCTAGAGATTATGGAATAATCCTTTAAACATAGATCTTTTGGAACAATCCTCGTAATTCCCCGACACTACCAAGACCTCTTCCATCGTAGAACCAATAGAACCAGTAGAAATGGCCCAAAACGACGAGGGAAATGCAAGGAAACGCCTTAGTGACTATGCTAGGCCCGTCCTTTAGAGACCTGTCACGAGAATTCACGCACCCTTAAATAGAGGGGCACATTTTAGAATAGATTCCCATGTTATGAGTATGCTTACTATCTTCCATGGTAACCCTTCCGAGGACCCATATAGACACGTAGACGAGTTATCCCAAGTATGTAAAATTAATCATCCTCAAAATGTCCCGCCGACACAATGAAAATGAAACTCTTTCTCGCTACACTTAGAGATCGAGCCAAGGATTGCTTCTTAAAATTAGGGAAAGAATTCACTAGTTGGACAGAGATGGAGGATGAATTTCTTAGAAAATACTCTTCCGTAGGGAAAACCACCTCCGTTCGAAAAGCCATCCACGAGTTTACCCAAGGCACGAGTGAAACTTTCTATGAGGCCTGGGAGCGACTTAGAGACCTCACTAGGGAGTGTCCACACCATGGAGTGTCTAACCATGAATTAACACAAATATTTTATGACGGGTTAGGCCCGCAAGATAGATATCTTTTAGATGTAGCAAGTGGCGGCACCTTCATGAGCAAATATGAAGACGAAGCTATGGAACTCATCGAGACGGTGGCGGAGAATAGCCACCACAATGCGGCTAAACCATTTGGAAGAGGTGCGATGCCAAAAGGGACAGATGATCGATGCAAAATCAGCGGAGACGAGGGATGCTCCTAGAAAGAATCGACAAAATGGCGGAAGTCCAGAATCTACTACTAGACCGACTCAACATCCGCAACGGTTCCGAAGGACTCGCCCCCGTCTCACTCCAAGAAGCGTCGCCATGTGCCAATTGCTCTAGATTTGACCACGTCGAATTAGAATGCCCCGTAATGGCGATCCAAGGGCAAGGCATGTTTAGACAAGGTCCATCAGGAGGAACGACTCAACAGGGACGACCGAATTTTCTAGGTGCATACCCGAATTATTATAATACCCCTGTTTTCAATAACAATCCTTCGCAGCATGCAGGATTTAGGAGGAACAACGATCAACCCTATCCTCCATCATACAATGGTCAGCAACAACATCAACAACCCTACGCGAATCAAAGACAGTCATCGTTCATCTCCCAGACGCAACTGCAAGCCTACACGCCGGCTCCACACCAGACCGCACTGACATCAGACCCAATCCTCAGAGCAATCTCGTAATTGATGGAGAAAATGACGCGGATGAACTCACGCGTGGACGAAATATAGGACTTTGTCAAGACGAACGTCCAATTGACAACTGATAAGAAGGGTAAGCAAGTAACTTTTACTGACCAATTACCCTTGCAGGCCACAGCTAACTCGAGGAATCAAGGGGCCTCGTCGAGCCAAACGCATAATATCAACCATGTACACGTCGACGAGGAGGTTGTGGAAACGACACTAGCAATATCGAGCCTTCGAAGTGGAAAAGACCTACCGGATCCATACAAGGATCATCCAATCCACTAAGGCCTGATCGATGAAGAAACACCAATTATCGTAGAGCATGATAGTGATTCGGAGGACGAGGAAGAACAGGCCAAGGCTGAACCTAACCCTGATACATACAAGCCCCCTGTGCCTTATCCTCAAGCACTTAATCGCCCAAAAGCCAAGATTAGTGAATCCAATGACAATCTACTAGAAGCCTTTAAGAAGGTAACCATAACCATTCCCTTAATAGATGCCATCAAGCATATCCCATCCTATGCCAAATTTTCTCAAAGGTATATGACACTCCCCATAGAAACCCTAGAAGGATCCAACTTAGTGAAACGGTAAGTTCAATCATGATGAATTCCTTACCTATTAAAAAAAGAGATCCGGGAGCACCCATGATAACGAGTGAAATAGGAGGAATGTCCTTTACTAGATCCTTGCTAGATATCGGAGCTAGTATTAACATCCTCCCTAAATCTGTATTCGACCGTCATCATGTAGGGGAATTGCAACCTTTCCTTGTAGAACTATGCTTAGCAGATGGATCAGTAAGGAAACCACATGGTATAGTAGAAGATGTCATCATCAAAATAGAAGATTGTTATTTCCTGTTAGACTTCCTAGTCGTCGATATGAAAACTACTAAGGAGCTTAGTCAAGCCCCGATCATCTTAGGACGACCCTTCCTAGCTACCATGAAAAGCCATCACAGATTGGGGGAAAGGAGAAGTAATTCTCAAAGTGGGAGAGCACATCGTGAAGGTCGACATCAACAAGCTTATAAAATACCCTTCACTAGCTTCCGAGGAATTGGGCGCCATCGACTTCTCCGACGACCAAGATATCAACTCCTGCATAGAAGAAGTGATGATGATCGACGAGGAAGCAAGATTTGAAGAGCTACCATTGGAGGAGCCTACCTTGGAGCTCAAGACTCTCCCATCTACACTCAAGTATGCCTTCCTTGATGAAGAGAAAGCAAAACCAAAAATTATTTTGTCCCAACTAGATATGAAGCAGGAGGAACAATTACTAGAAATATTAAGGCGGAATGAAGACGCAATCGGATGGACCCTGACGGACCTAAAGGAGTTGGACCCCTCACTATGCACTCATTGCATCTTCCTAGAGGATGAGTCAAGACCCGTCAGGGAGGCCTAGAGACGACTCAACCCGAAGGTATGGGAGGCCATGAAAGAAGAAGTTCTTAAATGGCTAAACGCAGAAATTATATACCCTATATCTGATAGCCAATCGGTGAGTCCAGTGCACATTGTTCCGAAGAAAGCTGGAGTAACGATCACAATGAACAAGAAAGGCGAGGAGATCCAGACACGCCTTCCGACGAAATGGAGAGTCTGCATTGACTATCGGAAGCTGAACTCCGCAACGAAGAAGGACCACTTCCCTCTACCATTCATCAACCAAATCTTGGACCGACTAGCAGGATCCAGTTACTTCTGCTTCTTGGACGGATATTCGGGCTACAACCAGATTGCGATCCATCTCGTCGATCAAGAGAAGACGACGTTCACATGTCCTTTTGGCACATTCACATTTAGACGCATGCCATTTGGACTGTGTAACGCCCCCATGACCTTTCAACAATGTATGACGTCAATCTTCTCCGAATTTCTTGGCGACATCTTGGAAGTTTTCGTGGACGACTTCTCCATCTTTGGAAACAACTTCGATAGCTGTCTTGCTCACCTGACCAAGATCCTAGAGGTTTGTGTCAGGAAACGGTTGGTGCTAAGCTAGGAGAAATCCCACTTTATGGTACGAGAGAGAGTAGTGCTTGGGCATATCGTCTCAGGCAAAGGACTAGAGGTGGACAAGGCCAAGATAGAGGTCATCAAAAACCTCCCTCTTCAAGGTACCATACGAGATTTGAGGAGCTTTCTCGGGCAGGTCGGCTTCTACCGGAGATTTATACAAGACTGTGCAAAAGTCTCCAAGCCACTCACCACCCTTCTTTACAAAGACAAAGACTTCATCATCAATGAAGAAGGGAAGCGCGCATTCATAATGTTGAAGCAAGCATTGATCGAGGCACCAATTCTTCAAAGTCCTAATTGGGACTTACCATTCGAGATCATGTGCGACGCTTCAGACTATGTCGTGGGAGCGATCTTGGGGCAACGACTAGACAAGAAGCCGACGGCCATATGCCATTCAAGCAAGACCCTCGTCAAAGCTCAAATAAATTAGACAACTACAGAGAAAGTGCTTTTGGCGGCGGTCTACGCACTCGAGAAGGTCTGACCATACATCTTGGGGAGCAAGATCATTATCTATACCGATCATGCGGCCTTGAAATACGTGCTCTCCAAGAAAGAGACCAAACCACAACTTATACGATGGGTGTTGCTCCTTCAAGAATTCAACTTGGAGATCAAGGACAAGAAGGGCAGCGAGAAATCGGTGGAAGACCACTTATCGCATCTCCAAGTTCCAAGAGGAGGAGACATCGGTGAGACATTCCCCGACGAGCATCTCCTTGTCATCTCAAGCCACACCCCCTAGTATGCACATATCGCCAACTACATCGTGACTGGATCGATCAATCCCAGAGCATTGGAATCGTCATCAAGAAGATAAGTTCTTCCATGATCTCAAGTACTACTTCTAGGAAGAACCACTCCTATTCTATCTAGGATACGATCAGATCATCAAGCGATGCATACAAGAGGAGGAGCAAGGAGATATCTTGGCGATGTGTCACTCATCGACGTGCAAAGGACATGGTGGCGTATGACCCCCGTCGCCACCAAGGCACAATATCACGGTGCCGAAGGAGCCGACTGATAACGTGTATATTTAACTTAAATTCTTATCTTATTTAACTCATATTCATGCTTATTTTATGTGATTATGATGCATGTTATCATAGTTTTTATGAATTTTCTCCATTGGTATGCCATTCTACTAACGTTCATATTTATGCATTATTTAGAGGTAATTATGTGCTTTATCAATGTTTAATCTCTTACTAGATTAAATAAATAAAAATTAATTACTTATTTTGACTTTAGTAGATGATTTAAAGGATTAATTCTAAGAAAAGAATGATTGGATGATTAAAGGAGAGAAATCTTAATAAATGCCTTAGTATTATTTTTAATCCATCTTGCATTCTTCTTTAAAATTATATTTTAAATGGCATAATATGAAAAGGAAAGAAATTTGTGATCCAATGGAGAAAATTTGAGATTAAAAGGAGTTATAATTTTAAAGATCTGGATTTCTGAATATTTTGGATTTTTCTGGATTTTTTAGAATTTATTTTGATTTTTTTATCGATTTTATTCCTTAATTAAAATCGCAAAAAGTGGTTTATTTCCGCACGGCTGACGTGGCACGCGGATGCGATGCGGCATGCAAGGCCACGTGGCAGAGCCGCGCGAGCCCACACGTGGAGCCTAGGTGGCCCGAGGTGATGCGTGGCAGGGGCCACGCGAGTCCATGCGGACGCCCGAGGGGGTGCCACGTGGCGAGAGGGGGCTGGTATTTGAAGGGCCCACAGGTTAGTGGGCCCTGGTTAGGAGTTTGGGGCGGTAACGCAAATGCATTATACCGCCTGATGGGGACCATCTTACACCGAAGGGCAGGAGCAGACCTACCTGACAAGCCCGAGCCGATGTCGAGGCTCCAAGCTTCGGGTACACACCGTAACCTTGGAATTTACTAGTGGCCCAATTGTTTTGGGGCCTTGGCTTGTTTTATTTTATTTCCTAGTGGCCTATTGTTAGGAGGCCTTATGATGTAAGGAATTAAGGGGAAAGGGTTCCTCCTTAATTCCCTCTTTAGTTCTCAATTGGGCCTCCCTATGGCCCAATTTTGCATTTGGGCCCCTTTGTGGCCCCTCTAGGGCCATAGGGGCTACTTTTCTCTAACCTACCTATATAAGGTAGAGAAGAGCTCCAGTAGAAACATGGATTTTCTAACAAAGTTTATGAATCTCACCTGATGTGACCCCGCATGCAGCCGCCGCCATGCTCCCCTCTTCTTCTCCACCTCAACGCCCTTCTTCCCCTCTTCTCCTCCACGAAACCACCACGGAAAAGCCCCCCATGACCTTGTTCCCCTCGATCCCCATCCTAGGCGGCCTCTAGGACTTCCTACGTCATCTCCTCGATCTCTCGTGGATTCTCCGCTGCACCTCTCCATGAAAATCTCCTTGCAACTCCCGCCCGTCGCTGCAGATAGTGCTGAATTCACCCCTTACCAGATCGAGCACCCGTCGAGTATCCTTCTGGGAATTAGGATGGGCCCGCCTATTATCGCCGCCCACCTGCACACATCCACTCGCCCAAAGGACGCCGCGCACGCGTTGGCACCCCCATAGTAGCGAGCCATCTACGCGATCGCTCCTCGCCTACCAACCAACCACTACGCGAAGGATGACCACGCGAAAGAGTATTCGCACGCAGCAAATAACCCTGATCGCCCGCCCGCGCTCGGCGTGAAGCTCCTCCAACAGGTTGACCGAGCGTCGTATTTCCCACGTCGTTTCTTGGATTATCGAAGATGAAAATTCAAGATGATTCCTCTCTCTGATTTGACGCCCGCATGTTGCCGCCGCACTGCCTTCTCTCTCTTTCCTCTACCCCGATCACTCATTTGCCCCACCCGTGAAACTCCCATGGAAGGACCTTCCTCTCCTCATCCCTCCCTGATCCTCATCCTAGGCGGCTTCTAGGAATCACCCCCTCCTCTCGACGCCCCCCTGTGGAATCATTGCTTCACCCCTCCTTGGGAATCACCAGCATCTTCCCTCCCTCTCCCGCAGGTTTGATGATTATCTTCCTGCCCTTGCGAGCGCTCACCCGGGAGAGCCATCCTTCACACCACCTTCCCTTCCGACCATCATCCTAGGCGGTTCCAGGATTCCGCCCTTTCCTCTCGACGCTCACCGCAGTGTCTCCACTTCAACGCTCCCGGGAGTCGTTGATAACATGCATTTATAACTTAAATTCCTATCATATTTCACTCATATTCATGCTGATTTTATGTAATTATGATTCATGTTATCTAAATTTTCATGAATTTTCTCCATTGGTATGCCATTACACTAAAGTTCATATTTATGCATAAATTAGGGATAATTATATGCTTGATTGATGATGAATCTTCTTGAAAGATTAAATTGATATGAAGTATATACTTCCCCTGCTATATCTTGACTTTAGTAAATGATTTTTAAAAGGTTAATTTTAAGAAGGAATGTATTGGATGATTAAAAGAGAGAGATCTCAATGAATGCTTTTAGGTTATTTTTAATTCATCCTATGTTCTTATTTTTAATTATATTCTTTTATGGCATAATATTAAAAAGAAAAGAATTTGTGATCCAATGGAGAAAATTTGGATTAAAAATGAGTTGTATTATGAGAATTATGAATTTCTGAACATTTTAGGAATTTCTGGATTTTTATTTGAATAAATTTTCTTATTAAAATCGCAAAAAAAAGGGTTTACTTACTTGCAGGAGCTGACGTGGCGAGCAGGACCAGCGCGCAAGCTGACGTGGCACGCGGGACCACCGCGCGGATGCGATGTGGCACTGAGGCCACGTGGCAGGGCCGCGGGTGGCGCGCGCGAGGCGCAGGTGGCGCATAGGGCGCGGACACGTGGCAGGAGGCCACGCGGATGCCCGTGAGGGGTGCCAAGTGGCAGGGGGGCTGGCAGTGGGAGGGCCCACGGGTTAGTTGGCCCTAGTTATAGGATTGGGGCGGTAACGCAATAGCGTTTAACCGCCCCACGTTTTAAACTTATTGTTTCCCGTTTTTTCTTCTGTGTGGGACTATGTTCCCACACGTTTCCTCTGTGCAAGTGACGTGGCGGCAGCACAAGCGTCGGATCTAAGCGCGAAGCATCGATCGCGTGGACCCGAGTCCACGCGATCATCCATCAACACATGTGCGCGAAATCGGGCGTAAGTGAGATGGACTTACCTATCACCTGGCAACGTGTGGATGCACAAGGAGCCTCCGATCTTCATCGGACGAACGACACTGAAGAAATGACGCAATCGTCAATGGATTCATCGTGAGCGCACGATCGTGGAGATCGTCATCAGATGACTACGATCGGACGGCTGAAAATGGAAGATAACCAAGACCCACGATCGACGCACGATCGTAGCCCGATCGTGGCTCCTTTGAGGTGAAATCAAGGCCACGATCACCGCCAATTGATGGGCCACGATCGCCGCGCGATCGTGGCCATCAATCCCATGTCATGACCTGATCAAACGGCCGCAAAAACCGGTCAAAATTTCCCTTTCAAAAGATGATGTATCACTCCTTATTTCATAAGTTTTGATTGATTCATGAAGCAATTAAGCAAATTTGGAGCAAAATCTTAAGTTCTTCGTGATCCCCCCACGTTTAGACTCAATTGCGAAGCAATTGGAGAGGGATTGATCGCGAATTCCTCCTTGATTTCATCGAATTTTCCCCTTCAATTCCGAACGTCCGCGAGGAAAGAATCGAGAAAATTCGCTTCAATCCACGTGAATTGAATCCCCATTCATGCGGCAATCGGTTTAGTAGTGAGATTCGATTGATTATCAAGAGGTAATTTGAGTTTATATTAGATTTAAAAGTTTAATTTCGCAAATTAGCTCTTAGTAGTCTTCATTTTCCCCAAATTTTAGTCCAAAAAATTGCTAATTTTGAAAATAAGATCTCCCTCTGATTATAATTCCAAATCACTTGATTTTGATTTCATTGGATTTTCATTTTCATGAAATTTTCGTGGATAGCAAATTCGTCAAATTCCGAGTTTATTTGACCCTTCAATTTAACGTTTGACCGAGCACTGTTCATTCTTCATCAGAATTCAAATGTTGACTTTCGAGGTCAATTACTTTCAATTTACAAATCTGAATTCGATCATTTTGGTCTCTTTAGATTTCTCTAGTTCTTAGCTTTCCATTGATATATAAATTGCAAGATTTGGATTTCATTTGACCAGTCAATTTGAAGATTTACTCTCAGGTGTTCATTTCGGGGATTTTCTGATATTTGATTTTCAATAATTTATAATAAATCAAGTTCTTATCCGAAAATCACGAAATCTATATCAATAAATTCCATTTTCTCTCTAGTTTCCAAAAATATAATTTTCATAATCTTCTAACACCTTTTGATTATCTGATTTTACAGAACACCTACTGTTGGTCAAAGTCAACGATTTGACTTTGACTTTTGACTTTTTTGTGTCAAATCCGAGAATTGAAATCTTAAAACTTCTTATTTAGTCTATGTATATCATTTACATTCACTAAATCTTATTTTTACTTCTTTAAAACCTCTTTTAAACCTAAGTTTGACCAAGTGAACTCTGCAATTAAAGTCAATCCTGCTCTCGGTGGATCGACCCGATACTTACACATTACTTGATTTTATATCTTTATCTTTGTGAGTTCGGTTTTATAAATTTTGTTTGACTTATGTTTGTGTGTTTTAACGACCGCACAAAAACGCTTCGTTAGTCGCCTGCATCTTCCCCCTCCATTTCCGCAGGTGGAAAGATTATCGTCGGGCCCACATGAGCGCTCACTAGCTACTTCATTAACGGTCAAATCGGTTCACGCGTCGATGGCGCTCGCCCGCGCGTGCCCGTTTGCGCGCGGTTCACTGGATTTGCTCGCCCAGGCCCAGGAATCCATCAAAACTTTGTGCGTCAGTCGGTGTGCGTCAACCCACCCGATTGTTGCATGACCCGCCGCCACCCCTCAGCACCCAGTCATGTGCAGGAGCGACTGAGGGTTATCCCCTACCTTCGCACAAGACTTTGGCTGCAGCCTGAGTAGTCGACACCTCCCGTTAAATCACCAACCCGCGCGCGTGATGATACCCTCGCCGTTTATTTCTTGTCCTCGCGCTCGCCACCTTCCCCTACGAGTATTCCCCTCCCACGCGTGCACTTGTCCCCCTTTGACCTCTAGCGCAACAGTTGACCGGCCGTGACCTTCGGACGAACAACTTGCCTCACGCACGCTTGGCAGGAGACGCCGGGTCCACCCGCGGGCTCAACCCTAGGTGGTTGGCTGACTCCCTTGACGGATTTCTTCTTCTCCCGTCGTTACTCTCCTCGACCGATCGAGCCCCCGGCCCCGCAGGTACACTCGCAGTTGTCCCTCTCGAGTAGGGTTCACCTATCGTCATCCGGACCGTCATCCGGTACCGGTATCTGCAGATACCGGTACCCTATGACCGATATCCAGTACCCGATACCGTCATCCAGTTCTGGATGACGGGTATCGGATTAAAGGGGGGACCGGGTACAGTACTGGATGCTTCCAGTACCGATCCGGTAACGGATGACGGTACTGGATGATGGTATCAGGAGATACCAGTACCGGATGACGGTATTCTCCCGATACCATGTTCTATGGGCGCAACCGTTGGATCTGATGGACTCATCGCGATGGACAATCGCGATCGCGCGTCGATTCACGAATCGTCGCCTTCGTCTGATGATCGTCCGGCCGCTGGAAGTGCAGAACCGCGGAAGAACGTCGAAAGTGCGAGTGAGAGAAGATGTAGAGACTAGAGACTGAGAGAAGATGGCGACATGAAGAAGTTCTCCAAGGACTCGCCGAGTCGTCGCCGCTCGTCGTGCGAGAGTCGGGAGAAATATTAGACAAATGAGAATAGAGAATTAGGGTTAAAAATTAGGGTTAAACGCAATTACGCAAAAACTTAGGTTAAACTGGATGTCGCAGATCAGATTCGGTTCCGATATCGATATCCGATATCGACATCCAACGCTAGCCGTTAGCGGATGTCGGTATCAGATGACGATATCGGAAAACCAATACCGACACTTGAGCATCCGATACCGACATCTGGATGTCGGTATCGGGTATCGGAGGTATCGGGTACCGTTTAGGACCTTAACGGTACCCGATACCGTTACCGCAACCGATACCGGTATTCGATACCGGTATCGGAACGGGCGAAGCCTACTCTCGAGTGTTTGTTTACTTCTTTCAGTGCTGTTCTGAACACTCTCCACCGTCGGGGCTAGGATAGCGGGAAATTTCAGGTTCTAGGGTGTATTTTGGATTTCTGTTTGGTTTCGGTGCTAGTCAAGCGGATCATAGGTGCATACACGTTGCGGTCGTAACCGTGCCATCACCGTATCCGTTCCTCCTGAATCTCGGGTTATCGAAGGTCCAGCACTTCCCCCTACCCTCCCTTACTATCGTTCATCGGGCGTTCACGCTCGCTGCCGTGGTGTTTATTATTCTCGTTGTTCTCTTTATATCACATTGCACGCATTTCATACCCTAGATAGGGTTCCTCGCCCATTGATCCAGAACGGTCGTTGATCCCGACCCGTAGTTCCGCATCACTGCCCCACCTTTTATACTCACCCTTTCTTGTTTGTCTTCCGGGCGGGACTATGTTCCTGCGAGTTTTATTTTTTACATGCGATGTGGTAGCACCATGGACGTCAAATACAATCGCTATAAATGCACGAGCGTGCCAGTGTCCCTTGTCCTTACACTTGAAACAAGTGATGTGGGCCGGGGATACAACCGTCGTGCGAATGGATGCATCAGCAAGTGGTGGTTGCGGGGGAGGTGCAGACCCTACGAAAGTCAAAGGGGTGGTCCGTCCATTTCCTATACTATATTGTGTCAGTGCTACCAAAGTGGTCTAGAAAGGTCGAGGAGTGGCGACCTTCGCACGAGGCTCAGATGGGAAGAAATGAGTGTCCTCAGTAGGTCGCTCCATGTGCTCCACGATGCCATAGGCCTTGTCAACCTCGGATGGGTTGCTCTTCAGCACCTCATTCTAGAGTCGTGGAATCAATCCATGTGTAAAGATGCCAAGTACCACTTATGAATCCTCGACGAAACGACATCTCATGTGGCACTCCTCAAATGCTTAAATGTACTCTTGTACGGGCATCTTGCCTTGTCAGAGGTCTAACCAACTGAGAAACAATGTAGACTCATACTATCGAGGAACATACTTGTTCTTCAACCGTTGAGCCATATCCGTCCATGAAGTGATATGTTATCTTTGTTAGTAAGCCGTATGACTGTCGTTCTCCCAAAAGATCTTGGCCTGTCCGCCAAGCCTCATCTCGGTGTACTCAACGCAGAGGTCATCATCCATGCAATACAATCGAAAGTAGGAGTTCATACTGGACTCCCAATCAATAAAATCCTTGGGTTCTTGGGAGCCGTCAAAGACTGGGACATCGGCGTGCACACTTTTCAGTATGCGGGCCCTATGGTCCACATATCGCCTATCCCAATCAGCGTATCGGTCGGTGCGGTAGTCGCTGCAAAGGTCGCTGTGGGGAGAACTCGAGTAACACCCCTGATCGTGATGACGATCATAACGGGCGTCCTGGGGTGCATGAGGATAGTCTTGTGCACGCTGTTAGTCGTGATGACAGTCATTGCGATCTTGAGGCTGACGGTCAGCTTGCCGATCGAGGCTGTCTCGTCAGGGAGGGTAATCTTGATATCCAGAGTCGTCTCGTTGATCCAGACCCTGGTCGAGACCGTGGGGTCAAGGATCATCATAAAGCGGACGTGGCGGCGGTATACAGGGTGGGTCATCCAAATGAGCCGGGTAGGCCTGTCCACGGCGGTCATAGGTATCTTGGGACCCGCGACTATCCACTCGACCACGGCCATCGTCGTGATGTAGGACGCCTTGACGACTAGGATCATCCTGACAATAATCGTAGTTGGGGTAGCGGTGGTCGCAACGAACACTATATGGGCTCTAAGGCTGTGATGAGTAGAAAACTTCTAGATGCATTTGCCTCAAGACCTAAACTTGAAAATTTATTAAAACACGTAACCTTGTTCCATTCAATATATTTTTACCCTGTTCACAGAATCAGGAATGATACAAGGCCATCGATTATTTATTCTTCACGCCATATATAAATGAGAAATGCTGCAACATCGGCCGTCGTTTGGTTTGACGACTAAGGGATGTCTGAGACGTAATCCTTGATCACAGGGCGGACTGCGATAGGAATCCTGACTGTGTGCTTCTCATTTTTCCATGTCAAACTTCCAAATCTGTAGGTTCCCTGCACCTTGTTCAGAGGAGTAAAGGTAAGTGTGAACTTGAGAGTCTTCGTGTGTTCGTCGAATACGAGTTTCGAAGGATGAACTTGCATCTTGACCCCTGGCGGGGGCTCGAGGATGGCGTCGTAGGTGCTGCTGATTGGGCCCACATTGGTGACGGTTCTTGGGACGGTGACCTTTGTCTTCAAGTCGGGAATAGAGATGGAAGGAAGATTTAGATGGTAAAGGGGAACCTGTGGAGTCTCGCAGAAGATGAGACCAATATTAGAGCAATTGAACACCCCAAAATCCTCGGAGTTAATATCGTAGACTAGCCCAGGATCAGCCGCCTTCTCGGGATCGATGTGACCGCTTCCATAGTCGAAAGGATTGGCTAACATGCGAGGGATGCCCTCAGCGACTATCGGAGACCCCGTATTATCAACGACCGAAGCTACGAAAGACGCAGATTACGACGTTATGTTCAGAAGGGAATGAAAAACATCTTAGCCATGGGGTGAGGTTAGCCTTACCGGTCGTCATGATGGCCCATTTTATTGCAGCCGGGGACCAAGTCGGGTGCACGGATCTGAGAAGGGCAGCGATTCTTGCAACGTGAGGCGCTGCCATGGATGTTCCACTAAGGAATTGGTAAGAATTTTCGAAAGCGGCCAGGATTCGGACTCCCGGTGCAGCGATATCCGGCTGCGATGTACCATTAAAAGTATTAGGAAATGAAAAAGCGCTGAGCCTTAAAACACCAAGGGCCAACAGTTCAAATGGGCAAAGGCTGATTCCTCCTGCGGATTTTTCGAAGAGGTGTGACTTTTATTTCACTAAAGAGGTATGACTTGTTACCTTGAGAATACCGGGGAAGGTTTTCCCGGGACCTCTACACGAGAAGTCAGCTATCCTTGGAGCTAACACGGACTTCCCTTCTACAGTGCGCGTCGCTGCCAGATTCACCTTGGCGGAACTGCTGCAAGGAGGATGGAGTTGTGTCACACACACATTTACAAACAAGAGGGAGAGAGAGAGAGAGCTTGGGATTTCTCAGGGCTGGTGGTTACCCGGAAGTGACAAAGTAATCGAGAATTTGCTGATAAACCACCCAGTCCACGAAGATGACTGGGAAGGTGCCCTTAGTCTCATCTAATAGTCCCGCATTGTACATTGGAAATATTACGCCACGACCTCCACCTTTGAGGACATTGTCTTTTCCAGCGAAGATTTTATCTATCTCCGACTTAGGCCCAGGGTTGCAGAGGATGACTTTTCCTCTAATCTCCGTGCCGTTCAGTGTTTCCTCGTCACAACTGCGTGGTGTAAAGAGGCGTTTGCAAAAGCTAAGGAAAATCTATTGAAAATCTACTGACTTATGCTGAAGTTAGAGGACATCTATTGAACCAGCGAGTAACAGAGTGAGTCACCTTCCACCATAGACGATGTCCGTGAACAAATGGTCGGACACTTCGTTCCCGAAGTAAATAGCTTGACCCTGCGCATGAACCAGTAAAACACGTTGATTCGTCTAAAATGAAAATTTACCAAATTCACCACCGACACCGACATCGAGGACGCGATCGTCCCCAAGAGTTATGGCAGTCGGGAAAGATCGATCCATTGCGCTGGCTGCGACGGTTATAACCCATGGCGAAGTGTTTTCTACGGTCTGCGGATACGGCCCGTCATTCCCGGCGGCATACACAACAGTAATTCCTCTCTTCATAGCGTGCAGCGAAGGAAGCAACCACGTGTCATCGAAGGCACTGTTGCCCAAGGAGAGCTTGAGAACGTCGACGCCATCATGGATGGCTTGGTCAATAGCGGCCAGTACTGATGCCGACGACCCTTTTAGAGCCTCTCCCCATAGTGCTTTGTATACGGCCAGTCTTGCCCGGGGGGCTCCTCCTCGCTAACCCAGCGGCCAGCCCACCTTCGCCCACCCAGCGGCCAGCCCACCTTCGCTAACGTTCCGCACAAAGTTTCCGACTGCTGTCGAGGCTACGTGTGTGCCGTGTGGCGCCACACCGCGCGCAGAGAGGAAATCAGTTTTCAAATCTTCTTCTGCAACCCCCGCTGCGTACCATCGCGCTCCGATGATCTTCCGGTTGCAGTGGGAGGTATTGAACTGCTGCCCTGTTTGACAGATCCCCTTCCACCGCGCCGGAACTGGGCCGTATCCGGCGTCGTTGAAGCTCCTGGATTCCGGCCATATTCCTGCCCAGAGTTGAATTGTATTGCCTCAAGGTAAACGATATCCTGATAGAATATGATGATACCTGAATCGATGACTCCGACGATCACGTCCTCGCCTAGCCTGGCCTTGTGGAGGAGCTGGGAAGGAGGACTGTTGAAAGAGAGTCCGAGGAAGTCAAAGCTACGTGTGGTGCTCCCCCGAACAGTATGGCTCAGCGTCACTCCGAGGATCCCCCTCATCCCTGACACCATCGAGTTTTGATCGTCACATTTCCATAAAAACTTTCGCTTGCCCTCACACAATAGGCCCTGAAATTTACCCGCGAGTTTCTTCGCTTGAGAATCCGTGAGCATCGCGGCGAACCCGGAGAAACCATGCTTATAGCTGTACATGATCGAAGCCAGAGTTTCTTCCCTACTGCTATTCCCGTTTGGGTCTCCAGTTATTAGTATCTAATAATTCAATCAAGGAAAAGAAGGAGCGGATCTTTGCGGTGCACAAACCTTCCGAGGAGTGAAGAGAGCGTGTCATGGTGCAGCGACGTGACGACATCGGGGTCTTCGTGGTGCTTCTCGCCCATGTACACGATGTACAGCTGCGAAACCGAGGAGCCGGACATGTATTAGGAATCTTTTTTTTTTTCTGTCCTTGGAACTTTTGAGTACCTTGTAGGTTCAGTGAAACTAAGCGATGAGAACCCAAGCTCTTTATGCCGTCGTCCGAGCTCGACGAAACTAAGCCATGAGAACCCAAAGAAACAAAGAGCAGGAGAACCCAAAGAATAGCGAAAGAGCTAGTGCTTCTATTTGCCATCATTCTGATTGAAGGACTCGGTGATCTCGTTGCCTCCTGAACGCGGCTGATTTATAGGATGACTGAATTGAATTCTGAATTAGCCAAACTAGACTTCCCCAGTTGAGGTATCTCAAGTTGAGCTCGTTTGTCGACCGCGTCATCGATATTTCGTAGAAAAATAATCTGTCACGGAAATAGACCTATTCTACACTATTCGTACTTATTTAAATCCGAGACGAGGAAGACTTGTTCTCTCTGATAAGATATAATGTTCTGTGAGGGAGTCAAGCAAATAGGCCTGCGCAACTTTTTATTCCGATTGAGCGTTGTGTCATACCTACCGTCGTCGACTTCGGGCTTCTCATTTGGGACCCGTTCATATGGTGTGAAAATGACGTGACGACGTAAGGTAATATATTGCTGATCAGCAGGGCCCAATTAGAAATAGAGAACACCGCCACATATATTTAGAATTCATCCAAAAAAATATTCGGTTCTTCTTTAGCCTTCTACGCCTTCTGTTAATCAGATATCTTAGAAATTGCGAGAGCAGTTCACCTCGATCCCCCAAGTTTCCCCAATTCCATGTTCCCATTGTTTTTTATTTCTCCATCATAGAACTATTTGCGCCTTACGTTGTCACCTAAGGAATTCGCGTTGGCTTTGCGATGTGGGAGGTGATTTTCCCTCCCCCTACATGGGTGGCACATGTGGCACAGCCGTGGCGTGCAGGGGAGAGCACCCATCGCGTACTCATGGTGCACACTTGGCGGTACTCTAGCACCTGCCGAGGTGGTGCCTAGTGGCGCGCAGAGGCATGCGGCAGCATGTGCCACAGCATGCCAGCTCCGCGCAGCTCGGCAGGTACTGTAACACCCGTCGCGCGGGCGCCCTGTGGCACGCAATGGCACGCGGGGACAAGCACCAGTGCACGCACCTCAGCGGGTACTGTAGTACTCGTCGAGCAGGCGCACACACGGTGCACGGGGCTCGTGTTTCGGGAGGACTAACGTAACGACTAAGTGCGGTAATTTGAAACACACGATGATTTAAAGAATATAAAATTAAGTATAGTGATGAGATAAGGTCAAACCACAGAGATCACGGTTGTCTTTTACCGAAAGGGTCGACTTGGTCAAACCTAAGTCTAATTAGGGTTTTTAATAAATAAAAATGATATATTATCAATGAAAATAGTACTAATATATGAGAGAAGATATTTTAAGAATTTTGAAAAATATTTGGAGAAGAGAAGTTAAAAGTCAAAATCAAAGCATTGACTTTGACCAGACATTGACTTTCTATAAAATCAAAGAAGAAAAGGTGATAAAATATTACAAAAATTATACTTTTAGAAACTAGAGATAAAGAGGAGAATTTTGATATAAATATTATGATTTTTAGAGAAGAATTAGATTTACTATGATTTATTGAAAATCAATAGACAGAAAATTACAGAAATGAAGGTTTCAGTCAAAATCCTTTAATTGACTTATCAAATGATATCAAAATCTAGAAAATCATATATGCATAGAAAGCTTACAATCAGAGGATTACAAAGACACCAAAATTATCAAATTTTACCTTCTATATTTGTAGTAATAGCCCTAACAAGTCAACGCCCAAATTCAGATTGATTTTTAACAGTAGTTGGTCAAACGACAAATTGAAAGGTCAAACCTTGATTAAAATTGACCAATCAGATATCCACAGAAATTTGATTGAATAAGGACTCGAAATGAAACCAAATTCGATTGATTTGAACTAAAGATCAGGGAGAAATCTTTGTTCAAAAATCAGCAAAATTCTGCAACAAAATTTGGGCGAAATGATGAAATTCTGATTTCCTAAACTCTTATTACCTATCTAATTCTAATCTAAATTATCTAGAATGCTAGGAGTACGAAGGAATCACACTATTAACCTGATTGACGAGAAGATTGAGCCTCAAATTGATTTGATTGCTGTTTAATTTCTCCGATTCCTTCTTCGATGTACTTTCGGCGTTCAAGGGGCAATTTCCAAACATTTTCTCACAAGATTCAGTATTAACTTGTCTCAATCTATGCACGATTGAGTCTAGAACGTAAGAGAATCACGAAGAACTCAAGATCTTCCTTCAAAAATGCTTAATTTCATGTTTAATCATGAGTTGAATATATTCGGAAGAGAGAACATTGATTTATAGAAGAATTCTCGGTTGATATCTGGACCATCTATGGGATTAAACGTGCGTCTATATGTAATTTCACCCAAATTATAATTTTGGTAATTTTGGGAGGGATTAACGGCTCTAAATTTATCACGTGCGTCTAATCGTGATCTGGTGGACCGAAATCCACCAGATCAACGAGCGTCGATTCGCACGCTTTAATCCAACATCCGACGCATTGCCACATCGCCTACATACATGAGAAATATTTAGTCCCGCACAGAAGAAAACAAAGGAGAATCGAGCCTATATAAGGGCAAACGCCCTTATCGCCTTGCGTCCCCCACTGGGCCTAGTACCAACCCTTTATTTCTCATGGGCCACTATACGCGTGGGCCCAATAAGCTTACCACGCTAGTCCTTAGCTTGTGCGCAACGTAGGCACTCACGTGGGTCTATGTTGGCCCAGGTGGCGCTGCCATGCATCCGCGTCGCGCTACATCAGCTCAGCCTGGGTCCTGCGCTTAATAAACCCTTTTTTGCAAATTTTTATTTCTAAAAATTCCTAAAAAATTCCTGAAAAATTCCTGAAAAATCAAAATAAAATCCAAAAAAATATATAAACTTCAGAAATTCACAACTTTCAATTTAAAAGGCTGTTTTGACTCAAATTTTCTCTGTTGGATCACAAATTTCTTTTTCTTTAATCCCATGCCACATGAAATATAAATTTTAACAAGAAAATATGATGAATTCAAAATAATATTAAGTCAACCCCTTAAAGTTGACTTTTGATTCATCCCATCATTCTCTTCTTCTAATATCTTCTTTTAATCATCCACTAAAGTTAAAATAAAATCAAGGAAAATAGTTAGTTTCAAGTTGTTTGACCTTGAAAAAGGTCAAACATCAATAAATCACATAATTAACCCTAAATAATGCAAAAATGTGGACTTTAGTAAAATGACATGCCAATTGAGAAAATTTCATAAAACTATGATAACATGCATCATAATTACATACAATAAGCATTAATATCAATTAAACATGATAATAATTCGAGTTAAATATGCATGTTATCACACCCCCATATTGAATCACTGCTAGTCCCTTAGCAATGGAAGCATAAAGAAAGTATAATAGGACTAACGAATGACCTTAGAAGATCATGGGTTAAGCATTTATAGAATCCAAAATGAATGTTCTACCTTAAATGATATCAAGAAGAAAGTAGTGCACTAGAAACTTTAGGGTCAAGGAATTCCTCCACTGAACACTTTAGTCCACTAAATAACCAAGAATTACTCTTGCTCTACATACTAATAATGATATAAATAACTTAAGAAAGCGATTCACCTCACCAAATCATTGTCAATTCTTCCTTGCACTATGGAAACAAATGATAAAGGCGCAAGAAGTAGAAACATACATTATCCTTTCCATTAATAATGTCTATAAAATAGAATCAACTAAAACACATAGAGGTAGCTTACCATTCTAATTCTACTTTCATGTTCTTTTTCTTTCTTTCATTCTAATTCTACTTCTTCTTCTTTTTGATGAAATTTTTGCAAGCCTTTTAAAGAAGAGGGATTAGATGATGAAGAGTGAATAAAGACAAGAAGATGCAGGATTACAACTTTCTTAGGCTTTTTATGCAACTTATTGGAAACAACATTCACGCTAACTCATTCAATGGTGCTCATCCTATCCATGTGTCATCCTTAGTAGACATGCAGCTTATTCCCCCGAAGAGGATTTGGTATCTCTATGGATCAAGGAGCTTCACTGTGTCAATAATAGTAGTGCCGAGAAAATGATGATACAAGCTACAACTTGCTATGGAGCGCGAAAGGATGTGCGTGCAAAGAGTAATTAACTCAAAGATTTAGAAAGGAGAATGAGTGGATGAGAAGTATAGAAATTTTGAAAAATCATACTATGAGCTCGAGTAGATTCTAATATTAAATCCATTATTAGATCCATTTATGGCTCCCCAAAGGAATACCTAGATCCATTATTCCATCGACTCTATAACCTCCCTAACATGACACTTAAGATTGTTCTTCCCATGGGTTCACTAACGAAATGAATTGATGTGATCATTGATTACACACCAATTTGTATCAAAATTAATACCAAACTCACCAATTTTATCAAATAGTCACGAATTAAGGAGTATAGTGGTGAATAAGGACTGATTCCACAGACAAATAGGGTAATTTTAGATGATCTTTTGAAATTCGATCAAATGGGAGGATGAATCATGGTGAGAAATTAGGGAAATTCATGTTTTTAGAAAGAGGACTGAAAAACGAATTTGCAGAATCAAGAATCGTAGAATTTGGATCTAGACTCGCGGAGAAATCATCAAATGAATAAGAGAGAAATTTTTGATATTGAAAATCGCAAAAAACCGAAATTGAAATTGAAATTGACTAAAATTACGACTCGAAATTGAAATCTAAAGCTACACGAAGGAAGATTAGGATGAGACATGATCTCCAACCCAAGATTGCGCTCGAATTGATCCAACTACTCGCCGGATCAAAGGCTTCTCATTCCCGAATTCAAAAAATGATCGTTGATATTTAAGAGCCGATTTCTTCCTATTCTCTTAAAAAATCTCACTTTGAAGCACTCCATGGACACAGAAATGAGTCTAGAAGCAATTGGAAGCAAGAGAGTCAAGGGATTTGGTGTGTAAATAGTTCAATTACTCGAATTGCCCTGGAATGCTTTACAATGTCAAAAAACACCTCTATTTATGGCATGAATTGGGCGTAACCGTACAATCAAGCTTTAAATCTTTGATCAATGGCTCTAATTAAATGCAAGATTAAAAATCTTTACGATTAAGTCGTGGCAGTTGGATCTCAGATGGACTATCAAGATGAAGCCACGTCATGTGATAACAAGCAAAATTATGCATCTAATCTAGTCATTCTTGTCTTTATTTTTGCCTTTAAATATAATAACCAGTCATTATTTTTGCAGGTTGTCATGATGGTGTACCCAAAATAAAGAATTACATTTCTATGTGAAATGGAAAAGATAATTAGAAACAATTAGGGCCATTAAGAGATTGTTAAAGGCCTAATCAAAAGAATTATATAGAAGAGATTGTCTTCAATGATAGACAGTAATAAATCAAACCTAATCTTTTCAATATGGTAGTCATTTTTACTAGTTTTCTTTTATATAAGTTTATTTCACTAATGCCCATAATGGGCTGGTTGTGACTGATGAGCGTGGGAAGCGTTTTGGATAGGATATGCAGGTGATTAAGCGGGGACCAATAAGAAAGTGTGCTTACCTGAAGCGATGCATACAATACCACGTCTCAACTCACCTGAAGCGTGTGTGACTCAAACACACAAGCGGTCCTCTACCAATCAGGGAGAATATAAGAAGAAGGCGAGTAATAAGGACATGGAACACGGTGGCGCGTGCAAAGCGACACACACCAAGAGCATATTGATTTCGCAAGCACTTGCATCGCAAAATCAGAAAGCATAAAGAGAGAGGGAGGTCCATTTTTCTCCCCCGATCTTGATATTCACCCCAATGAACCATTGGCCTGGAGGACACAGCGAGGTTAAGATCCGTTTCAAAAATTTCTGACGACTTGGAGTAGCTCATCGAGTTGATGACTTCGATTCGAAGCTGCATAGAGGTTTGTTAGAATCGGTTTAGGTTTAGACATTTGTTTTCTTGTCTTTTCTTTCGAGTCAAATTGTTTCGTCAACAGATTGTCTATTTGAAGTTGATACTTACAGTATTTCTATTGCCATATTAGTACCTTTTGCGTTTAATTCAAAATCAATTTTGAGTTTTATATCGCTCATTCTTTAATTTTGAAAGTGCTTTCTTTTCTTTTCTTTCGAGTAGATTTGTTTATTTAGCAGATTTTCTGTTTGAAGTTGATACTTACGGTATTTCTATTCCCGTATTAGTACCTTTTGTGTTTAACTCAAAATCAATTTTAAGTTTTAGATCACTCATTCTTTAATTTCAAAAGTGCTTTCTTTTCATTTTTGGTCAAAAAGAAAAAGAAAATTAAAGATATGAAATCTATACTATATTAATTTTCTTTAGTTCTTGAATTTTTCTTTAGAAAACTCAAGCCACTGCTCTCAATCAATCAAATTAGTTCTGATTTAATTTCTAGAGATTTTAAATCAGAAATATTCTACATTTATTAGCCTTAGCAAGAGAGAGAAATCAATTGATAAATCAGATGAAGATAACAACACAAATTTAAAGGGATAAGAAGGATAAAATAGATATGGGGGATTTAAGATGAAATTAAATAACAGATCTAGAAGAAAGGAAACTCTTAAAGCAAAAATTATTAATTTCCTTTAAAAGTTTTATTTGGAAATTGACCTTTCTCCATGAAGTCTATTTTTTTAGTCTAATAATCAGAAAATTTACAATAATCTAGCATAAGGTAACGTTGAAAATATCAACGATGAGATCATACTGAGTTGTCTTTAGTAATAATTTTCTGTTACTATTGAGTGTAGTTGGTTGAGAAGAAGTTCTGAATTAAATAAAAATAAAAGAGAAAAGTAGACTTTGCCATAGCCTCCCTTGGATCGACCACTTTACTAAGCCTCATCTTTAGATAGCTAGGAGTTTAAAGGGAAAATTTCTTTTATATACACTTTTATTGATCAAGTCCGAATAAAGGCATAACGACACAATTAATTAGGGTAATTTGGACTTATCACCTATCAAGCATCACCTTACTTTACAAGATTCACAATTCTAAGTGCGATATGAAAGCTATTTTTGGTGCTTGAAAAGTTCTTTGGGACATTAACGTTTGGTCACATTTTGTCTTATACCATTATGCTCACGAGTCGATTAAATGCTTGAGCCTACATTTGCACACCCATGTTACCCTTTAGGGAGAATACTTGGAATATTTTCCACCCCCAACTAATTTTGTCAAAGCTGTTGGCATAAAGTTAGCTGGGGATTCCATCAAGAGATTGGGATGATTTGATAGAACCATGGAATCCCTCTTGTTCTAAGAATCAGATTGGCAAGCTTTGCAAGGTCCACACAAGCACTTGATAACCAAAGCACCAATGCCACTTGGGCACCTACTTGACACTCTAGTTATTTGGATGCATTGCCACATCTATTTTCACATCTAGGGAGATGTCTTTTCCCTTGTTTCTTCAAAATGAATCACCAAAGATCCCCAAAAATTCTTTAAAGATTCCTAATCTTAGATAATTGAAATCTTCCAAAATATAAATCTTTATTTGCTAAATTTTTGTCATGGGATAAGAAATTTTATCTTATATATGTTAATGTCATTTAATTTTACAAATTCAAAGAGAATAAAGAATTTTCCCAAACTAACAATAGGTTAGCTTAGAAAGTAAACTAGGTCAACCTAGAAATTTCATGTACATTAAAATCTCCTCATTCCCCTCTTTATAATTCAAAGTTCATTCTTCTCAAGTCCCATACTTCAAATTATCCAAGAAATAAGCCTATAGAAAAGGTATTTGATCTTGAGAAAGTTTAGACACATTAATTGGACTAAATTAGCCTTAAAAAGTGCATTTTGATATGCTTATTAGAGATGCATAGGTGATGGGGATGGAGCTCGTTACTGCACATAGACACACATACATGCATGGGGTATGCACATGTGTGCTACGGGATGTGTTTGTGTGGCACATGTAGCACACTTGCACATGATTTGTTCGTCAATTCCATTTATGCAATTGGTGGTGGTGTTGGAAGCTGCAAGTGGCGCCTACAATAGTTATGGGCTGTTGACGATGTTGATATGCATAAAAATACGATCATTGAATGTGTAAATTCACGTGTCAAAAAATCAACTCTTCAAATTGCGATTTAAAATTTAGAACAGTGGCGACTCGAGGTCAAATCCACGAGGAGGAAGGTTAAAAGATTGCAATTAGGAGATTTTTTTGGAATTTTTAGATTTAGAGAGCGAAAATGATTGATGAAAGGAAGAAGATGTACATGGAAATGAAATGGACCAATCAAATCCTTCCAAACAGATGTCAAATATTGGAAACACTTGATCGATGGAGAAAAGGTGATTTTTAGGGTTTATAAATATGAGAATAAGGATGGAAAGATAAGAAAATAAAAAATATGGATAGAAAATAATCCTAATATAAGGATTCATGGTGAAAACACATATAGCGATGTTCTCTAATCAAAACATACCTTCAAGAGTCAGTACACTTCGCCCGCACTAGGCATCTTGCATTCAACAAAAAGAATGAAAAGAAAAGAGAAGAAACTCACTAAAAATGATGTTCCATACTTGAAGAATGATCAATCGTTGCCTTCTTTCCTTAAAGCTAGCCAATGCCAGAGGCACACACTAAAACATTAAGAACCCTATTTTTTGTCTTAGAACTTAAATTAGCCCTAGCAGATTTTAGAGCTTGAAATGACGATCATGCCCATGAAATTTCAGCCCCTAACTTGATCAAGATCATGAGATATTGTGATTTTTAATTTGGAGCATTTTTGCTGTTGATATGGCCTTCTCTCTCCTTTAATCATGTCGGTCAACCGGCTCCAGGTCGGGTCAAACTTCCCTAAAAATAATAATCACATTAGTGCCCCTCTTCTCTCCGCTCTTATCTCTACCTCTCTCCTCTATTTTTCTCTCGTTTCTCTTGTGATGAAGATTATAGATATTATGTGGCCTATAAGCCAATCACGCTTTCATGTATCTTGTTTATGTTCATTGAAATGAAATGTATTCATTGTCATTCTTGTGTGATGTTTGCAATGAAGTTCATGAACAGGTGCAATGACTAAGTGAATTATGATGAGATCATAATATATTGATCACTAGTCTTTAAACATATTTTCTAAACATTCTTATTCGTCGGATATTCGAGAAAGACATCGAATTATCCTGAAAGAATAGCACTATCTAATTAAGCTCATATGATGAGTATGCTTAGTCCTGTAGCCATCAGTGTGGAGACACTTGGGATAGATAGTGGGTGCTCTTTGGAGAAAGAGTTCACTGAATTGAACTGTATGAATCTGATGT
>CM044107.1:4613034-4911959 GCA_024174645.1 Lemna minuta
GATGATTAGAAAACAACGCATTCGTGTGTTTTCAACGAGTGCAAGAATACGTATTGTCAATTATATGCTAACATGCCTAGTTGCTTATTTTAACAATCCCCCTTAAGTTAAAGCATATACATGCCTAGCTTACCAAAGAAAGTACTATAAGACGCCAATGAGAGAATACATTGCCAAGAAGGCACTAGCAAGGCCACGCAAAGGTGTTATTTGATAATTAATCGATATTATGTGGCCTATATGAAAATCACACTTCCATGTGTTTCATTTATGTTCATTTAAATGAAATTTATTCATTGTCATTCTTGTGCGATGTTTGCAATAAAATTCATGAATGTATACAATGACTAAGTGAATTATGATGTGATCATAATACAATGATCACTAGTCTTTAAACATTTGTTCTAAACTGATGCCAGACGGGTGGATAAACCCGACCGCGATATGTATTATAATGGGTGGACTCTAGGGATGGGGTCCTAGGGCAACCTACTATGATGATATGCTCTCTCGATGTGGACTCACAGGCTGCCTTCCCGCGCGTCGTCTCTGAAGCTCCTGGGATGCTCCGAGTAGCGTCAGCCTGGGAAACCTCCAAGTCCACGTCCTCGCGGGCGTTGGACCTTGAGTCGTCGAGGGGAGCTTGGCGATCAACATGACAGATGGGACCATGGTCTCAATCCGCTCAAATCATCCTATCGTCTGATCTAAACTAGGTCTCGACGGCGATGGAAGTAGGTGCGAGAAATATTGGGAGAAATAAAAGAACTTCAAATTAAAGAAAGGGAATGCGTGCCTAACCTGAGGGCGCGAGCCCGGTCGGTCGTGACGGGGAAGGTCGTTCATATGTGGCAAAGACGGTGAGCGGAGGTAGGCCGAATCGGCGATGTCGTGGTCATGGCGGAGTCCTCGGCACGGCTCTAATGATGGTGTACGCCAGAGGGGAACGCATGCAGGGATGCATGGGTGAACTGGTATGGGCACACGGGCGCGCGGGCAAGGGCGCCCGGGCAGGGTGCACGGGGGCGCAGGCGCGTGGGTGGGTGCGTCGATGAATGGGTGGGGTGTGCAGGCGCGTGGGCGCGGTGCGCGGGCGCGCGAGCAAGGTGCATGGGGGCACAGGCACGACCCGCGAGTGCGCAAACACGGCGCGCGGGAGCACGAGCGCTGATAACATGCTAATTAGACATGATAATACATGATTATTTATGCATATTATGTATGAGTGTTTATCTATCATTCAATAAAAAATCATTATAATATCAAAATGCATTAATTTAGGGTTAATTATGATGAATTAAAGATAAATAATTTCATAACCCATCTTTACTTGAGATTATAATTAGTTTTTAAAGTTAAATAATAAGAGAAATCATTCTATTTACATTCATTTAAATTTCTACGTTTTAAAATCTTAAAGAAATGAATGTATTTTTGAAATAGAAATTAAATCTCTTGTTATTTATTAAATTTGATTTTTTAGAATGATAGATAATTTAATTTCTGATCAAATGAAACAAATTTGAATTAATTTGGATTTATATTTTGAAAGTTATGAAATTTCTAATTTTTAGGGATTTTTTCGAATTTTTTCTGAATTTTTCTGAATTTTTAATAAAATTTTCAGGATTTTTCGGAATTAAAAATCAAAATTTCTAATTAAAAATTGAACTTTTGGATTATTATTAGCGCGCAGGTGACGTGGCGCAATCTAGAGCATCCGATCAATCGCGATCGACGATCAAAAGCAGGAGATGACGTGGCGCAACGCGGAGCGTCAGATCGCGCGATTAAATCGCGATTGTCGATCTTCACTTATGGCGCGGGGTACGTGGCGCAGCATGATTCATCCGCGAATCATTTTAAAATGATTTAGTCTCAACCGTTGATCAAAGGAGTTATAATGCCTGAGATTAAAACCGACGGAAACGAATCTAAAACATCCGATCAAGATCAAACGAGGGTGTTTGATGCGTTATTTATAACGCATGCGACGTGGCATCATCTCGGCGGTAGATCGAAGATCCAATGGCCACGAATTAATCATAAAAATTCACATCCAATGCATTTCATTAGAGCGGTTGATCGAGGATTAATTGAAGATCGGACAATTACGCCCAAATCGTCCTTTAAATTGAGATGTTCTTCGACGATGTAAAGTATTCCAGGGTAATTCGAGTAAATCAAACTGTTTAGACACCAAATCCCTTGAATCTCTTGATCCCAATCGCTTCTAGACTCATTTTCACATGCACAGAGTGCTTGAGAGTGAGATTTCGACAATTGACGAGGAAGAAATCAACGCTTGAACTCCGACGCTCGTGTTTTCTGAATTTTGATGAATAGCCTTGATTCCGGCGAGTAATTGGATCAATTCGAGCGCAATCTTGGGTTAGGGATCGTGTTTCATCCTAATATATCTTTGTATAGCTTTAGATTTCATTTTTGAATCATATTTTGAGTCAATTTCATTCTTAATTTCGGTTTTTCGTGTTTTTAATTTTCAAAAATTTCTCTCCTGTTCATTTGATGATTTCTCTGCGAAATCTGATCCAAATCGAGTGATTTTTGATTCCGCAGTTTTGTCTTTGACTCCTATTTCTAAAAATATCAAATTTCCTAATTTCTATCACCATTTCATCGTCCGATTTGATGAAATTCGAAGAGATCATAAAAAATTCCCCTACTCCTTGTGGATTCGAGCCTTATTTACCAATATACCCCTCAATTCGTGATTTAATCTTAAAATTGGTGAGTGTGGATATTATTTTGACTCTTGACTACTTGTTTTCAACGACCACGCGATCTCGATTCGTCAAATGGCGCAGTTGCCGAGAAATTAAGACGTAATTTTGATCAATTCAGTCAATTTTGACTTGGTCAACTCAGATTTTTCTCTTTATTTGTTGAAATTCACTCAGATCGATCATACACCGAGTGATCGGAAGCAGAAATTCATCTTTGAGATCCTTAATTTGATAAGATTAAGTGATTTCGCCCCTTTTCTAAGGATTACAGGCGATCATTTCATCACATTCGCATTAAGAGCACTTCACTCTCATGGATATCGACACTCAAGTACGATCGACGTCAATAATTTTATAAGTATTTATAATAGTATTCATCTAAATATTCGATCCACCCTTCCATGAGACGACAAATGACCTAGAGATTATAGAATAATCCTTTAAACATAGATCTTTTAGAACAATCCTCGCAATTCCCCGACACTACCGAGACCTATTCCATCGTAGAACCGATAGAACCAGTAGAAATGGCCCAAAATGATGAGGGAAATGCAAGAAAACGCCTTAGTGACTACGCTAGGCTCGTCCTTTAGAGACCTGTCATGAGAATTCACGCACCCTTAAATAGAGGGGCAAATTTTAGAATAGATTCCCATTTTATGAGTATGCTTACTATCTTCCATGGTAACCCTTCCGATGACCCATATAGACACGTAGACGAGCTATCCCAAGTACGTAAAATCAATCATCCTCAAAATGTCCCACCGACACAATGAAAATGAAACTCTTTCCCGCTACACTTAGAGATCGAGCCAAGGATTGGATCTTAAAATTAGGGAAAGAATTCACTAGTTGGACAGAGATGGAGGATGAATTTCTTAGAAAATACTCTTCCGTAGGGAAAACCACCTCCGTCCGGAAAGCCATCTGCGAGTTTACCCAAGGCACGAATGAAACTTTCTACGAGGCCTGGGAGCGACTTAGAGACCTCACTTGGGAGTGCTCACACCATGGAGTGTCTAACCATGAATTAACGCAAATATTTTATGATGGGTTTGGCCCACAAGATAGATATCTTTTAGATGCAGCAAGTGGCGGCACCTTCATGAGCAAATATGAAAACGAAGCTATGGAACTCATTGAGATGGTGGCGGAAAATAGTCACCACAGTGCGGCTAAACCATTCGGAAGAGGTGCGATGCCAAAGGGACAGATGATCAATGCAAAATAAGCAGAGACGGGGATGCTCGTCGAAAGAATCGATAAAATAGCGGAAGTCCAGAATCTATTACTAGACCGACTCAACATCCGCAACGGTTCAAGAAGAAAATATTCGGATGATTTAAAGAGGATTTCGTAAGAGATGATCTACGTTAATTATAAATTAATCTTATATTCTTCTTTGAAATTATATTTTAAATGGCATGATATTAAAAAGAAATAAATTTGTGATCCAATGGAGAAAATTTGAATTAAAAAGAGGTTATATTTTAAAAGCTATTGATTTCTGAATATTCTAGATTTTTTTCAGATTTTTATTGATTTTTTCTTATTTAAAAAGGCAAAGGGGGTTTTATTCTCCACAGAACTCGCGGAGCTGATGTGGCACGTGGAGCTGACGTCGATACGATGGACTCGAAGTCCACACGATCATCGATCATGACACGTGCGTTAAAAGACCTTTAAGTGAAGCGATCGACGACTCACCTTGCGACACGTGGCTTCATCGAACGGATGCGATTCAACGCGATTTCGGCGCATCATGGGAGATGCGTGGATTCATCAAGATGGTCAGATTGAAGATCGAACGACGGAGATTAAAGAAGATCGTGGACCTTACGACGTGGGACGCATCCGGAGCTTCCGATCCTCATCAAACGGATGAAAAAAATGACACAATCGTGGGACGTGGGATTGTGGCCCATGATCGTCGCACGATCGCAGCCGTTGTTCAGTCTTCACCGAATCGGACGGCCCGCGTTTCTCGCGGTTTTTCTTTAAAAACCGATGTATTCTCCTCTTTAACTTAACTTTTGATCGAATCGTGAAGCAATTAAACATTTTTTTAGGAATATCTTGAGTTAATCATGATTCCCCTGGTCTAGACTCAATCGCGATCCGATTGGAGCAGGATTCGTCGTGATTAATCATTGGATTTGATGGAATTCTCCTCTTGAACGCCGAATGTCCGCCGAAGAAGATATCAAGCCGATACTCCTGAATCTGCGTGAATTGAAGCCAAATCTTTGCGACAATCAGGTTAGTAGTGAGAATCGATCGTTCATCTTGCGGTAGTTTGTATTTAGATTAAATTTAGGGAGTTAATTTCACTTTAAAAGTCGTTTTGTTCTTTATTTTTGCCCAGTTTTGGTTCAAATTTTTGTTGATTTTGAAATAAGGATATCTCCTTGATTTTAACTCCGAATCACTTAATTCTGGTTTCATTGGATTCCTTGTTTCATCAGCTTTCTGTGGATAGAATTTTTTTAAAATTCTATGATCATTTGACCCCTCAATTTAACATTTGACCAACCACTGTTCATTTTCAATCCGAATTTGGGCGTTGACTTGCGGGATCAATTACTCTTAAAATATAGATTAGAATTTGATAATTTTGGTCTCTTTGGAATCCTCTAGTTGTTAGAATTCTATTGATATATCAATTTTAAGATTTGGATATCATTTGTTTGGTCAATGTGAAGATTTACAGCGAAGTGTTCATTTCAAGATTTTTCTGATCTTTGATTTTCAATAATTCATAATAAATCCAATTCTTATCAAAAAATCACGAATTTTATATCAATAAATTATATTTTATTTCTAGTTTTTGAATAAATAATTTTCGTAATATTTAAGCTCTTCTTATTCTCTGATTTTTTGAAAGTCAACTATTGGTCAAAGTCAACACTTTGAACTTGACCTTTGACATTTCTTCTAAAAATCGGTTTTCTAAAGTCTTAAAATATCTTCTCTCATATATTTAGATCATCTCTATTGATTATATATCATTATCACTTCTTTAAAACCCTAATTAAACCTAAGTTTGACCAAGTCAACTATGCGATAAAAGTCAACCTTGTTCTATGTGGATCGACCCGATACTTACACTATACTTGATTTTATATCTTTGTCATTGTGAGTTCAGAATTATAAATTTTGTTTGACTGACGTTTGTGTGTTTTAACGACCGCATAAAACGCTTTGTCAGCGATCTGGGTGCTTGGACTCTTACACATGTCACGAAATGTGGGGTAGTGGCCCACATCTTACACCAGTAAATTGAGTATTGCCCCAACACCCCCTGATAACATGAAAATTAAACATGAAAATATATGATTATTAATGAAAATTAAGACAGAAAACATTACATTCTAATGCATGTTATCATATTTTTCTGTGTTTTTCTATCATTCTATGAAAAAGTCATTATAATATCAAAATACATTAATTTAGGGTTAATAATGATAAATTAAGAAGAATATTTTTTATCTCTATCTTTACTTGAGATTATAATTAGCTTTTAAAGCTAAATAATAAGAGAAATCATTTTATAAGCTCTCATATATTTTTCTAAGTTCTAAAATCTAAAAGAAACGAGTAGTATTTTTTTGAAATATAAATTTATTCTCTTGTTATTTATTAAAATTGACTCTTTAGAATGATAGATAATTTAATTTCTAATCCAACGAAAAAATTTTAGATTAATTTGAAATTATATTTTAAAAGATGTGAATTTTTTAATTTCTAGGTATTTTTTCTAAATTTAAAATCAATTTATTCGAATTAAATTTATTCAAATATCACGTGCTGACGTGGTGCAAGCAGAAAAAGCAGCGCCACATGGCGGCAAATGAGACCGCCATGTGTCACACACTTGTATTCATGCGCGCGTGTGTGCACGTACGTGTGTGTGATTAAAGAGAAAGCACCCTATTAAGGATTTTCACTAACCCCTTACATATATATATACATGCACATTTACCTACATTTTTGTCAAGTGGGACTATTTTTACCTTTTTATGTGCGTAGGTGACGAGGCATCGCATGGAGCGTCCGATCACGCGATTAAATTGCAATCATCAATCATCACTTAAGGTGGGGGTGTATGTGGTGCAATTCTACTCGTTCACGATTCATTTTAAAATGATTTAAATCTCAGCCGTTCATCAAAAGAGTTATAACGACTGAGATTAAAATCGCTGAAAATACATCCGCAATGTTAGATCAAGATCAGACAGATTGCATTTCATGTGTTTCTCCTTCACGCGCAATGTGTGGAAATCGTGGCGATCCATCTACGATCCAATGGCCACAACTTAACCGTAACGATTCGCACCCTTGTGTTTCATTAGAGCCGTTGATCAAAGATCAAACGCTTTATCCAATAGTTACGCCCAATTTGCCCTATAAATTGAGATGTTCTTCAACATTGTAAATAATTATTGGGTTCTTCAAGTAATCGAACTTTCTAGACACCAAATCCCTTCAATCTCTTGCTTCCAATCGCTACTAAATCAAGTTTCACATCCACGGAGTACTTGAAAGTGAGATTTCGTTGAGAGAATAGGAAGAAATCGACTCTTAAACATCAACGATCATTTTTCAAATCCGGGAATATAAATCCTTTGATTCGGCGAGTAATTGGATCAATTCGAGAATAACCTTGCAAGAGAAATTGATTCTCATCCTATTCTTTCCTCGTATAGTTTTTCTTGATTTTCAATTTCAGAAATTTCTATCTGATTCACTTGATGATTTCTTCGCGAATCTGGATCTAAATTTCATGATTTTTGATTCCATGGACTCGTCATCGAGTCTTCTTTGAAAAAAATATCAATTTCCCTAATTTCTCACCACATTTCATCATCCGATTTGCTTTAAATTTCAAAGGACATCTCAAAATTCCCTTATTTCTTTGTGGATTTGACCCTTATTCACCACTATACTTTTCAATTCATGTTAATTTCATAAAATTTGTGAGTTTGGATTAATTTTTGACCCGTGACTGTGTTTCCAACGACCTCGTGGTTTTATTTCATCACCCCCCGGAAAGGAAAAAACATCAATGGTCCATGTTCAATTGCATGATCCACTGGTCATTATTAACTAATGCTATAAGAAGTCCACTAACTACTAGGATGTATACATTATAACATGCTAGTTAGACATGATAATACATTATTATTTATGCATATTAAGGCATAAAAGATTTCATTCCTATGCATGTTATCATATTTTTTTAGTGTTTACCTATCATTCAATAAAAAAATCTTATAATCTCAAAAATACATTGATTTAGGGTACATTATGATGAATTAAAGATAAATAATTTCATAACCCATCTTTATTTGATATTATAATTTGTTTTTAAGGTTAAATAATGAGAAAAATCATTTTATATACACTCATATAATTTTCTAAGTTTTAAAATCTTAAAGAAATGAGTGTATTTTTGAAATATAAATTTATTCTCTTTTTATTTATTCAATTTGATTTCTTAGAATGATAAATAATTTAATTTATGATCAAATGAAACAAATTTGGATTAATTTGGAGTTATATTTTTAAAGTTATGAATTTTCTAATTTTTAGGGATTTTCATATTTTTTCTAAATTTTTCCTAAAATTTTAATGAATTTTTCAGGATTTTTCTAAATTTTTCTATGAATTTAAAATCGATTAATTTAATTAAAAATTGATTTTATAAGTGTGCAGGTGACGTGTCACAATCTGGAGCGTCCGATCGCGCGGTTAATCAGAACCATTGATCCTCACTTAAAGGCAGGGGTACGTGGTGCAATCTGATTCGTCGACAAATTGTTTTAAAATGATTTAATCTCAGCCGTTGATCTGAAGAGTTATAACGGCTGAGATTAAAACCAACGGAAACACATATGAGCGTCTGATCCAGATCGAAAGGCGAGCGTTTGATGCGTCACTTAAAACGCGCGCGACGTGGCATCATCTCAGCGGTCTATCGGAGATCCAATGGCCATGACTTAATCGTAACGATTCGCAATCTTGCATTTCATCAGAGCCGTTGATCGAAGATTAAATGTCGATCGGACGATTACGCCCAATTTGTCCTATAAATTGAGATGTTCTTCGACATTGTAAAGCATTCCAGGGCAATTCGAGTAAATCAAACTGTTTAGAAACCAAATCCCTGGAATCTCTTCTTCCAATCACTTCTAGACTCATTTTCGCGTCCATGGAGTGTTTGAAAGTGAGATTTCGTTGAGAGAATAGGAAGAAATCGACGCTTGAACATCAACGATCTCGTTTTCTGAATATTTTTATGAAAAGCCTTTAATCCGATGAATAATTGGATCAATTCAAGCGCAATCAAGGGTTAGGGATCATGTTTCATCCTAATATTCCTTCGTATAGCTTTAGATTTCATTTTTGAATCGTAATTTGAGTCAATTTCAATTTAAATTTACCTTTTTTGCGATTTTATTTTTCAGAAATTTCTCTCGTGTTCATTCGATGATTTCTCTGCGAATCTTGATCCAAATTTAATGATTTTTTTATTCCGAGTTTTCTTTCCAAAGATACTAAATTCCCTAATTTCTATCCGCATTTCATTGTTTGATTTGATCAAATTCGAAAAGATCATCAGAAATTACCCTAACTTTTCCATGGATTCGACCCTTATTCACCACTATACCCCTCAATTTGTGTTAATTTCTTTAAATTGGTGAGTTTGGTATTAATTTTGACTCGTGATCGTGTGTTTTCAACGACCTCATGGTCTCGATTAGTCAGTACACACACCCCACCAATATGAGTGACAATAAGAGACTCCAGTCGAGTCGCTTGATATGGCTCTCTTCCTTTAGCCACAATTGCGGAAAAAAATGTTAAACATTAGTCTCACATGTCTTAAGTGGACGCCATTGGGCTATAGAAGTATGTTAAATAGAACAAGCACTCTCATAATGTATGTGCCACGTAGGCTCCACCAACCATAGTGTGGTGCTGATGAACTCAATCGTGTGTGTTTTTCACCATCGTTGTGTGTCGGTTTCATGCAATAAAATATAGTTCCTTACTTGGTATAGTTTCAACAAGGGTCGAATCCAGAGGGAGCTAAAGAAATGAGATTGTGTTCAAAAGAAAGATGAGGACGGAGGAAGATGTGTGAGTTGAAATGAAGTACGTGGAGGTGAGTATGAGAGATAATTTTGAGTTTCTCTTAGAATTAAGATAGAAATTAGAAAAGATAAGAGATAATTAGATTAATAGATGAAAATAGAGATAATATGATAGAAAGATGAGAAGAATAGATAGTGGTAGCAATGGATAAATGCACGGCAAGGGTGAGAGTGAGAGATGTAAGCGGAGATGATGTCAAAGCTACTACAATAAAATAAAAACAAACAAAAACATATGTCTACTCTAAATGGATAGAATACAGAAACGCGAATATAGATACAAGACATTTTCTAAGGATGAAGAAATATCTCAGCTGTGGAAAACAGAATCAGTGGAAGACGTGTACTTGACATAATCATTTTTTAAGAAATATTTAAGAACAGCTGCCCAAGATCAAATTAATTGGCTAACAAATGTAAGATGTTTTCCGCCGATGAAGAAAGCGTCAAATATGGCGAAACAGTCAATCTCACGCAGAATGAGATGTTTCCCATCGATGAAGAAATCTCTCTGCGGTGAAAAATAGAAATGTGAAAAATAAGATGATGGGCACCGAAAGAGTTACTGCTGATGTGAAAATAATCCCACGAATCATACACATTACTCTTGAAGACCCACAAAAGGAGAGCAAAGGAACAACGCGTCCGTTGGGAGAGTCGGTCGGTCAGTTAGTCCGTCCTTCGATAAATGGTTCATCCCAGATGATCACGGTGGTGGCAGAGGTGCTGCTGGTGGCCGAGAGAGCTTGGGAGGAGAGTTCCTCCGAGAAAGGCAAATAGAGAGACAAACAAGGCTCTCTCTCTCTCTCTCTCTCTCTCTCTCTCTCTCTCTCTTCTGATCGTCGACCTCGATCGATCGACGATCAATCGACAATTGATCGGCGCACAGACCATCTTGATCAATCGAGGCGGCGACCTTTTGCCGATCGATCGTCATCGTCCAACCCTAGTTATTACAGCTCTTATATATCTATTAATGTCTCCATGCATAGTCAATATTTATTTCGTGTAATTATATTTATATCCATGGATGACCTTTTTCCCGTGAGCATTGGATTTAGATCCAATAAAGATGAACTCGACGGTCTCTCTCGCTCCCCAAACACGAACTCTGGCTGCGAAGCTCACTCTCAATGCTTATTTTTCTCTCTCGGCAATGAACTTTCCCAGCAACATCGCTGTCTATCTCTCTCAGTGCGACGAACGCGACGCGAAATCTCCCTCCATTTTTGGATGATCAAAGCCTTCTTGAGCTCTTCACGGCTCTCGAGATCTTTAGCAAAGATCACTGTCACGATGTTTAATTCATTTCAATAAGTGCGACTATGTTTAAATCACGATGATTGCGCTTACAATCGGGTATTCTTTAGTTTAATCGCGTTGGTTATATTTTAATTGATTTCTAATTATTTAAATCGCGACGGATGAGTAGAAATCACGTTTCACTAATTTGAATTTAGTTCGTTGTGTTTAATCGAGTTTCATCATTTGATTGTGTTTTTAATCAATATTTCAATCTGAGTTGCTTTTGAATTCTTCGTCATGTGATATTAGATCGCGAGATTGTGGCATATCTTGACTAGAATTTCCTGGTTCGGTGTATCCAACTGTAAATCTGATTATTTAAATATTTCAATAAAGAAATACAAGCATTCAAATAGATTTACAACCATTCAAGGGTGCACCCAAAAATCCTCACAAGTCGCAAATGCAATTGTCGTCGAGAGAGAGAAATCGTGAAATACACTTTTTTTTTCTTTAATTTTTTAGGACGTAAACAGATTTTATCTTTTAATTTTTGTTATCAATTTGTGACGATCGAAATTGTCAGCTGGTATTGGACAGGTTGATATTTGAATCAATGTTGATGTTGCCCTCTGCAGTTTATAAATTTATGAGTAAAGTACCCCCTTCCAAATTGGATCTTCTATTCTCGATAAAACGGAGGATCTTATCTGCCGCTCACCAAATTTTTAATGATACTGTGAATTTTATGTTAATGATACTGCTAGTTTTGAGGTCGAAACTCCATCTCACTGCCTCCATTAACCAATTGACCCAGGGGCGCCTCTGCTGGCAATACCATACTTAATTAGCATAGCCCAACAGGAATTTATCAGAAATTTATGATCAGAAATTTATCAGAGTTATCCGGATTGATCGAGTCCCAAGATCAGGAATATAGATCAATATCATCACCCAACACCATCTGCTTCAATCAGGAATATAGATCAATATCATTGACGTAGTGTTTCTAGCTCAAAATTCCACCGTACCTCCTTGAATTTCACTGTGCTATTTGAATGCTTGAATTGAAATTCGATGAAATTCTAGCAAGGCAGAATGAATTTCTGTAAAATGATGATGTCCAAACCATGATATCAGGCATATTTCCTGCCGATAATTGAATGGAAAACCTCATCTTCTGTAACAGGCATATTTTTTTCTTTGGAAGGAATGCGGCATTATTAGCATTCAAAACTTATTTCGGAAGAAAAATTGAGATAAGTTTTCTTTCTGTATAGAGAATGAAAATTTCTTGTTCTCTCTTAGGTTTATATTTCTCGGTTGAAGCAATCTCACAAATATTAGGAAGTTTTGAAGCCATAAAATATGCACTTCTTCACACAAAAAAGTCAGAAAATTACTATTTTTCTAATATGCACTTCTACTTCTTCGCAGAAAAATACTATTTAAGGCATATATATGTAGGAGAATAAGAGTCACAAACATTCAATCCCTCGCCAGAATTAGTTCAAGAAAGTCCAGGAGACAAGGAAAATACCAAATGAACTGCTGTCAGCTGGCTACCTCCTCACTGGAGGAGCAACGCCCCTACCTGGAGGACCGCCTCGCCCACCAGCCTACATGAAATCAACACCAGGGACAAGAAAAAGTCAACGCCACTTCAATCAATGCTGATAAGTTTGAATTCATCACAATATAGCAATATAACATTTTCACTGTTATGTTGGATGAACAACACGAAAGAATTCACCTACGTAAAATGGAAAAACATTCTGAAACCACTGACATGCTCTGGAAAGGATCACGTAAAACGTTTCATAAATCATGGGTTGTTTATTGGTTCTTTGAGACCCAAACTAATAGTGGAGATGAGGGATGAGTGACATCCAAAAGTCAGCTTTTCGGCTTTCTTGACAACAAAAACCCAAAAACCCCTAAAAGGTAATATAGATTAAAAACCACATTTTCAAGTGTTAGTCATAAAAATTTACCCGGCCACGCATTCCAACACCACGCCCACGACCAACGCCAATCGATGCGGATTTTCCCTAGATAAGAGCGACAGAAATGAATAAGCTTCAAAGTTGAATGGTCAAAGAATGGCCATTGAACAGATGTGCAGATTCACACACCTTTATTCTTGCGTCTAATTTCTTGAACATCGGTGCGTTCTTCAGCATATCAGGTATAACCATGAATCTGAGTGAAAACAATTCATTCTCATTGTGGATCTGCTTGATAAAAAAATAAAAAAAAATGTCTCCACCAACACAACAAGTTACAGAAAATATAATTCCATGCGGGAAAGTCTTAGTTTTAATCTGAGTGAAAACAATTCATAGTCATGAATTGTGATAAATTAGAAAGAATACATGTCCGAACCAACAATACAACTTTCATTGAATTACCTTACTTTACTTCCTCGGATGAACACGTGTTCAAGTTGAGCCACCTTTCCGTCCTAAAAATCGAAGCGTTCATTCGTTACAAACTAAGAAAGAGTTAACCTTGAACTATTTTGCATAGAAGACACGTTAAAAAGCTAATTCCAGTGAATGCACTTTCAAAAAGAAAAAAGAAAAGAAAAAGGACCGACATAAAAATAACTCCGGGCGAAGATAGGAGATAAAGATCTAAACCCTTGGAATAGAGAACCGCAAAACCTCGAAAACCCTAAAAAAAGGAATGACACTATTCTGAATGAGAATAACTGTCTGTAAAGATCCGATACAGAGATTCGGCGACCGCATACCTTCGCCGTAAAGGTGATATTCTCTAGCTGACAGTTCCAGTTATCCTCGCACTCGATCATGCTGCCCCGGTAGAGCTCTCCGCTCTTGAGCTCGACCGAGACAATATGGCCCGCCGCCTCGTGCAGCAGCTTCACCGGGATACCCAAAGCTTCTGCTCATGATCCCAGATTCGAATGCTCCTCACGAATCTCGCCTTGGAGTTCAACTGTCTCGAGAAAGTAAAAACCCTTGCCTCCGTTCTTTCAGAACCCACAGTCAAGAATGGATATATATATATATATATATGTTCTTTAAATTTTGTAATAATCTTAATAAAGGAAAAATATCGATTTCCACAGGAAAGATTAACAAAGGAAATATTTGGAGGTTTAAAATGAAGGCTTATGGTTTATTCCCTTGACGAGTGTTTAAGTCCATGCACTGAAGTTGTAGTTTAGAAACCTCATTTTTCTTACTCTTATTGTCCTACCCTAGACTCTTTACACAAACACAATGACATGCTCTAGAGCACATATTTTCTCTTCTATTTTTCTAAGTACTACAGTGTGAGATGTAAAATATTAAGGGATTCAAAGCACCGTCTAGAGCACACGTTTACGCATAAAAAAAATTAGCGATTCCATCATAATATAAAAAAATTGTGCACGACACTAAATACAGGTCGAATTGATAGCCACGATGAAATCACTTAACATACCTTAGAACTAGATTCAATTAAATCAGGAATTAGTTATTCTCTCCTTATTATTAGATATAAAATATGTGAATTTTTTTATAAAACCTTTAAAATTATGTCTATATTTACCAACGTTCATAGACCTTGTGCATTTAACCTTCTAATTCCTTATATAGTGATACTTAACAGCCACATTGACCCAATAACTCTTATCGGTCAACCTAATCAATAAGTAGAGTTACTAGCATGTAGGGGATATGGAGAATATAAAAACTCTCGTAAAGAACTTTGTCATCATTGGTTACTATGCACATATAATTCTTTGTGCACATATTATTCATGAAATGACTTAGGGAATGATAAACTCTCAAATCCTAATCGATCACTTAGGTTAGTATTGTTGCATGGAGAAAATCATCTATGACTTTATGTCATATCCAACAAATGATGTTTTGGAGATCATATGTCTAGGGATTTTATAAGTTATGATCAAAACATATTAACCTATTTACAATATGTATTTGGTGTCTCAAGTCAAAGGACCATGTATACAATTGTGACACTAATCAAGCTGATTGATAATTTGGTATATCATTCAATAATTTGTGTAGATCAATTTAGTGAAATATTTTTCCAAAGAGCATTTCCCATCTATCATTGGTGTCTCCACATCGATGGTCACAAAATCAGACATACTCTTCATATGAGTTTGATCAGTTAGTGTTATTCCTTTAAAATATTTTAATGACCTTCTCGAATATCCTTTGAATATGAAGTTTTAGAACATATGTTTAAAGACTAGTGATCATTCTATTGTGATCTCATCTTAATTTTATTAGTCATGACAAGTGCTCACAAACTTAATTAAAATATCATACAATAACAATAATGAATACATTTTATTTCAATGAATATAAACAAGAGAGAAAAGTGAGATTAGCTTATAGACCAAATTATATCAATCATCTTAGTCTTTCCATGAATTCACAAATAGCTTTGACTTTGAGTGAATTCCCAATCATCACTTAGGCATTTTGGGTACCTTGTTTGAAATTTATGATGGATAGTGAAATTGGTATATAATTGTCTCAAAACACTCGAGAACTTGTTTCTTGCCCAGAAAGCAAATATTGTTACTTTCCGAATGGTAATTTCAATCCTTATAAAGCTTGTTTGGTTGCTCAGGCTTTTATTTGATGTTTTTATATAGATTATTCCAAAATATTCTCTCCAATGGCTCAATTGAATTCTATTATAATTCTTGTTCTTCATTCTATCCAACAAAATTTGGAGGCGCACCCAACTTGATGTCAATAATGTTCTTTTGTATGAAAATCAAATAGAGCAAGTGTTAATGAAACAACTTTCACGATATATTTTTAAAGGGATGACCAAAGTTTTGCCAGCTCAATTGAGCTATTTATGGTCTCAAAAAGTTTAAGTTTGAGAAATTTAACCACATTGTGACCTCTTTTGGGTTCATGTGATGTATATTTGATCCATATGTTTTTTAAGCTTACCACTAGTGGATGTATCTTTTAATGGTATATGCTGATGATAATGTATTGATGGGGAGTGATTATAATGACAATTCTAAAGTGAAAAAGAATGTAAAAACTTACTTTTTTATCAAGGATATGGGCAAGCCAAGGTATTTTTGGGTGTTAGTTTTCTCACCCTCTGGACATGATAGTAATTTCCCAATACAAATATGTGTTGAACATGCTTTGGAAAACTAGAATTTTGGGCTACAAAATCAAGGTATCATTGATCAATTTGATGATGTTAATCAATATCGGAGATTGATTTGCAATTTGATTTATTTCTATGTGACTCTCCTATATATATATATATTTTTTATTGGTTTATTGAGCCAATTTATGCATGAACCTAGATGGGTTCATTAGGCTTATGCACTTCAAGTCTTTGCCTATTTGAAGAAACTATAAAAAAATACTCATATATAAGGAACACGGTCATTTGTGTAATAATGCATATTCTAATAGTGGTTATCTTAGAGATCATGGTGATAGAAAGTCTATATAAGATATGATCCTTATCTCCATGGTAACTTAGTTAGTTGGCAGCTCAGTTCTAGAAACAAAATATTTTTTATAAATACTCTGATACCTTATTTTTCCAAATGAAACTCTCATGAAGATGAGCTGCGATAATCAAGCAATCATTTTTATCACTAACAATCAAACTTTCATTTTTTGGGTATTAGCACCAAACATACCGTGGTAGATAGTAATATTATTTAAGATAAGGTCTGTCCTGGCTTAAATTTCTAGAGAGGTGTTGGCAGGATGCACAGAACATTCGTGGCTTGAATGCTCTCCCTTCATCGCCATTTGCGAGCAAGTCTAAGAAACTCCCCGGTTTTCTTTTCGCCAAGTCCCCTCTTCGCGCAGAAACAGAAGAAAGATCAGACGTCATGGCTGTTGCTTTCCCATCCGAGTCCCATCTACCCGGCAATCCTCCCGCCAAATTTATTCCTAGCCATTTTGATCTTCCTCCGCGGAACAGATCAAGAATCCATGTACGGATTCGCCAGGAGTTTGGATCCTGCCACCGACTGAAGATAGCTGTCCATGATCTAGGCGAGGACGTCCACTTCGTAAGCGAGGATCGGCGAGTTCTCCCAAGGGGCGTGGACGCGGGTATGTCCGCCCGCCAGCTCATGTACTTTTTCCGGGCTTAGATGGAGGAATTCTCATCTACCGTCCTTCCCCGAACTACCTAACCGACGTTATCAGAAGCGCATTGGCGCTGACCACCCCGCGGGCACTTCCAGTGTGTATTTGCGCACGGAAACGTTCTCTGCGTGGCCAACAACGACAGCGAAGTCGCCGTCGGCGGTCTCATTCCACTCCCCTCCGCGGCTGGCAACATCAAGGTGCAGTCGTCGTGGACGCTGACGAAGAAGAAGATGAAAGCTCCGACAAAGATCAAGGTAGTTCTTTTAGGTCCCTTCACTTTTCAACAAGGTGTCATCGTAGAATTTCCTCCGGTTCTCATTCGTTTCGGGTGGTTCGCAAGAATTTAAATGCAGAGGTAAATGCGATGGATAAATGACAACTTGAGACCCAAAATAGCAAGTGATTCGCCTTCAATCGAGAAGAGCTCCAAGTTGCAAATATCACTATTACACGGACCCTCGGACGGGTTCTAATTTTGACAGGTATGCAATAAAAGAAAGCAAAGGCTTTACTTTTTCCTCACGGCAAGATAGAGTCTCTCGAGGAAAACATTGCCCTAAAAAATCTGGTTTCTCTGGTCAACGAATAGAGAAATTACTCCGTTTATGTGCAGTTCAGAACAGTGCACAGTGGCATGGAAGGAAAGAGAATTACTGAATTAGTGAACTTATAATCTATGGAAGCAAGCGTATTAGTTTCAATGAACAGCAGAAATGGTTACTTCCAATATTCTACCTCTGCTAAGGATTGCGATCGAATCATCGAAAGGGCAAATCATGCGCACGTCAGGTAAAAGAAAGCGATTGTTCGTATGATGATGTCCACAATTCAGTGCGAGAACTACTGCTTTGTTGTGGCTGAATTCATGCATTATCACGACGGGGACTCGAGTTCTTATTTCTTGATCCAATGAACATGATAGTTCTGAGCATACTGAAAAATACTATCAAATTATAGCTCGTAAATCGATCCAGCATATTCCACTTTGGACATACATGTATAGGAACAACAATGAAGCCTTTTATCCTTTCTTTTCAATCAAATTCATCAAAGATTTTTCTAATGTTTGTGCATTTATTTAAACAAGTTTATACTCACTGTCTACTCCACCGTTCAGACTCGGCTTAAGAAATCCGACGTGGGAAGAACATATTGAAAACACGAAAGACCATGCCAACGAAACAAGGATACTTGCCTGGGAATGAGTGGACGATCGACGATCGCGCAGCCTCCACCTCAGAAACGAGAGCTTCATATTTCGCGGTGAGCTGAGATCAGGAGCACAAGTCAAGGAAAACTCGAACAACTGACGCTCGAGAAGGACATTACCTTTTCAAGCGCGTCGTTAAGCTCCTCAACGGTTTCCTGCATCGATGAAATTGTCAGGCTGACCGTATCCTCGAACGCTGACTCCAACTCCTCCAAAGACTTGGGGTCAACGAGGATCCCCTCCGCTATTAGTACTTCCTCCAGCAGCCTCACGACCTCCGGACTGAGAGACTCGCTCAACTGCGAAGAAAGTTGTCCCACAAAGATAAATAATAAACTAGAGAACGTATGTATATACAATGCACCTTCTCTATCACTCGGCGTGGCGGAGCGTGATTGGTCTGAGTTCTAAATGGGGTTGTCTTTATCAGTTTACTCCTGTAAAGATGTAAACGCAAGCATTAGGAACAGAGTTGTGTCCGGATTTTAGGGTCGTAAGTGTGCCTGGTCCCAAAGCGAAGCGTTGATAAACTCTCGGACAGGTTCAGTGAGCTGGGAGAGCAACAGCAAAGAAGCGCAGTGCGAGAATTCCCGCCCTTAAAGGACAAAGTTATCAGACGAAAAACGTAATGAGAGTAAATGAAGAGGATGATAATTACCAGCGCATCTTGTAGAATACGGGTGAGCTTCGAATCTCGATAGGGTATATGGTTGACTTTACCTGCCGAACTCTGACGAATGGGTTAACTGAGAGAGAGAGAGAATGGAGAGAGGGTGTTATGTTTACCGGTTGTTAGTGCGTTGATAACTCCTCCAAAGACTTGGGGTCAACGAGGATCCCCTCCGCTATTAGTACTTCCTCCAGCAGCCTCACGACCTCCGGACTGAGAGACTCGCTCAACTGCGAAGAAAGTTGTCCCACAAAGATAAATAATAAACTAGAGAACGTATGTATATACAATGCACCTTCTCTATCACTCGGCGTGGCGGAGCGTGATTGGTCTGAGTTCTAAATGGGGTTGTCTTTATCAGTTTACTCCTGTAAAGATGTAAACGCAAGCATTAGGAACAGAGTTGTGTCCGGATTTTAGGGTCGTAAGTGTGCCTGGTCCCAAAGCGAAGCGTTGATAAACTCTCGGACAGGTTCAGTGAGCTGGGAGAGCAACAGCAAAGAAGCGCAGTGCGAGAATTCCCGCCCTTAAAGGACAAAGTTATCAGACGAAAAACGTAATGAGAGTAAATGAAGAGGATGATAATTACCAGCGCATCTTGTAGAATACGGGTGAGCTTCGAATCTCGATAGGGTATATGGTTGACTTTACCTGCCGAACTCTGACGAATGGGTTAACTGAGAGAGAGAGAGAATGGAGAGAGGGTGTTATGTTTACCGGTTGTTAGTGCGTTGATAACGTTCCCAAGGGCGGAGAGGGACTTATTTATGGTCCTCGCTTCGTCCAGAACCTTCCCTTCTGCTCCGGACTTCTCTACCTTCTCGGAACCGGCTAAGTCCACTAGAACAAGCTTTCCCGTTCTGGTCCTGTCATGCCAAACGTTCATAGATGATCGGAGGATGGGCATTTTTAATTTTTTATCTCAGACAGAGAGACAGAGAAAGAGAGAGAGAGAGTAGGGAGACAGGGGAGCAGAGAGTAAATGAGAGAGAGAGAGAGCAAGGGGGAGAGGTTAGATGAAAGTGAGAGAGGGTAAAAGAGAGTGAAAGAGAGAACAGGGGAGAGAGGGAAGAAAAAAGTAAAAACAGGGAGACACGGTAGAAGAGAGTGAAAGAGAGAACAGGGGAGAGAGGGTAGAAAAAAGTAAGATAGAACTGGGAGAAAGGGTAGAAGAGAGTGAATGAGAGAGATAACAGAGGAGTGAGGGGAGAAGAGAGTGAGAGAGAAGGGGCGGGGGAAGAGAGTAAATGAGAGGGAGAGAACAGGGATGAGAGGGAAGAAGAGAGTGAGAGAGAAGGGAAGGGGAGGAGAGTAAATGAGAGAGATAAAAAGGGAGAGAGGGAAGAAGAGAGTGAGAGAGAAGGGAAGGGGAGGAGAGTAAATGAGAGAGATAAAAAGGGAGAGAGGGAAGAAGAGAGTGAGAGAGAAGGGAAGGGGAGGAGAGTAAATGAGAGAGATAAAAAGGGAGAGAGGGAAGAAGAGAGTGAGAGAGAAGGGAAGGGGAGGAGAGTAAATGAGAGAGATAAAAAGGGAGAGAGGGAAGAAGAGAGTGAGAGAGAAGGGAAGGGGAGGAGAGTAAATGAGAGAGATAAAAAGGGAGAGAGGGAAGAAGAGAGTGAGAGAGAAGGGAAGGGGAGGAGAGTAAATGAGAGAGATAAAAAGGGAGAGAGGGAAGAAGAGTGTGAGAGAGAAGGGGAAGGGGAAGAGAGTAAACGAGAGAGAACAGGGGAGAGATGGGAGAAGATAGTGAGGGAGAAAGGGAGGAGGAAGATTGAGAGAGGGGACAGGGGAGAGAGGGGAGAAGAGAGAGAGAGAGAGAGAGAGAGATGTCAGGGCATACCACTCATCCTCCAAAGATTCTTGATGGACCATAAATATGTACACACAATGACTCCTGCTACTCTCCATATTCATCTCTGTTAATGATAAGGTCTCCAAGAAGAATACGTTCTAGAGAGAGAAAAACTGAAGTTCTTCAAATTTCATATTGCCAGATAACAAATTTCTTGCAATGGATACGCGTCTCCCCAACTGCTCTGTTGGAAATTCCTCGCTGCCAAGAACAGAAGACTCAGGCGATCGTTACAGTTAGAAATGGAATAAATGGATAGATGAATATTTCTACCGAGAGGCATTTCAAGGCTTCTTCCGCATCCAGTATGGTGACCTGAAAAATATAGATGCTGAAGACAACGATTCCCCGGGAGAAGAATTAAGGGAGTTAGGTTCACCTCTGTTACTCCGGAAAGGAAAATACCTTGCGTCTTATTCTCCTTGATTTGTAAATTGTCTTTTGATAAATCAAAAAGATCTCTGACGTAAACAGTGACAGCAATGAAGTGACCGACTATCCGATATTCTTTAAGGAAACAAAATGCCCTTTCCCATGAAGACTTACCTCACTTTTTCCATATAAATTTCTACCTGAAGGCATACTGTATTTAGTGGAGATAAGTAGTAACTTTTTGAAAATATCAATAGAAGGCATACCATTGATATCTTCACGATGCATTGCGTAGACCCTCGAGAAAGGTTAACATGTTCAAAGAGCTTGTCAACCGCGCGCGGAAGAAGTCCTTTTTTTCGTCCATCACACTCTGAAATACTTGGACCCTAATTTGATTTACTTTTGGGGATCATAATCTTTAAGATGGCTGGGGAGTTGAAGTACGTAGAAATAAGAAACTAATTTCACCTCCATGCTGAATGTTTTCCCTGCTCCAGTCTGTTTGTAAGTCATGATACCGCATAAAAATATATTCAGAATTATTTGCCGACTCTCAACATGAATGTCTTATAAACCAATGTAAACGACGAGACAGAAATAATTCTATTGAATTTTATTCATAGAATCTTATCTATTCTGAATTTAAAACTTGAAACTTGAATCGAACAGAAAAAAATGAAGAAACAGAGTCGGCGTCAAGCTTCTGTTTTCAATTTGATTAACTGATCCTGTTCTCTGTTCGGGTCTACCAAAATTTAATTTACAAAGATAAATAGATTAATGTATTCCTCATTCTATACTAGACTAGCAGCGATCAATCGACAATCTTTCGTCATTATTAAAAGGATATAATATTTGTTGACATTTGACTTCCAGTATGATTAGATCATTCAAGAAGGCTGTCAATGATGAATCGAGTGAGAGGCGTTTCGGATTCTAAAGCGCCTTTTCCAGGGGGCGACTGTTAGCTTTGAAAAAAATAACAAAAAAGACACAGAAGTACTAAACATAAGAATCTAAACAGCATAAATTGACCAACCTGGCCATACGTCAGGATCGTCCCATTAATGCCATTCATGGTGTCTGTTAAAGACACATTCCCAACAACGCCATGCACAAATCAAGAACATAAGCGCGTCGATATAAAAAAAATAATGAATGCACTATTTAAAATCATCTGCCCTCAACGATGCAACAGCTTTGGCAACATAGAAAACAGAGACACGGCGAGAAACTAGCCATGAAAGTGATGATTGCATAAAGTTCCACCTTGAACAATAGGCATCGCTAGATACTGGAACACGTCTTCTTGTTCTGCGTCCTGGTAGAACACCTTGTCGAAACAGAAAGCCAACTCTTCTTCCTTTTCCGCCTACCAAGTACTTCAAGCAGCAGTAAAATTTAAAATGACAAAAATAAAATAGTTATTCGAGAAGAAAAACCTTCATAAAGAAAGATTCCGAGTCCAATCCTTGAAAGCAAACAGCTCCGCCATCGGATTCCTTCTCTTTTGTACTCAGAGGTCTGAATCTCACGCAAACGGTTATATTTGACATCGTTTTATGCTATCCTGAATAACCGTTCAGTGAATTATTATGAATTTCTATCCAGCTGTGTAAATATGATGTTAAAAAACTTATCACAAACAAGCGAGCAGAAAACATTTTCAGCACAAGTAACTCATTCCATTCTTAGATCCTACAATAACGGCAGAAGTTTTGTCCAGGAAAGGAACGTAGCTGGAAGCAAACTTCAAATGGAACTCAGTGATCAATCATATAATGATGAAGCAGATAGCAGAGTACACATGAGATGGAGACTAGTGGCGAGATTGGCAGAATTACTTGCACAGTGAGTCTGGATTTCCGTCGGTGCAGCAGGTGAAATGCGGGTAGATGCAGCGGAAACTTTGTTGGTAATTCAAAAGCGAAAAATTCATTATTTATATTGCTCCACAATGCGCGGGAAATGAGAAATAAGAAAGAAACTGGACGACGTCTACGGGGCTGAATGACAAGAATGCCCATGGTTTGCACAACGGCCGTGGCGCAAATATTTTTTTCTCTTTAAATCCTTTTAAACCGCGCATCTCATTTAAATATTGGATATTAAAATAGAAAACATAAAACTAAAATGACCATTTTACCCTCTATCAGCAACGTGATTCACGGTGGATAAACGCGGCCACCGGCCGACCGTCAAATACGCGGTGCGATGACCGCCTAGGTCGGGGAAGGGAAACGGAATTTTGGTGCCGTCACCGTCCAGACGGGAGAATTGGCTTGATGTAATTCAGTGGGCCCCACACTTCGCTATTTAACCAGTCGTCTCTCCCAGAGCCCTGGGGAAAACTCCAACCCCGACTCTGGCAGTTAGTATATTTCCCCGAGTGGTAAGGACTCGAGAGTAACACCTCATATTCATCTCTCATTAGTCTAGGGCTTATTTAATTGCCGCAGCTGATATCCAGAATTCTCTCACGTCTGATCTTATCGGTTTCGATCGCCGCGACATCCTAGCGTTGGTTATGCCTCCGTGATTCCACTTCCGCCACTTGTTCTTCGATTTTGTGTTTAAACTGCGGAGATGGGATTCCTCTTCGGAGCGCTCGCTGAGACTTTTCGGCAGCCGACGATCGGCGGTTTATTGGTGGAGCTCGTGATTCTCTCCGTTCCCGTCTGGATTGCTCTCTTTGCTGGTCTGCTTGTCGGTTGGGTGTGGCGTCCGAGGTGGGCAACCGATTTTGTGCGCGGAGAGAAGAAAAATAATTCTGTCCCGGATTTGCCCCAATTGCAATCTTCTTCTTTGCCGGAAATGTCGGGAAAATCGACCTCGGTGTATGATAATTATCCGTGACTTTGATTCACTTGACAGATCGTATGTTCTTTCTGTTTTTCTAACGTGATTGTTGGATTCAGGTATGAGGAAAGAGGCGAAGGAATTGCCGTGACGAGGGAAGATCTCGATTACCTCTCCCAACTTGTGGAAATGTCAGATGAGGGCCATGAGTGGATTCAAATGATGGATAAATCCTTACCCACCATGAACTACAAAGCTTGGCGGAGAGACTCTAAGGTATTAACTATTTTATTACTGATTGTCCTCCTCTTCGAGTGAAGGTCGTTATTTCCGAAAATTCACTCGTCATGAATATTTTTGTTATCGCGTATAATCTTCTAATTTAGAAAATAACGAAATGATTGTTCCTGTTCATTCTGTTTCAGACTGGTCCTCCCCAGTATCGCAGTAGAACAGTGTTTGAGGATGCGTCTCCGGAGATTGTCAGAGACTTTTTCTGGGATGATGAGTTCAGGATGAAATCTAAGTGGGACGACATGCTCATATACCACAAGACTTTGGAGCAATGCCCAAGAACTGGAACGATGATTGTTCATTGGGTCAGAAAGGTCGGCATCTCTCTCTCTCTCTCTCTCTCTCTCTATTCATACATATCTATATATATGTATGCATTTATGTGTAAATATATATATATATATATATATATATGTGCTTACGATTTTTCTCTCTTTCAGTTTCCGTTCTTCTGCAGTGATCGGGAGTATATCGTTGGTCGTAGGATCTGGAAATCAGGAGAAGCATACTATTGCGTAACCAAGGTATGTCAAAGTTTCTCCGAAAATTAATATTCATCATTTCTTATTCATCTGTAGCTCCTCAAGAGTGAAAGTACGAAATCTTCCTCATTGATGATTACAATTCAGGAGTTAACGATAATTTTCTTGCATTTAATTTTACGATTTTCGGACTTTGGACGGAATAGCTGCTTCGGTTTAGATTATATTTTATCTATCTTTCTCTTTCTCCATATATTTATATTTATGAAAATAAATACATATATTGCATGTATGTGTATATGGAACTCACAATTCGCACATCTTGCTTGAGAATACATCAGAAAAGTTGATCTGGACTTTCATGTGGTCTAAGGTGCAGTGTCGTTGTCAATGTCCAAACAACTTTCTCTCTCTCTCTCGGCTATTTCTCTCTATCCATCGATATCTCCCCTTGTCTCTCTCTTTCTCTTTCGTGACATCCCCCGCTTCCCTCTCCATCTTCCTCCCATACGCATTAACTCGTCCGTTTGATCATTCTTTTTGCAGAGCATCCCGAACCAAACCATTCCCAGGATGACAAAACCAAGGCGGGTTGACCTCTACTACTCGAGCTGGTGCATCCGTCCAGGTACATGTAGTTTAAGTCTTAACTCTTTAAAAACTAAAACAAAGCCAATGGCTGAGGTTTCTTTCTCTCTCCATTTTAAGTTGAGTCAATGAGAGCGGACGGTCAACGATCAGCATGCGAGGTGATACTGTTCCACTACGAGGATATGGGAATTCCATGGGAGATAGCCAAGTTAGGAGTGAGGCAGGGAATGTGGGGATGCGTAAAGAGGGTTGAACCCGGACTAAGGACTTACCAGTCGGCTCGAGCTGCCGGAGAGCCACCTTCACCTTTTGCAGTGGCGGCAGAGATCACCACGAAGGTCAAAGCTGAAGAACTAAAGTCAACAGCTCGTGGGAATTCTGAGATGGCGGAAACTCAGGATGAGCAAGTGGAGAAGAATCAGTGTCTCGGGAGGGGATTTTCAAGGTTTCTCGTGATTGGCGGGGCCATTGCCTTGGCCTGTTCTTTGGACCGTGGGCTTTTGACCAAGGCGGTGGTTCTTGGGATTGCCCGGAAGTTTGGCAGGCCGGGGCGGTAACGCTCAGAAGTTTTGACTTTGTGGTCAGTGCTGAGTTTGTGGTGAGGGATTTAGGATTTGCCATAGTGTTTGAAGGATTACATGTTTACGAGTTTATTAAGTGAAAAATAGTCGATAGTCTTCTCTCTCTCTATCTATCTCGACCTCTATCTCATCTCTATCTATGTATGAAAGGGTATCTGCTGATGCTGCGCTTCCCTCTTTCTCAGATAAGAGACACCTCCCTGAAGAGTCACGATCCGAATCAATCCGGATTTCACAAACAGAAATGGGAGAAACTCGAATCATTGATAAATGCTGCCACCGCTGCCGCCCGCTGCTCTCTCTCTCTCTCACACACACACACACACACACAAAGTGGGTTTCTGTGAAAATGTCATGAGCGTAATCAAATCCAGAGTTCACGCCAGAAATGGGAAGAAATTCGAATCAATGGTATGGTGCTGCTGCTCAATCTCCCCGCAAGAAAAAAGGACGATACTTGAACAATCGACAGCAGCCAGTCAAAATTGAGGATGGGCCTCAATACATTCATCTAGCTCACATAAACTAGTGCCCGAAATAACCTATCATACGCTCTCAAGAACAATAACTCTAAATAAAAAAGTCAACGTCTTTAAAATTAAGCACTTTCTTCAAACAGTACGTCAAACCTCGGCAGTCCCTTGAGTGAACCCCGGGTCCTCGCACCGGTACTTCCCATCCGGCCCAATTCCAAAGCCTTTCGGATCCGCGAACACGTTCTCCAGCAGTTGGCTTCGAGCGGGAGTAGGGCTGACGTCAGCGAACTCCACGGCCTCTTCGATCAGCTCCTCGATCTTCTTCTCGATCGCTTTCAATTCCGACTCCGTCGCCAGATTGTTCTCCAACACGTATCTCTTCAGAGCCATAATGGGGTCCCTAGCCGCGTAGCGTGCTTTCTCCTCTAGAGAGACAAACAAGAGCGAGAGAGCAAGAAAAACCATCTTGAGCATTCAGACCAGACCCATAAATCAAATTCAAAGTCTCACCTGGTTTTCTAAGCTCATCAGGATCCGCGAGAGAGTGTCCACGGAATCTATAAGTCTCGCACTCAACCAGAGTGGGCCCCTCCCCTCTTCTCGCTCTAGAAACAGCTTCCTTGGCCACTTCTCTCACCTTTAAAACATCCATCCCATCGACATGAATCCCCGGCATCCCGAACGCAGGCCCCTTCCTCCAAATCTCCGGGTCCGAAGTCGCCCTAATATGAGACATCCCAATCGCCCACAAATTATTCTCCACCACAAATATGATCGGAAGCTTCCACAGCGCCGCCATATTCAAGCACTCAAAGAACTGCCCGTTATTGCAAGTCCCGTCGCCGAAAAACGCGACGGTGACGTGATCGCAATCCGCTTCCTTGAGCACTTCTCTCCGGTACTTCGAGGTAAAGGCGGCGCCAGTAGCCACCGGAATTCCTTCACCGATGAAGGCAAACCCACCAAGTAAATTATGTTCGGAAGAGAACATGTGCATTGAGCCGCCTTGTCCTCTGCAACATCCGGTAGTCTTCCCAAAAAGCTCGGCCATAACTGCGCGAGCGGGAACTCCTTTACTGAGCGCATGAACGTGATCTCTGTAAGTAGAGACCACAGAGTCCTCCTTTTTTAAAAGCCTAATGAACCCAGTGGAGACGGCTTCCTGCCCATTATACAGATGAACAAATCCGAACATTTTGCCGCGGTAGTACATCTGAGCGCACATGTCCTCGAAGGATCTCCCCAAAACCATGTCCTCGTACAGATCTAGAGCCTCCTCTTTCGTGATCAGCTGTAAAAATTAGACTTTTTAGAAATTTAAAAATTCCTGGGAGGGAATTGAAGAGTCGGGTTTTACCAGTTCGGGAAGCGGTGAACTGGGTTCGATCTTGGAACTGAGCACGTCGGAGGAGGAGATCGCCTGGATGGGGCGGAGAATCGAGGTAGAGGGAGATTGCGACGGGAGAATGTGATTTTGCGAAGAACGGGAGAACCGCAAGGAAGGGAGCCCGAACGAGAAGGTGGAGGATCTGCCCGCGAAGGGGCCGGAGACGAGGACTTTGACGGCGGGGAAGGCAGACATCGTCTCTCTTGCGTTGGAACTCTGAAATCTCTACACGAGGAGACAGATGGGATCTTTAATTGGGGAAGGGCGGAGGAAACGAGGCGGGAGGCGTTTTGGACGACAACACCTCGGCGGGGAAGTCGGGGCGTAGAGTAGGATGCTTCGGTGGCTTCCTCCGATTGGGATCGGATTGGGGTTTGCGGCTGTGCTGACGTGTAGGTCAGAGCCGGAAATAGAGAGAACACAACTGCGACTGTGACTCGTTTGGGCCGTGTAGACGTCTTCTACTGGGCCAAGGTTGGTTCAATTGCCCTCTTACCTTTTGGCTACGTGCAACTCTTGATGTTCCATTCTACGATGCAACATGCCATGAACATCCTGAGCAGAAGTCCTTTTTAAGGAAAAGTTCATAGCACAAACCATACAAAAGACTTCTTTTTTATCTTACATCTGGGCGATTGATGATCAAGATCATCATCTTATCAAGATCAAAATGATTCCAATCTATGATGGGGATCATCCATTTCGTTTCCTTTATGATTTTGTTAGTTCGATTGTTTAACCATTAAGTGAAAGATGGAAGAATCCATAACGAAATTTTCTCATTGCCCATTGAATGAATCTATAAAAGATCTAATAGTTCCTACTAAGAAGGCAGCTCATTTTCCCTTACCTTTTTCTCTCCTATTTGGGTGCTAGATTGGGACAAGCAATTAGGTTAGTGCGGAATCATTCGAGTATTGATTGGCAATTCAATTTGAAATTACTCAAATCAAAATTAAATCCATAAAATTAGATATCAAACTTGAAATTTAGAGTTTTAAATTATTATTTCAATAAAAAATAGTATTAAAATTCTATATTTTAGGGAATGGCCTAATCGAGTGAACCTATTACGGGCCCTTCTTCTACATAATTTCTCTCTCTCTCTCTCTCTCTCTATATATATATATATATAAAGGAACATAATATCCTATTTTCACTTAAAATTTAGGGTTTTAACCTTGAATATACCATTAGAATTGAGGACTCCCTCCTAAGGTTATCTTGGGTTCTAGAATCGCCACCAATATCATGCAACAACTCATACTTACTATGTGTCAGCATTGTAGCCCTAAGTCCTCCCTTGCATAAGTATGTTAATAAAATGAAATAGATACTTATAATTACATGAATATTGGTATTTTTAAATTCACAATTCATATATTTTTATGCATTTTATCATATTTTGATAAAATTGTTATCGCTCTATGAAAGTTATCTCAAAAATCTTAAAATTTATTATTTTAAAGGCTAAATTTTGCATACTTTGAGAGTTTGAATTTTCAAACTATAAATTCTCTTCGATCAGCCTCACTTTATTTGACATTTTAAGATTTCAATGACAATTTTATAAATAAAATTCTAATTATCTACTTTTACCTTTTTAAAGTGAATTTAGTGAATTTTGATGTTAAATATTTTGTTCTTTTGTCATTTCTTAAATTAAATTTCATATAATGATATAATTAGATTTAATGAAAACAATTTAATTTGTGATTTAATAAAAAAATTAGATTAGAAAGGAGTTTTAAAAAAAATGAATTTACAGCTTTTAGACATTTCTTTGGAGTTTTTTGAATTTATTTTACTTAAAAATAGAGAAAAGGAGCTTTTATGCACACTGATCTAGTGGAGCTGATATGGTAGAGTAGACGTGGTGACACATGACGCTATCGACGAGTGTTGCGTGGCTTGCACATGACACATGCAGATGGATATTATGTGGCCTATTAGCCAATCGCACTTCAATGTATCTTGTTCATGTTCATTGAAATGAAATTTATTCATTGCCATTTATGTGTGATGTTTATAATGAAGTCCATGCTAGAATCTTAGGATAAAAATACTCTCCAAAATATCGATCAAAATAATGATTGCAATGGAAGGTGTTGAATCAAAACATTCAATAACGTTTGAAGCACCAAGAATATATGATCTCATCATCCATTCTAGATGATCCTATCATCTAGTATAGAATAAAATTCATACTTATATGGATCATTTGAAAGAGTTCTTCAACTGTTCAATCGTCCAGCCTCTAGCGGTATCCACACAGTGATGCAGGAGGGGGGTGTGAACCCTCGTACGTGATCAATGAGACACGACAGTCCAGGGGATGGGGTAGTCGACTCGATCCGATAAGGGTGTATGAACCTTAGACTCTAGGTTGACCACCTAACCTAAGTACAAGCGGGCGTGCCGCTCCGCGAAGTCAGCTCTAAGCAACCCGGGGAGACTCACGATGAGGGTTAGGGTGAGACCCTCTCGGTCCACATCCAAAGGCGTGGAGTCGCTCGTCGTGTAGTAGCCGAAGGCTGCAGCCCACGTTCGGTGCTGGACCTACCATACACGTCCAAAATCTTGATCCTAAAAATATGTTCTATCCTACCTATGTCGTCCGAAGGCGGTGGAGACAAGGATAGGAGAGCTTTGAAAAGTAATTAAGCTTAAAGAGGGGAAATCAAAGCTAACATTCGGGATGAAATGTACCGTGGATCGTGATGGGGGGGAAGTCCAGCAGGAACAACGACTATCGTGACGCGGGTGTCGTGCGCAGGGAATTCGGGCGCCGGCCGTCCAGGTCCAGCACGTACACGGGTAGGGGATGGCAGGGAAACCGGCGAGTAGCGCGCGCGTGATGGGGCTTGCACTCGGGCCAGTGGATGCTCCTGCTCGTTGGACGTCAAGGCGCGGGACCTTCATGCGCTACAGCGCGCGGGCAGGCTGCAAGGACACCGCAGGGGCAGCACGCAGGCAAGCGGACGGAAAACGCAACCTCGGTTGGTAGTCGAGCTCGAGTCTGGTGAAGCCCAGTCGCGCCAAGACGCCAAGGGTGTGCGGACTGAGCAGACGACTGGCAGAGAAGCGGACGGTTGAGCAGATGACCAGAGCAGGGAACCGCTGAGAAACGCGTGCACGACGGGAGGCTTGCGCTAGGGCAGGCAGACGCTCCCGCTCGTTGGACTTCAACGAGTAGGATTTCAGGCACGACGGCGCGCAGGGCAGGCTGCGAGTACACCGTAGGGAGGGGTGCGAGTAGGTGAAAGGAATCTGCTTCCCTGCGCAGGCGGATGAGGAGTGGGTTCGTCGGTTTCCACGACGTATTGAACTGTCGAGGGCATGCGGAGTTGCGCGAATGTTCGGCAGGGCACCGAATGGTTGGCGTGGATGGACGTACACCGCGAGTGAAGGATTTCCCGTGGGCAGGATGGTATGCGAATCTTTGTGGGCTTCCGTCGAGGCTGAGAGCAAGGGTGGGAGAGTCGGACGGCGCATCGTCCCGAGCGACCCGCGAACGCGCGGCTGGTGAGGTGGGCAAGGGAGGGAGGACGTTGCCTTCACGTCTCACAGCAGGAGAGACCAGAAGGGATGACGACACCAATCGTGACGGGGGGTTCCCCCACAGTGGAAAGAAGAGAGAGTGGGTGAATCGCAAGTAGACCGTCCCAGGAGCGAGCCTCGTTGACGCGAGGTCATGGGAAGGGAGCGCGCGGAGCCACAAGTCGCGATGCAGTCTCCTTCGCGGCGTGCGTCAGCCCCGATAGCCGCGACCGGGAGAGAAGGGGGGGGGGGTGTTATGCCCAACTTTCTGAGCACCCGCCGAACCCAAGTAAGGGGGGAAGCGTGCATATGCTCCAGGGGATGAGGCTTCGTCCGGGCGGAAGTCTCGAAGGAGAGCGTGAAGAAAGGACCCGCCAAGATAGAGAGAGAGAGTCGATGACGAGTCAGCCGGGCCGTGCTTCGTTTATGTGCGTTCACAAGCGAGGTTTGGCGCGAGGGCCGTCCACAACGATTAGCATTCAATGGTGTGAATCAGCGCGGGCGAACACTCCACTGATTTGTCAATTGATGGATATTATGTAGCCTATAAGCCAATCACACTTTCATGTATCTTGTTTATTTTCATTGAAATAAAATTTATTTATTGTCATTCTTGTGTGATGTTTGTCATGAACATGTGCAATGACTAAGTGAATTATAATGAGATCATAATATAGTGATCACTAGTATTTAAACATATGTTCTAAACATTCATATTCGTGGGATATTCGAGAAGGACATCGAATTATCCGGAAAGAATAACACCATCTAATCTATCTCATATGATGAGTATGGCTGATCCTATAGCCATCGATGTGGAGACACTCAGGATAGTGGGTGCTCTTTAGAGAAAGAGTTCACTGAATTTGATCCGTATGAATCCCTGAATGATATTATACCTAACTGTCAATTAGGTTGATTCAATTCATGGTTGTGAATGTGATCCTTTGACATGAGACACCAAACACATCTTGTGGATGGATGATAGTGTTTTGATTATGACTTACGAATCCCTAGCCACGGGATATCTAAAATGTCATATATTAGATATGATATGAAGTCCACGAAGATGATTGTGTGATCAAGATGGGATCATCTACCCTTGGTATTTAAGGAGATTGACTCAAGGAATGAGATGCGATAAAGTCCTTGGCCAAGGTAGTATAAATATCGAAGAAGGGATTCTCGATGATTTCTACAAGCATTAGTACTAACTTGAGTGACCGATTAGGGTTTGACGGTTGACCATACCCTAAGTCATTCATGAGTCTAATATGGATGAAGGATTATACATACATGGTAATCAATGACGGGAAGGTTCTATAAGTGAGTTCTTACATACTCCATATCTCCTAGAGTACGTGGTGTAGCTTGGCACCCAACGGGTTGGCAACTCAACCTATCGATTGGGTTAAATTGGTCATTGATTAATTAATCTATATGTTGATGTAGATAATTAATTAAGGTTGACCAATAATGCATTGTTTGGTCTATAGTGTTATTAACTAGTGAGATATATAGACTTATAGGGTCACACACATAAGGTCTACGGATGTTGGTAAATATAGACATAATTATGAGGGTTTTTATGAAAAAACTTGATACCAAATGTCTATAAATAGGGAGAGAACGACCAGAGCTGAAGGTGCCCATGCAAGCCTTGTGAGAAATTCTCTCCTTTCTTATCTTTCTCTCTCGGTGAAGATCTTTAAAGAGGAGATCTTTCAAGGAAACCACGTAAGTATATTTTCTCATACATACTAGATGATAGGATCATCTGTTCTTGTTGGCTTAGTGTTTTGAATATCTTATTCAATGAATTCCGCTGCATTTGATGTTTTCATCAAAATTTTGGAAAGTTATCGACCTCAAATTCCAACATCAATCTACTATGCTCTCTTCTTCACGACCTCCCGAACTTTTTTTCTCTCGTGATTCCTTGTCGAGAGGGAATAGATTCTCCACCTAAAGATTTCGGCGAGTCCGGGCTGAGTTTCCTTCAATTACTGAGCTCACTTGCGAACGGGGGAGGGGAAGAGGTAGGTAAGGGAGAAGACAAGGGTGTGGCAGGAAGTTGGTGGGAGAAATTCGTCGAGGATGGTGCGGGAGGCCGATGGTGGCCACAGGGCATCACAGGCCTCTTCTAATGGCGTCGGCGTCTCCTTCTTTACCTTCTTCGTCACGACTGTCCTCTATTCTTCCCTCTTGTCTGGTCGTCTCCCTCCTCCCTTCTCCCTCCCCTCTTCTAACAACTAGCTAAAAAAACTACGATTATATTCCTTTCAAACTCTCAAAACGGCGGTTACAAATTCTCTAGGTTTTTGGGGGTTCTCACTCCCTTAAATAGGACCCGTAATGGGTAGAAGGGAGGGGAAGCCCACTTGAGGCTCAAACCAAAGAAAAGCCCAAAAATAGGACCAACACTCACACACACATAAACTTAGGGCTCATTTGGGCCCAAAAGAAAAGGTCCAATGAACCCTAAGAGGGGAAATAAGAGAAAAGAGAGAGAGAGAGAGAGATGATAATTGGGCCCGCTAAACACATAGGCCCAAAATTTTAGGAAAGGAAATACGAAAATAAAATAACGGTAAGATACGCTGAACTCGTGTCGTCGATGTCTCCCACAATGGTGGCGACGGGTTCCGCTTGCCATCACACAGCCTCCGGACGATCGTATCTCCACTTGAACTTTCGTCACCACGAGAGGAAGAGAAGAGAGATGAGAAGTTCCACTATGCTTGCATGGGCACCTCTATTATGGTCGTTCTCCCCCTATTTATAAACTTTAGGGATATAAACTTTTCACATAAACCCTTATTATTATGTCTATATCCATTGACGTCTATTGACCTTATGTTTGTTGCCCTCTAGGTCCATATATCTCACCAGTTAATGACTCTATCAACCCAATAACACTTATTGGTCTTCCTTATCAATTAACTATATCAACATATAAATTAATTGACTAAGGATCAATTTAACCCAATCGACAGGTTGAGTCGCTAGCCCAATGGGTACCAAGCTACACCACGTGCTTTTGGAGATATATACTATAGTATAACTCTTTCATAGAACCGTGCCGTCATTAGTTACCATTTACGTATAATCATTCATCTACACAAGACTCATGAATGACTTAGGGTATAGATAATTGTCAAACCCTAATTGATCACTCAATTTAGTACTGATGCGAGTATGAAATCATTAAGAATAACTTCTCTAATATTTTTATTACCTTGGATAAGGATTAACCGTATCTCATTCCTTAAGTCGATCTCCTCATATACCGAGGGCGGGTGATCCCATATTAACCACTCAATCACCTTTGAGGACTTAATGTCATATCTAATCTATAACGTTTTAGAGATCCCGTGGCTAGGTATTCGTAAGTCATAGTCAAAACAAAATCATCCATCCACAAGATATCTTTGGTGTCTCAGTTCAAAGGATCATGTACACAACTGTTACATGAATCAACTTGATTGAAAATTTGGCATAATGTTATTCAGGGATTCATACAGATCAATTCAGTGAACTCTTTCTCCAAAGAGTACCCACTATCTATCCTTGGTGTTTCTACACCAATAGCCATAGGATCATTCATACTCATCATATGAGTCAGATCAGACAATGTTATTTTTTTGGATAATTTGATGTCCTTCTTAAATATCCCACGAATATAAATATTTATAACATATGTTTAAAGACCAGCGATCACTGTATTATGATCTCATCAGAATTCACTTGATCATTGTATACGATCATGGACTTCATTGCAAACATCACACAATAATGATAATGAATAAAAGTTCATTTCAATGAATATAAACAAAAGATGAAAGTGTGATTGGCTTGCAGGCCACATAATATCCATAAGTCCATAAGCATATGCAATGACTAAGTGAATTATGATAAGATCATACTACAGAGATTACTAGTATTTAAAAATATGTTCTAAAAATTCCTATTCATGGGATATTCGACAAGGACATTGAATAATCCGGAAAGAATAATAATATTTTATTTTACTCAAATGATGAGTAAGACTGATCCCATTGCTATCGATGTGGAGATAATAAGGATAGATAGTAGTTGCTCTTTGGAGAAAAGAGTTCATTGAATTGATCCATATGAATCCTCGAATAGTAATTATACCTAATTGTCAATTATGTTGATTCATGTCACGATCGTGTATGTGATCATTTGACTTGAGACACCAAAGATATCTTGTGGATGGATGATTGTGTTTTGATTATGACTTACGAATATCTTGCAATGGGATCTCTAAAATGTCATTTATTAGATTCGACATGAAGTCTTCGAAGATGATTGTGTAGTCAAGATGAGATCATCCGTCCTTAGTATTTGAAGAGATTGACTCAAGGAATGAGATGTGATGAAATCCTTGGCCAATGTAGTGGAAATATCAAAGAAGGAGTTCCCGATGATTTCCTACACGCATCAGTACTAACTTGAGTGATTAATTAGGATTTGACGGTTGACCACACCCTAAGTCATTCATGAGTTTCGTGCAGATGATGGATTATACATGAATGGTAACCAATAACAAAAATATTCCATAAGGGAGTTCTTACATATGACATATCTCCTAGAGTATGTGGTGTAGCTTGGCACCCAACGGGCTGGCAACTCAACCTATCGATTGGGTTAAATCGATCCTTGATTAATTAATCTATATGTGGATGTCGATAATTCATTAAGGTTGAGCAATAAGGTGTTATTTGGTTTATAGAGTTATTAACTAGTGAGATATATGGACCTAGAGGGTCGCGCACATAAGGTCTACGGATGTTGGTGGATATAGACATAATTATGGGGTTTTTATGAAAAATTTACATACCAAATGTCTATAAATAGGGGGAGAACGACCACAACTCAAGGTGCCAATACAAGTCTTGTGAGAATTCTCTCATTTCTTCTCTTTTTTTCTTAGTGAAGAACTTTGAAGAGGAGATCCAACCATTTGGAGACCGTGTGGATACCGCTAGAGGCTAGACACTTGAATAGCTTCAAGAACTCCTTCAAGGGAACCATGTAAGTATGTTTTCTCATACATATTAGATGATAGGATCATATGTTCTTGGTACCTCAATATTATGAATATCTGATTCAATATATTTTGCTGCATTCGAGGTTTTGATAAAAAAATTCACAAGGTTTATTGACCTCAGAACCCATCACATGCATGACGCCACTCAAGTGGAGCATTAATTTTTTATTATAAATATTATAACCCAATGGTATTTATTCAAAATCTCCCAAGTATTAGACTCCCCAAAATCCTTCATATTTTTAATGCGGGACTAAAATAAATAGTCTTTTATTTCATGTGACATAGTGACATTGAGAGCATTAGATTGACACAAATCTTTGGATTTAATCTAAGCCCTCCACTCTATGGAGGGGGTATGTGGAAGGCTTCTTGCTAGACGTCGATTCATCTTATTTTTGAATGGATCTTTGTCACTGATCTAATGAGCTATAATGGCCATGATTAAATACACTCGATGGGCCTTTGCGCTATGTGTAGCGCAATCTAGAGCATTGGATGGAAATATAATTACACTTGTTATGTGACACTTGGTATACATACAATGAGGCAAAAAAATCAGAAGGCGCCAATACACATAACAAATGGCCACAACATAACGATTATGATTTGTCTCCCTCTGATTAATCTTGATTGCTGATTGCATCACAAGGGGCTATCTAGCGGTCATGCTCAATTTCACATTTATTTAGATTCTCTATCTTGAACGATGTGTGCATTCTTGGAAAATCTAATTGATTGAACCCTTCGGATAGCTCCTTCCTAGAATCTCTTAGTCAGGTCATTTTTAGATTCATATTTGCACGAAAGATTTTGATGAAAAATTGGGAAGAAATCGCTTCTTAGACTTTAGAATTCTATTGTGAAATTATGAAATGAAAAGCCTTTGATCCATCAATTAATTGGATCAATTTCATTGTGGTTTTGGGTTACATAATAATTATTTTCCTTATCTTTCATCTTGTAGCATTATAAGGATAATTTGACATAATTTTATGATTTTTTTTCAATTTCTCTCTCAAAGTTCTCTCTTTGTTTTCTTCATGGATTTTGATCCGATTTGCGTGATCTTTGATTCTCTGAAGAGATCTTTGAGTTATCTTTCTAAATGTCTATTTTTTCCCAATTTTTTACCTCAATTCATTATCTAAATTTGATCAAATTTTAAAACATCCCAAAATCAAACACTAATTCTCTATGAATTTGACCCTTGCTCACCATTTTTGCTAAGTTAGTCATGATTAATCATAATTATAAGTCAGTTGGATTTGTTTTTTATGCATGTATGTAAGTTTTCAACTACCACATGAACACTTTGCATCACATATTGTCGTGTAGTGTGCTTCCCTTGACATCGCCATCTTGACCACTTGACACCCTCAATATTCTACCATCAATGCTACCCTTGTCTTACTTCTACACTACAAGTATCCTCCATCATAAAATTTTCACGTGCCACTACCAACATGCACCTACCAATACATGCCATCGTCAAGTCTACCCACACAATTGCCCAAGACTTGTCTCCAAATTGCCATTGTCACACATCTGATGATCGAACAAAGTGACTCTATCCTTTGAGTCACCACTCACCAGCTATGGCCCTTGCTTCCTGTTGTTATCCATGCTTCACCCGTCAAACCATAGGTACATGGTTTTTATTCTATAACTACTCAACTATGGCTTATGTTGTCAAAATTCAAGGATTTCCTCACAACCTATAATTTACTAGATCAACTAAAAACACATTCACTTCAATTACTCCCACTCATGCCACATGGCCTGACACATGGTCTCAAGTTGCCTAAGTAGTTTGGATGTGGATCCGTTAAACTGTTATTCCATCCATCCCAAAGACGCTTTTACCAAAAATCACATGTAAACTATAGATTACATTGGAGACCATGAAGGCCAATTAGAAAAACATAAAAAAAACCACAAAAGATTTTGCATGAAAAAAAGGTTACCAATCTCTTTAGGATCACTTAGGTGGACTCTAGGGTATCATCCAAGAGTGGTCGATATATCAATCCCAACAACTGATTTATGCTATTTGGAGCAATATCTCTTGGAGCTCTTTACATGGGTTTATCTTAGCCTTCATCCCTTGATTGCCTCTTATACACATCGTTAGTAACTCTCTAGAGTTCTAATAACATGCAATTTTTACATAAATTTACATGATTATTAATGCAAATGAATGCATGAAATATTCTATTTTTATGCATGTTATCATATTTTGAGTGCATTTCTATCATTTTATGTAATTTTATGTTATGATCTAAAAATATAGAATTTTGTTGATAATTTTATTCCCATTTATATTTAAGATCATAAATTATATTTTCATGATTTAATGATAAGAGAAAATACTTTTTTACACTCATGTATTTTTCTAAATTTATTTTCTAAGAAGAATGAGTGTATTTTTTAAATTAAAATTAATTCTCTTGTTATTTAAATATTTTGACTTTTTGTAATGATATATATTTTAATTTTTGATAAAAAAAGGATTAATTTGGAGTTATATTTTGAAAGTTATGAATTTTCCAATTTTTAGGAATTTTTTTAAATTTTTTAGAATTTATTTAAACTTCTTTTTGATTTTTAAAAGAATAAAAAATAAATAAGAAAAATATTTTATTTAATCGTTAGCTGACATGGCAAGATGTCGCCACGTGGCGACGCGTGTACACGCCATGTGGCGGTGTCTATGCATGACACGTGTGCGCGTATGTGCGCTTGTGCGTGCGTGTGACAGTGATTTGTGGGTTAAGCATCCATGACTTTATGCTAACCCATTAATAATTCATATATTATATACACAATTAAATCTCATAATTTATTCCATGTGCGACTATTTTTGTTTGTTTTTAGTTACAGCTGACTGACGAAACGTTTTAGTGCGGTCGTTAAAACACAAAAACATCGGTCAAAAAAATTTATAAATCCGAACTCACAAAGATAAAGATAGAAAATCAAGTAATGTGTAAGTATCGGGTCGATCCACAAAGAACAAGGTTGACTTTAATTGTAGAGTTGACTTGGTCAAACTTAGGTTTAAAAGATTTTATGAATAGAAATGATATAAATATACTAAATAAGAAATTTTAATAATTTCTTAATGGCGACGTGGCACTCAGGGCCACGTGGCAGCTCCACGTGGGCCCACGCGGCGCCTACGCGACATACTTATATTTATATTTATATAGTTTACATATTATATAAAGGGTATTCAGCCTTCCGTAGACCGGAAGGGTATTCAAACCCTCTAATCCGTCGGGACTTATAAACCCGACGGGTTTCACTAATCTTTTCCGTGTGGGACTAAAGTCCCACACAGTTTTATTAATTGCAGGACACGTGGCGCAGGGAGAGGCGTTGGATCGACGGCGCATCAGAAATCCGCGCGTCGATCGCATGGACGCGCGGACCACCAGATCGGATCAACGCACGTGTCTTAAAAGCGGCGTTATAACGGTCCAGATTTCACGCGATCAAACGCATCCAAAGTGTTAGATCGCAATCCAATGGACGCGTTTTCACGCGTTTTATAACGCACACGCATCAAGCTTCATCAGGACGTCCATTCGTGATCAGACGGTCGGGACTTAACGGTAACGGTTCATGATGAACCGTTTCATCACAGCCGTTAATCAAAGTGATCGGACGGTTACGCCCTAATTTGCTTATAAAATGAACTGTTCTTCAAAATTGTAAGACATTTGAGAAGAAATTCGCTTAATCGACCCATCTAAACCCTTCCTCTCTTGAATCTCTCACTTGTAATCGCTTCTAGACTCGATTTCGCGTCCACGGAGTGTTTATAAGTGAGATTTCATCGATCAATCATGGAGACTTTGTCTCTTGAACACCGATGTTCACGTTTGGATTCGCGGAATGAATAGCCGTCGATCCGGCCATCAATTGGATTGATTCGATCGTTATCTCGGGTTAGAAAACAAGTTTTTCCTCTAATCTATCGTCATGTATCATCAATTTTTAGTTTAGGATCTTAATTTAGCCCAATTTCGTTTTCAATTTCAATTTGTGTTCTTTGCGATTCCGAAAATTTCATCCCACTTCACTCTTTGATTTCTCCGCGATTACTAATCCAAATTGAGTGATTTTTGATTTCGTGGATAGATCTTTGAGTTATCTTTCTAAATCTACCATTTTCTCTAATTTCTCACCTCAATTCATTGTCCAATTTGATCAATTTCTAAAAGATATCTCGAAAATACCTTAATTCCCTGTGGATTTGACCCTTATTTACCATTATACCCCTCTATTTGTTATTAATTCCCAAAATTGGTAAATTAGGATTTATTATTTTTGACACGAGACTATGTGAAATCAACGACCTCGCGGTCTCGTCTCGTCAGTTGCTCTTGTCAAAGGTAGTGCTAGGGACTCTAAAGATGATGGATGAACACTAGAGTAAGAACAATAATGAGTTGCACTACCAACGGTGAACTATTTGTGGGCAAAGGGGAATGGGTAGAAGGGCCAATGTAGATTCCTCATTCATCGTAATCGGAAGGTATGAATGAGAGATAATAATAACATACAAAAGAAGATATATCGCTGTCCCATGGCAATTGGATCGCTTGTGGCAAATATGGAGGATATGAGAGGAGGGAGGGAAGGCGAGACGATGGGGGTGAGACCACAATCTTCACTGGCAAACCCAAATCTCATGATTCGAGGCTCTAGAGCTCCAATCTTGAAGAAATGATAAAGTTTTTGAAGTTGAACAAGATGGGTATCATTCACTGAGGCAAATTCACTAAGAGAAAGGCCTATGGTAAAGACAAATGATGAACACACTCATAATTGATTTATCTCTTTTATAACAAGTAATATTTAATTATAATTATATGATTGTTAGTGCATTTAAAGACATAATTTATACTATTATTATGCATGTTATCATACTTTGAGTGTATACTTATCATTTTATGTAATTTATATCAAAAATCCCAAAATGTATTATTTTAAGGGCTAATTATATAAAAATTAAGAGTTGAATTTTTAAACTGATTAGCCTAAATCTATTTGAGATTTTAATTAAACTTTAATATAATAAAAAAAGAAAAAAATACTTTCATAGTGCACTCTAAAATTATATAATTTTATTTTTTAAGTTAGTTGAGTGTATTATAGAGTTAAATATTTATTCTCTTGTTATTTTTAAAACAAATTGCATAAAATGATAAATTATTTAATTTCAGATCAAATAAAAAATCTAGATTAAAAAATAACTGTATTATGAAAGATATAAATTTTTTAAGTTGTTGGGATTTTAAAGATTTTTTTAAAATTTTATTTTGATTTTTATGAATTAAGTTCATTTAAAAATATCAAAAAATATTAATTTTTTAAGAAATGACATCAAAATTGAAATCAGCTGCCTCATCTCCGTGATGAGTTCAATCGCTTCGTGAACGCATCTGTCTACTCAACACCCGCTAATAACAATTATTTACGATCTCACTGTTGGATCATTCTTGCGCGCTTTGCTGTTCTTCCCTCCGCGCCAAAGCCCATCTATTCATTATATCCGGCTCGCATCTCCATTTACTCATATTCTCCAACAAGCTGAAAGCTTAGTCTAACATGGAGTTCGAGCTGAATCCTTTAACGAAAATATTAAACGTGCAGACATCAGGGGAAGCTCTAGTACGGAGCGTTTCCGACAAGAGTTTTTACTAGAGCGCGTCCAGCGGCGAACGCAGAAGAGAAGGGAGGTGATTGTTGAAGGAGAAAAAGGAAGGCGCGACTCCAAGCTCGTCGCACATTCTATGAAAAGATCGATCGATAGACGGGTCTCTTCCGATCAACCGTGCGCGCGGAAGAGCACGTTAGACAAGCGATAGTGGGGGTGGGTTTTAGGGTCCAGGGAAAGGGAGAAGAGGAAGTTTGTCGCGGGACGAGAGGTTGTTGCACCGGCACAGGACTTGGAGCATCTTCTTGTGGGCTTTTCATCTTGTGGTGGGCGATAGATGAGAGCTGAACCTTTTATCTTCAAAATTTCCGATTTTAGAAGATGAGATGTAATGCCGGGGAAAGAAAGAGTGAGAGAACCGAAAGAGAGACACAGGATGTGTGGGCCCGTGAGGGAGAGAATGAGAGCCGAGAGAGAGGCGGGAAAGAGAGCGCTCGATCACCATCACGGGATTGGCCTTTCCCCTAAAAAAAATCTCCTCCGATCTTCTGCGATCTCCGCCGATCGCACGGCCGGAATTCAAAAGCGCGTTAAATTCCGTTCACAATCTTATATCTCTTATTTTATTATAATCCACACATATAAATATATGCGACCTGGTTCGTCTACCTCGCGTGGGTGGCTTTCCCCTTTTCGGTGAAATCATGAAGAAGGCCGGCGCTCTCGTCGCCTCCGCCGCGGCGGTTTCGTCCATAGCTTCTCCTAACTCCTCTGATGCCGTTGGCAGATTCCTCTGCACTTCGATCTTCGGCCAGGACGTGGGTATTTCGCCTTTTGAAATTTTATTTGATGTTTCCAATAAGTTTGCCCTTTCCGGTCTTCTCTTCTTATAATTTCGCTAAAGCTCCTCCTACCTACGTCTCTTCCGTCCCATGCACACGCAATTTTACTCTAAATTTTTATGTATGTTCCGCTGTATCGATCTTTTCGTCTTAGGTTCGAAACTCGTCATCCTCCGAGACTCAATTTGCCGGGTCAGGGAGCGGAAGCGCCACGCAGGATGACAAATTCGCTCTGAGATTCGACGGTCTGAGATTCATTGAGACTCTTGTCACCGCTCACAGGTGACGGGCATCTGAAAAGAGATTTAAGTTCATTGGGTCCGTTTCCGCAGCCTTTGAGCTGCGCAATTTTGTTCTTGGAGAATTGCAATCAATTTTGTTGTCGCCTTGCGCATTCAATCTCGTTATCTTCTGTCGCTTGTCTGAGTTTGATTTTAGAAGATGGGTTCCTTCAGATCTCTGACTTCGTTTTTTAACACGTATGACTGCATGCAATCGCACGGCCATGAATCGTCCGCCATCATCTGCAGCTCATCAATCCGGCAGACCGGGGCAGTTGCTTTCGTTGCACATAGTTTTGGTCCGGGGCCCATCAGAGAGAGAGAGAGATGGATATTCAGATCTGTTTTCTGTGGTGAAAGCAGTCAGAGTCGGAGACCTACCCCGTCGTTACCTTCACCACACAAATCAATGGCCCAAGTTTGAAACAGTAACAAATGGGTGGATGGGTAGACGGAGAGGGAGAGAGAGTTGTGGAATGAGAACTTCAGAGAGCTGGAGACGTAGGAGAGACGTTTTCAACACTCGCCACAAAAATCTCCAAGATGGCGACAGATGAATGGAATGATGGATTTTCAGAGACTTAGATGTTGATCAAGGAACATAAGATACAGAAAAAAGATGAGAGAGACGCGCTAAACACCGATATTTGCAAAATTAGCAATTTTTTTATTGGTGCTAAGCCATCGTACTGCAACTGCCGGAGGGGTCTGCGTTACTCACGATCCATGGATGTTCCAGAATCCTCTGGAGAGAGAGTCTGAGGGAAGAATCCTTCACCAGCAACTTAAAAAGAAAACAAAAATAATTAATATAATGGCGTCACAATGATTACAATCATGATGAGCATGATCATGAACTTACTTTGCAGATGAGATCCTTCGCTTCCGCAGAAACATAGGGGGTTGGCGGGAATCGCAAGTCAACCTGCTTGATCCTGAAACCGTTCACTTCTTGTTAAAAAAAATACATCGTTACATAACACGGGAGGAACTGGGATTTACTTTCCTGTCAAGATATCCAAATTAATCCCGAGATAAAATTATGAATGTATTTTTCGGGCTTAGCAAGGGTTAGCGGGTAAGGATGAGACAGGACTACCCGCCCCAAGAGGAATTGCCTTGGATGAGGAAAAAGTCTGGAAGGACGAGAGGACACAGGTCGACGACATGGATCGTCTGCAAGTGCTTTCTGTTTTTGGGGTTTTGTGGGGGGAGAGAGAGAGAGAGAGAGAGATGGGCGGTGGCTGCTTTGGTGAGGGATGCCAGTTAATCTCTCTCCCCCTTTTTTCGGGTGTCTTCCACCAACCTTGTGACGAGGCTTGGGATGAAAAAGATCGAGTCAGTGCACCCGACCCATACCCACAATGTCCTATCCCCACCAAGGGACAAGACAAAGCCTAGGTCTAATAATGCTAAAAAACTTTCCAGTGTTTGTGGGCAAGTAGGGGGACCCCTGCGTGGTGCGTCTCAGGCGTCAACCTGACCTGGATGACCAAGTAATCTGCCTGTGGCGCACTAAGCAGGGTTAGCATACTTCGCGCACAATGGATATCGTGGATATCTCAGTACATGAAGCACGTGGCCCTTAACTTGGAAGCATGTGTTCTGCACAATGATCTCAGTGCATGATATGGACTTGGCAGCAGTCACCTTGATTTACAGAAACTATTCTATTGCGGGGAAAGGGAAGGAGGCTCAACAGCTCGGCTGGCAACATGCGCAGCGCTAGGCAACCATTATTCCGTTCAAGGGGCAAGTACAAGTCTAGTGCCTACTTTATAGATGATAGGTTGATGTAGGAGACAGAACAAAGGTAGGTGGCATCGGTCTTTTTCATTCATGTGTAGCACAGGATGCGACACATTTGCACAAGCTGGAAAATGCGTACAAGATAATGCCAACTGTAGATTCCTTTGTACCATTTTATGAGGGTTTGTCCCCAACTCAAAGGGGTGCTTGAGTTGTTGCCAAGGGACACGAGTTCTGTCCTGTATCTCTCCTTTCAAGGAAGCTTGTTTCTCTGACTGGGTGTTCTAATTTCGCATTTGCCCTCTAAATTGCGACTGAACACGTGGAAGAGATCGGAAGCTGCCTGGTGTGAAAAAAGATAGAGAGCCGCCCGAAAACAGTGGCCCCCCTTGGAAGCTGCCTGGTGTTGCACAAACATCAAGGTCATTGCAGTTGTGGGAAAAAGTAACATTGCCTAACATGACGCTTAAGCTCAAACATATTTGGGTGTAAATGGGTCAGATTCATTGGGCTTGTCCCGAAGGACAGACCCTTAAATTAGACATCCGCTTTGATCAAGCCTTCAAGGAAAAACCAGTTTTTAGTGGTTGGATCATGAGTTGCAGAAACAGACATGGAAAAATAGATCAATTGATTGTCAGAATGATGATCGCCAGCATCATCGGTGATTATTGATTGTCCAATCAGTCACTGATTGGTCTATTGACACTATGAGCCTGACACTATAACCATCGGATCAACCAGTTTGCGGACATGATAGCTCACGATGGTCAACCTGTTTTTTGACTCTTTCAATCCTCTATTTCTGTACTGTGCCTGGCCATCTTTTCTTTCCAGCACCTCGCTTTCTGTCAGGAACATTGATTTTTTTCCACGGGCTCCGACCCCTACCCGTCCTTTAAGCATAAAATCTAAAGAAGAAGCAACCAATCAAAAAGAAGTTCAAGTACCTCTGAAAAGTGCTGTCTTGATCTTCCTCTTCAAACGGGGGCACCCCATAGAGGAACTCATAGCACAAGACACCTAAAGTCCAATTATCCACGGCGTAATCGTGGGCCTTCCTCTCCACCATCTCTGGAGCAAGATAGTCCATTGTGCCACACATAGTTCGCCTCTTTGCACTCGACTGCACAGCCCAGCCAAAGTCTGCAATCTTCAGCCGACCCTGAATAAATTTTCATTATATAACCTCAGATACAAAACTTTTCCTCCAAGCTGAAAAGAGAACTCAACACAATTCATTTATATCTTGAGTTTCTAAGAATTACCTCTAAATCTAGTAACAAATTTTCCGGCTTGATGTCTCTGTGGATCACCTGCTTCTCATGGAGATAGGCCAGCGCCCTAGTCAGACTAGCAATATACTGCAAAATTCACCTCTCTGCAAGATAAAAAGGAGAACCCCATAATTCAAAAACGCAATTTTCAAGGGTCTCCGGTACTTACAGTGGAAGCACGCTTCTCCGAGAAGCATTTAAGATCCTGGAGAAGTTTATAGAGCTCCCTTCCGGCAGCATACTCAAGGACTAAGAAGATTCGAGACTCGTCGTGGAACCAAGCGTAGAGGTGGAGAACGTTGGGATGGTCCAGGCTGGATTGAATCTCGATTTCCCTCCGCAGGTGATTGTGATAATGGTACTTGTCTAGCTTCTCCTTGAAAATTATCTTTAGTGCTACAATGTACTGGCTCTGTAAAATAATTAAGAATGTTTCGCTGAATAAAGGAAGTCCGGAGATGAAGGGAAAAGGGGCTTTTGGAAAACCTCCTTCTCCCTCGCAAGGTAGACCTTCCCAAACTTCCCTTCGCCCAGGAGCTTTCCGATCTCGAAATCATCCAGCGACCATCCGCCCTTCTACACGAACAAGAAATCGAAAAATGCAATGGGCGCGAAGGAGCACAAGAAAAATAGAAGAACGCAGCGCTGACCTTAGAAAATTGTCCATGGGGAGAAGCGTCCGAGATTGCCATGATCGATATCAGGGTTTCTTCGGAGTATGGATGGCCGTTTTGAATTCAAATTAACGGGAAGGGACATTCAAATTAGTAGATTATGGTCAGCGTACCGGACGAAAAAGTTAATTTTTCAAGTTTATAAATAATCAAAGAAAAATAAATTCGTTAAAAAAATATTTTTTAAAAAGATGTAGGGAACAAAGGATCTTGGTGTAATAGTATATGACATATAAGAAAAATAAAATCGAAAGAAAATCATAAAATAGATTTTATGAAGAACACATTAAAAAGGTATAAAATGCTTGAAAAATGATTAAGAGATATATCAAAATTGGGGGAAAATAAATAGTGAATGCAGATCTAATGGCAATTTGAATGCTATACTTGGAGGAATCAAAGGCGAAAAACCACCAAACATTGAGAAAATTTTGTATAATTAATTATCGATGCCTATGTTCAAGAAAAAAAACACTTGTTGAGCTCAACCAAACAAAAAATCATGTTTGAAAAATGACAACTTGTCTGTGCAAAGTAATTAGTTCCCAAGAAACCATTCCTCTGGCTCGTTCACTTGTTATCATCCAACTTTTACCTAATGACATCACCAAATATGTCCAATAGCTTTAGGCGCTCATGTCAATGTCAACATTTCATCCTCATAAAGAAACTCAACCCGTCACCTTTGTTCAATTCTAGACTGCCCACCTGTTCTATTTTTTTTGGCACAATCGTTGTGGATTCTTATATCTAATAAAAAGTTCGGTGAAGATATACGAGTTTGCGTTTCTGTTGGACATTGTTCTTTTACTCCTTGTTAGTACTCTAGTGGCATTCTTTATTCCTTTGTATATGGGGTTATGTCCCTCTGTAGAGAAGTTAGAACCTCATTTTTCTCTCATTCTTCCATCTTACATGGTATCAAAGCTAGATTTCCCCTAGTTGTAATAATGTTTTCTCATTTTTTTATTCCAGAGCTGTCATTTCATTCCATTTTGAACCCTTTCCAATGCCTACAAGCTTGTGTCTGTTGGACTAAATTTGGTCCCCTATTTGACTTGCATTAGTTTGTTTGTAAAACCAATTACGTGTATATTGTAAGATTTATCACAAGATTGGCGATATTTTCATCTTTTTGCGTGTCAATTTAACAACATGATCTCTTTTTTGAACATTCTTGTTGAAGGGTTTTGGTTGGTTGGTAAGGTCACAATTTAGGCTTTTTTTTTGTTTCAATAACCAATTTCATTGTCACCATGGTTAGAATGTTTACTTTTAGAGTAGGGGAGTGTTTATTTTCAGCAACAAGATTCTCTTTCTTTTCTTTCATTGGTTAAGAACAATGCCGACATCAACACTTTTTCTTTTCGTGAAATGATGACAAAGAGATAGTTGATTTTTGGATTGACATGTTACATTTGAAGGCACATAGCACCCTAGATCTAACAGTTATCAATATCAATGTGGGCATTTTTGTTCAGCAATGATTTCGGGCCTTTTCCATTTGAGACATGGCAAAAAATTTTGTTAGGTTCATCCATGTGCTTTGGATCCAATAATGTGGACTTAAAAGTTTTATAATACATGTTTGCGGTTGTGGGTCTAGCATAATGACACACTACTGTACTTACTAGATATGCTTATTGGATGTCTAGATAACCATTACGACACACTTATCAAATATCAATTGATATTTTTTAGCCACCTGGCTTATTGGGCCATGTAAGTGTCTTGTTAAGCTTATAAAAGGCCTATTTAACTATTTTGGAAATATCTTCCTCATTTTAGCTTTGAGGTTGATAAAATGAAATGCAAAAAAATATTAAAAAAATCTTATTTTGACTTTTTGGAGCCCTAAATGATAAGAAAAACATATTTTTATCAAAACTCATACATTTGTTGCACAAATCACCAAGTGGACGTGGACTAAGGCATTTTGGTGAAACATGTGATCTGTATCACAAAGCATTCTCTTCATGGGAGGGATGTGGAAATACATACCTCATCTAGACCATTCTTGGTACAGATGTGGGGTCACCATTCTTGTGATGAGTATATCAAATTTTGTCGCTACAAGGAGACTCAAGCATCTATTTCTTCTTCAATAGTAAGGGTGTCGACTATCTCATGTGATGGATATTCTATGACTTATAAGCCAATCACACTTCCATGTATCTTGTTAATATTCATTGAAATGAAATTCTTTTATTGTCATTCATGTGTGAAGTTTGAAATGAAGTCCATGAGCATATGCAATGACTAAGTGAATTCTGATAACACAGTGATCACTAGTCTTTAAACATATGTTCTAAACATTCATATTCATGGGATATTTGAGAAGGACATCGAATTATCCAAAAATAATAGCACTATCTAATCCAACTCAAAGGTTGAGTATGGCTAATCCTGTAGCCATCGGTGTGGAGACACTAAGGATAGATAGTGGGTGCTCTTTGGAGAAAGAGTTCATTGAATTGATATGTATGAATCCTTGAATGGTAATTATACCTAATTGCCAATTAGGTTGCTTTAGGTCACAGTTGTGTATATGGTCCTTTGACTTGATACACTGATAACATGCAAATTAAACATGAAAAATCTATGATTATTAACGAAAATTAAGGCATAAAACATTCCATTCTAATGCATGTTATCATATTTTTGAGTGTTTATCTATCATTCTATGAAAAAGTAATTATAATCTAAAAATGCATTAATTTAGGGTTAATTATGATAAAATTATGAAGAATATTTTAAGGATTAGATTATCCCCATCTTTACTTGAGATTATAATTAGTTTTTAATGCTAAATAATAAGAGAAATCACTTTATATACACTCATATATTTTTCTAAGTTTTAAAATATAAAAGAAATGAGTGTATTTTTGAAATAGAAATTTATTCTCGTGTTCTTTGTTAAATTTGACTTTTTAGAATGATAGATAAGTTAATTTTTGATCCAATGAAACAAATTTGGATTAATTTAAAGTTATATTTTTAAAGATATGCATTTTATAATTATTAGGGATTTTTCTCGTATTTTTTCTAAATTTTTTTGAATTTAAAATCAATTTATTTAAATTAAATTCATTAAAAAATATATTTTTTATCACGTGCTGATGTGGCACGAGGGAAAAGAGGCGCCACGCGGTGATATTTAAGACCGCTATGTGTCACACATGTGTACGTGCGCGCGTGCGTGATTAAGGAGAAAGCATCCTTTTCAGGATTTTCGCTAACTCCTTAATCGCACATTACTGATAAGTCGCCAATCTTAGTGATAAAATATGCTTCGTAATGAACTTCCTATGCAATTATTTATATTTAGATGCATTTTTTATCCACATTTAACTATGAAATTGGGATTTTCATAACTTCTAAACCTTGCCTTAAATTATGCAGAATTATGTATCTTTAAGATAACTAACCCCTACTTGACTCATGGAGTCAAGTAGAGTCAATCTCATCAAGATATGTTGAAACGTTTTCAGGGTTTAGGTTCATTGACAGGAACCAAAAGGTCTAGAGGTGGCCTTACAAGAACTTTTTTGGGAGCAGCCCAAACAAAATAAAAAGCCCATTATAGAAGAAAGTTGGAAAGCAAACAAGAGAAGAGGAAGTGGTGAAATCCTGACTGTTGGAACCCAAGAGATCCAACGGTCCATCTTACCTCTCTCTTTCCCGATTTAAACCCTTAGGGTTTCGGGAGAAGAAGCTGTCACCTTGATGCAGTCCAACCCCGTTGGAAGCTTGTGTGCACCTGGATCAGTGTCCCTCTTACCCGAGTAAGAGCCAGGAGTAAGGAGAGCGTCCAGAGCTGCTGGAGAGGAAGAGAAGAAGAGTCCCGAAGACCTTGACGGGTGTGACAAAAGGAGCTCCTCTTCATTCTCTTTCTCGTCCTCTCTTCCCCTTTTTCTGTACGTTATCCGGGCGGCAGATAGCCCACTTGCAGCGCTCCCGACGTCACTGGCTTCCTCCAATACTCGTCCTGCACCCCAGGTTTCAGGAGATCTCGAGGTTGGAGTTGCTGCTTCACTACTACTGCTCGCCGGCAGAAATTTCTTTCCCATTGTTTTGTTTCTTAAATATAGAAAAAATCCTCTTCTCGTTACGATTTAACCCATCTCGATCTTTCTTTTTATTTCCGTCGTACTTGTTTTTTTTTATTATTCTTTTTATTCTTCATACTTTTCGTAATCACTATATTTTCGCTGCTCGCTTGCAGCAATTTCTATTGCATCAGTTGTATTTTCTCCCAAGCATACATTTCTCTTCACGATAAAGTTTCTTTCGTCTCCATTGTTCTAGTTTAGTCTTCTTCGATCTTCAATGCTCGTCGCATGTCAGCAGAAGTCGCACGCACTGCCGTTGCCGGATGCAGCTACGCGTCTGCTCAAAACCAATCTCAGAGATCGGTTTTGAGTAAATTTTCTTCACAACATCTCGCTTCTGCAGTTTATTTCTATTATCGTCTCTATCTTCGTGCTCACAGGAGTCACAGGTGCTCACGTGCAGTTAAGCGTCAAGTCAAACTGGAGTTTAGTAATCGATATTGAGTCACGAAAAGGCATAAAAACATTAAAAAAATAATCTTTCCTCGTTTGTAGGTTGTCGCTCTTCATCGTCTTCGCATTTCACTCTGCGCTCCCGCTCAAGCTGATTTCTGAAATCGGCTTGAATTAAAACTTCCTAAAAAGAATCCTCTCACCATCTTATTTTCATTTTTTTTCCGATCGTTTTCGCAACTCGTTTTTATTAGCCCGTGAATCTGTTGCAGTCGCGAACCCGTTCAAAACCGATTTTGGAAATCGGTTTTGAACACAAAAAAATTTATTTTACCAAAAGTCGTTCGCCCTTTTTGATTTTTTAGCTGAATTTCGCCGCACTCCTGTTCGCGGAGTCGCAGAATTACGGTGGTTCGCTTGCAGTTGAGCGTCTGCTCAAAACCGATTTTTGAAGTCAGTTTTGAGTTCAAAAAAATTTGTTTTTGTTTCCTTTTTCTTTGAGCGTTCGTCCGTTCTTGTCATTCGCACGTCTCTCCCTTCTTGCACGAATTTCCGCCGCCGACGCTCACCTTCAGGTGCGGTTCTTCCATCTAACCAATTTCTGAAATCGGTTTTGAATCAAAACCGATTTCACTCACCCCAGCGATTTTCATCCCCGCGTCACCTTGTTTTATTTTGTTTCCTTCAGTATCTCTCTCTCTTCCATCATACCAGTCACTTGCAGTCATGGTAGGTCTCTCTTCGTGTTGACCGTTCGTATTAGCCACCTCTCCACACTCATCTAATTATTCCTTTCTTAATTTTATTCCTCTCTCCTCAGTAACTCTCTTCGATCTCTATATCTATCATCCACGTCTTCGGTGATTTCTCTCCCTATTTTCGGCTACTTCGAAATCCTCTCTACTCACTATTTTCTCCTTTGTTTTTTGTGTTCCTAATCTATCTCATAAGTCACGTGGAAATTTATCTTGCTTTCATTGAGAGAGTTTTAATTATTAAGTAAATTTCTAGCATATATATTTCTTTACTCTCATCATTCTCAAGCTCTAGTCTTAAAGAAAAAAAAATCAAACACTCTCTAAAAAATTCAAGAAAAACCTTGTCTCGAAGTGGAAATTCACTAGCTAATTACCTGCTCTCTGTGGATCGACCCTTGCTTGCCCTAGGCTCGTGAGGTTTATAAATGTGTTGCGAAAGCTTAAAGACTCACACGACGTAAAAATTATTTATATTGTTTTCCTCTAATTAATGCCATATTTTGAGCTTATCAATTACATATATACACGCACATTTACCTGCATTTTTGTCATGTGGGACTATTTTTACCTTTCTATGTGCGCATGCGACGTGGTATCATGTGGAGCGTTCGATCATGCGATTAAATTATGATCGTCGATGGTCATTTAAGGCGGGGTATGATAACATGCAATCTTAACACGCAAAAACATGATTATTAATACAAATTAAGGCATAAAACATTCCATTTGTATGCATGTTATCATATTTTGAGTGCATTTCTATCATTTCATGCAATTTTAAGTTAGGGATAATTATACATAATCAAGAATTTATTTTAGAATAGATTCTTCCCATCTAAATTTGAGATTATAATTAGGTTTTAAGGTTAAATAATAAGAGGAAATGTTTATATACACTCATTTATTTTTCTAAGTTTTTTTCAAGAAGAAATGAGTGTATTTTTGAAATAATAATTTACTATCTTGTTATTTAAATATTTTGATTTTGTATAATGATAGATAATTAAATTTCTGATCCAATGAAACAAATATGGATCAATTTGGAGTTGCATTTTGAAATTTATGAATTTTCTAATTTTTTAGGGATTTTTCTAGATTTTTTTGAATTTTTTTGAATTTCTAATGAATTTTCAGGAATTTTTGGAATTTAAAATCAATTTTCCTAATTAAAAATTGATTTTTTGGATTTTTATAAGTATGCAGGAGAAGTGGCGCAATCTGGAGCGTTCGATCAATCGCAATCGACGATCAAACGCGGGAGATGATGTGGCAGCACGTGGAGCGTCCGATCGCGCAATTAAATCGCGATCGTCGATCGTCGCTTAAAGGAGGGGGGTACGTGGCACATTATTACTCACTGACGAATCATTTTAAATACGATATAATCTCAGCCATTCATCAAGAGAGTTATAACGACTGAGATCAAACCGATGAAAACGCATCCGGAGTGTTTGATCAACATCAAACGGATGGCGTTTCAAGCATTATTTCTAAAGCGCGTGACGTGGCTTCATCTCGGCAGTCCATCTCCAATTCAATGGCCACGACTCAACCGTAACGATTCGCATTGATACGTTTCATCAAAGCCGTTGATTGAAGATGAAGCGTTTCATCAGTCGGTTACGCCCAAATTGGCTATAAATATAGACGTTCTTCGACATTTTCATGTATTATTGGATGATTTCGATCAATTGAACTATACATACACCACCATCCTTGAATCTCTTGCTTTCAATCATTTCTAGACTCATTTCTGCATCCACGGAGTGGTTGAAAGTGAGATTTCATCGATCAATTAGGGAGAATTGGCCTCTTGAACACCGAAGATCGTTTTTAAAATTGCGGAATGAAAAGCCTTGAATCCAGTGATTAATTGGATCATTTCGATCACTATCTCGGGTTAGATTATGTGTTTTCCTCCTACTATTTCGTTATGTATCATTAATTTTTAATTTAGGGTCATTAATTTAGTCTTTTAAGTTCGGATCTTTATTATTTCGCGTTCGGAAATTTCTCCCTAATTCGCTCATCGATTTCTCCGTGAATCTTGATCCAAATCGAGTGATTCCGTGGATTCGTTTTTGAGTTCGCTTTCCAAATATATTATTTTCCCTAATTTCTCACCTCAACTCATCGTTCGATTTGATTGAATTCCAAAAGATCTTTCGATCTCTTATTTCTCCATGGATTTGACCCTTATTTACCAATATACTATTCAATTTGTGATTAAATCATAAATTTGGTGAGTTTGGATTATTTTTGACACGAATCGGTGTGTAATTAGCGGCCGGATTGATTCATTCCGTCAGGGTATGTGGGCCATTTTTATATGGCGGTAATCTTAGTTGTTCATCTAAAGAATTATATCGGCTGAGATTAAAATTGACAAAAATGCATCCAGAGCATTGGATCAAGATTGGACAGAAAACATTTCTGATAACATGCAATTTCATGCATTAATATCATGCATTCTATGCATTTATTCTTTGAAATATAATCATAAATGCATGTTATCATTATTTAAAATGATTAAATCGACAAGTTTTATATTTTAAAAGATATTCTTGATTTTTGTCAAATTAATAGCATTTTATGAGTATTTTAATGACAAAAATTCATCAAGGGTATATTATTACTTTTTGACATTTTTTCTGGATTCTTTTTGGAATGTTTTTGATAATTTTTAGAAAGTAAAATCCTTAAAAAATGAATTTCTTTTTAAAGAAAATAAAATATTAAAAGAAAGGGAAAATAGAAAGAGAAAGTAAAAAGAGAGAAGAGAGAATCGTCCTCTCTCCATCTCTCTTTCTCTCTTTCTCTCTCTCTCTCTCTCTCTCTTTCCCTCTCTCTCCCGTTTCTCTCTCTTCCCCTCGCTCTCTCTCTCGCGACAGAAATCCCGTCGCGAGGAGAGGCTGGAGGAAAAGCCTCCCTCTCTCCGTCCGGATTCCTCTCCTTCTCCTTCTCCTTCTCTTTCTCCACATTCTCTCTTTCTCTCCCAGACTTCTCCTCCCTCTCTTTTCATTTCTCCTCCCATCTCCAAAATCTTCCGCGCCATTCTCCGCTATCTTCTCTTCTCGCGACGGAAATAATTTCCGTCGCGAGAGGAGTTTTCTTCTTCTGCTCCCCTCTCCTCTGTCTTTCTCCCTCCAGATTTTCTCTTCTCTCTTCTTTCCTCTCTCTTCCTTCTCTTCTCTCTCTCCCGTTTTTCTCTCTCTATTTCTTTCTCTATTTCTTTTCTCCTCTCTCCTTACTCTTCTTTTCCTCTCTCTTCCCCTCGCTCTCTCTCTCGCGATGGAAGTTCCGTCGCGAGGAGAGGCGGGAGGAAAAGACTCCCCCTCTCCTTCTCTTCCTCGCGCACGCGTGCGTGCGAAAGGGAGAGGGAGATTTTCGCTCTCCCTTTCTCTTCTCTCTCCAGCGAGTCTCTCTCTCTCTCGCGACGGAATTTTCCGTCGCGAGGAGAGATTCACTCCTCTCCTGGCACGCGCGGGCGTGCGCGTAAGGGGGAGGAGGAGGAAAATTTCTTCCTCCTCCACCTCCCTCTCTCCCTCTCGCGTCTCCTCGCGACGGAAATTGCTTCCGTCGCGAGGCGACCGCAAGGAGGACGTCCTCTCTCTTTCTTTCTTCTTTCTCTCTCATAATCTCTCTCTCTTTCTCTTTCCTCTGTGCCCTTCCCTGCTCTCCTAGTTTTCTCTCCTCTCACTTTCTCTCTCTCGCGTAGATAACTCCCTTCTCCCTCACTCTCTTTTCTCTGCGTTCTTCTCTCCTCCCAGTTTTCTCTCTTTCCCTCTCTCTCTCGCGACGGAAATTTTTCCGTCGCGAGGAGAGGCGCGAGGAGGAAAACCCTCCTCTTTCTCTCTCCACACTCTCTCCTTCTCTTCTCCTTCTCTCCCCTTTCTTCCTCGCTCGCGCGTCTCTCTCTCTCTCTCTCTTCTCCCTCCCTCGCGACGGAGGGAGAAGAGTTCTCTCTCTCTCGCTCGCCCTTTCACCGCGGTTGTTTTTCGCCATCGAGAGAGAAGAGACGAGAGGAAAGAGAGGAGAAGAGAGAGGAGAGAGGAGAGATAATGAGTTTCCTTACTTTGCAGGTTTGACCGCAGCGGTTGTTACGGGAGGTTGACCGGCGCCATCTGAGGAGAGAGAGATTATATCAACGGCCCAAATTCATCTAAATTAAAAGCTTGATATCCGACGATCCTGATGAAGTTAGGGGCTGAAATTTCGTGGGCATGATCTTCCTTTCATGCTCCACGAATCTGCTGGGGCTGATTTAAGTTCTGAGACGAAAAAGTTAGGGTTATCAATATTTTTGTTGTTTGCTTCTAGCATTGGCTAGCTAGAAGGAAAGAAAGCGACGATGGATCATTGTTCATGTGTTGAACTTCATTTTCAGTGAGTTTCTTCCCTCTTCTGTTCATTCTTCGTGTTGGATGCAAGACGCCAAGTCCGGGCGAAATATACGGCTCTCGAAGGTATGTTTAGATTAGGGAGCATCACTAGATTGTATGTTCATCACAAATCTTTAGATTAGGATCATTTTCTATCCATTTCTTCCATTTTCCTCATCTGTTCATCCACATTTCCACATTTATAAACCCTAAAAACGACATTTCCACCATCGATCAAAGGTTTTCAATCTTCGCAAGGAGTTTGGAAGCACTTGTTCGATTCATTTCATCTCCGTGCTCATTTTCTTCCTTTCACCATCCATTTCCGCTTTCTAAATCTAAAAATACCAAAAAATAATCTTCTGATTTCAATCTCTTAACCTTCCTCCCTGTGGATTCGACCTCGACTTTCCACTGTTCTAATTTAAAAATCAGATTTGAAGAGTTGAGTTATAAATTTTGTTTGATACGTAAAAGTGCGCATTCAACGACCGCATTTTTACCCTTATCAATTTCCTGCGTTTCTTCTTCACTCGCGACATGGCAAAATCTCGGTGTCCATCTGCGATCCAATGACCACGACATAACTGTAATGATTCACACTCTTGCATTTCATCAGAGCGGTTGATAAAAAATCAAACGCTTCATCCGACTGCTACGCCCAATTTGTCCTATAAATTGAGACGTTCTTCGACATTGTAAACCATTCTTGGGTTTTTCGAGTAATCGAATTGTCTAGATACCAAATCCCTTGAATCTCTTGCTTCCAATCATCTTCTAGATCAATTTTCGTGTCCACAGAGTGCTTGAAAGTGAGATTTTGTTGAGAGAATAAGAATAAATTAACTCTTGAACATCAACAATTATTTTTCGAATTCGGGAATAAGAGCCTTTGATCTGGAAAGTAATTGGATCGATTTGAGCCCAATCTTGGATTAGAAATTGAGTTTCATCCTATCTTTCTTCGTACAGATTTAGATTTCAATTTCGAATCGTAATTTTATTTAATTTCAATCTCAATTTAGGTTTATCGTGTTTTTCAAATTTAGAAATTTTTATCTCATTCACTTGACGATTTCTCTGTGAATCTTGATCCAAAATTCATGATTTTTGATTCCGTGGATTCTTCTTTGAGTCTTCTTTCTAAAAATATCAATTTCCTTACTTTCTCACCGCATTTCATCATCCGATTTGATCTAATTTCAAAAAGATATCTCAAAATTCCCTTATTTCTTTGTGGATTAGACCATTAGTCACCACTATACTTCTTAATTTGTGTTAATTTCATAAAATTGGTGAGTTTGGATTAATTGTTGATGAATGACTGTGTGTTTTTGACGACCTCGCAGTCTTGCTTTGTCAGACACCAAAGACATATTGTTGATGGATGATTGTGTTTTGATTATGACTTATGAATCCCTAGCCAAGGGATATCTAAAACATCATATATTGGATGCAAATGAACTCCTCAAGGATGATTGTGTGGTTAAGATGCAATCATCTGCCCTCGGTATTTGAAGAGATTGACTCAAGGACTGAGATGTGATGAAATCCTTGGCCAAGGTAGTGAAAATATCGGACAAGTTCCTGATAATTTGTAACATGTAGCAGTAGTAACTTGAATGATTGATTAGGGTTTCAAAGTTTACCATACCATAAGTCATTCATGAGTCTCATACGGATGAAGGATTATATCTACATGATAACTAATGATGGAAATGTTTCATAACGGAGTTATTACATACTCCATATCTCCTAGAGTACATGGTGTAGCTTGGCACCTAGCGGGCTGGCAACTCAACCTATCAATTGGGTTAAATCGATCCTTGATTAATTAAAGTATATGTTGATATGGATAATTAATTAAGGTTGACCAATGTCTTATTGGCCCTATATAGTTATTAACTAGAGAGATATATGGACCTAGAGGGTCACACACATAAGGTCTATAGACGTTGGTGGATATAGACATAATTATGAGGTTCTTTATAAAAAATTCACGTACCAAATGTTTACAAATAGGGGGAGCACAATCACAACTCAAGGTGCCTATGCAAGCCTTGTGGGAATTATCTCCTTTCTTTTCTTTCTCTATTGGTGAAGATCTTTGAAGATGAGATCCAACCATCTGGAGATTGTACGGATATCATTAGAGAGTAGACACTTGAATAGCTTTATGAACTCCTTTAAGAGAACCCTGTAAATATGTTATCTCATACATACTAAATGATATGACATCCATTTTTGGTGCCTCAATGTTTTGAATATTTGATTCAATGTATTCTGTTGTATTCGATATTTTGATCAAAATTTCAGAAGGCTTATCGACCTTAGAAGCCAACATCATGTACTTACTCTTTCCTTAAATGAAAATTCTTGGATAATTGACTCGAAAGCCTAAACCCACATGGAAACTACTTGTTCCTTATTTTCACGTTCATCCCCATTGTCTAATCATTCACATATTTTCATGGTTGACAGATGCCCATGCTCGGTTTGAGTTATTGGACATGTTTCTATAATGATAAACCTACATAATGCTTTTATGTTACTGTCTTGTAAACCTTTGAGTCATAAAAATGGAAATGATATCTAGATATTTTCATGGGACTCTTGCTTTGGTCTTTTAATATCCACTTCAACATAATAGTGACCTTTCATTTCTTTGATGTTATCGTTGTGGTCATCATAGAATATCCAATCTAAGAGAGGCAATTCAATGGGTAAGTGATACGTGTAAGCTCATGGTCGTTGAATGTGCAAATTCATGTACCAAAACTGTACTCAAGGGTATGAGCCCTCTAAAACAACTGTCTTTTTCTAATGCAGGTTATTTTTTATGGGATTTTCCATGAATCATTTTTCAGTCTTTTCGTCAGAACATGTGGGTGTACTTCTTGCTTATGGGGACATTCATCCGAAGCTCGAGTACGGTCCATGCGTTGTTTGTAATTGAATTTGATTTTGAAATTTAGAAAAGTGGTGAGTCAAGGTCAAATACACATGGAGGAAAGTTAAAAGATTGAAATACAACAATTTTTTTTAGTATTTTAGATTAAAAAAGTGCAGATGACCAGTGAAAAGTATAAGATGTATGAACTGATCAAATGCTAGAAATGAAATGAACTGATCAAATGCTTCCAAACTCCTTGCAAAGTTTGAAAACCCTTAATGGATGGTGAAAAGTGATTTTAGTCTTTGAAAATATAAAAATGTTGATGAAAACTGAAAAAATGGAAAATATTGATGGAAAATGATTATAATATAAGGATTCGTGATGAAAATATAATCTAGCAATGCTCTCTAATCAAAACACGTTCGAGAGCCTTTACTTCTATCCAAAACGAGGAATGAATAGAAAAGAGAAGAAGATTATTAGAAATGATGTTCTTATACATGAAGAATGATTAATCAGAGGAAAACCTTTTAACTTATAAATATACAAAAGGGAAATCATGAGTTTTTTTTAAGAGAAGAGAAAAGGGAAAATATGGTTAAACGTGTGCTCAAACAGACCTCCTCAAAACTCTCCCCCCTCAGGTCAGATAGTATAAGTCAAAGATGCATAACTTAGTACCTAAAGCAACATATTACAAGATGATGCTGACACTCTTCGTGTCACATGTTGTCTCAACCATAGGTAGATATTCAAATTTTGAACAATAAAGAGAAACCAAGTTTTGCTTCCACAAGCACCATGTGAATATATTGTTGCCAACATATGTGATGCAGCCCCAAGTTGACTCATGATACCCTTTGTCCCCAATATACCTAAATTTTGAATAAGCCTCAATACACTGTTGCTCATGATGTTTGTTTATGAATCCCTTCCTTGAGTCTCATTTGAAGTATACAAAAACTTATAGAGCACCTTTCTTGTTCACCTAAAAAGGTTCCCACTTGAATTGATTGAGGAAACCATCAACATAAAATTTTTAGGGCAAGAGAGTTTAAGATAAATCAACTTGCCCAAAAAATGTCAATTTTTGTTGGCATGCTCCAATGTTGGTGAGTTTTCATCCTAGAACTTGGGATAGTTTTGGATGGTGAATCTTTAGGTTTTTAGTCAAGAATTCTAGTTTCTTGAAGTAGGTCAATTACATATTTGCTTCTAGAGAGAGATAGCTTTCCTAACTAATTAGATAACTCTATTACAAGAAATTAACGTGTTGTCCTCAAGTATCGCGTGACAAAGAGTCAATGACAATAGTCCCTTGTGAGAGGAGAGCTTGCCTCATCGCTACCAATTATGAAGATATTGAGGCACTAAGAATGGATCATTGACGAGACGATTTTCTAGATGTCAAAATCTAGAAACACACTCGTGTCAATATATTGAGGCACTAAGATATGATCATTGAATACAAACAAACTTGTGTCAAAATAAGTTCCAAACTCACCAATTTAAAGATTAAATGACTAATTAAAGAGTATAGTGGTGAATAAGGGTCGAATCCACGGAGAATTAAGGGAAATTTTGATATTTCTTTGAAATTCGATCAAATTAGACAATTAATTGTGGTAAGAAATTATGGATTTTAGTATATTAAAAAATATAACTTCAAAACGAATCCAAAAAATAAAAAATAACTGAATTTGGATTAGAATTGGCGGAGAAATTAAGAAAGAAAATTGAATCACGAGAGAGAGAAAAACTAGAATTAAATCTAAAATTAATCTAATCTATGATTCAAAATTAAAATCTAATGCTATAAGTAGATAGATTAGGAGGAAAACACGTAATCTAACCTAAAGTCACGCTTAAAATAATCCAATTAATCGCCGGATTTAAGGCTTTTCATTTTACGATTTTGAAAATGAATTTCGGCATTCATGAGGTGATTTCTTCCAATTCTCTCCACCAAATCTTGACTTAAAACAATCCGCAAACGCGGAAATGCATCTAGAAGAAGTAGAAATCAAGTGATTCCATGACTGAATTGTCTAAATAGTTTGATTATCTCGAGACATCCAAGAATGAGTTTTTCCGTCAAAGAACATTTCAATTTATTGATAAATTGGGCGCGACAATTGAATACGCCTCTTCGTCTTTGATAAATGGCTGAGATTAAATGCCGATTCACAAATTTTTGTCTTTAAGTCGCGTATGTTTGATCTTCATTGAACGATTGAGATGAGTCCACAAGTCTATCAAGGTGCATTTAATCTCAACTGTTCTAACTCCCAAGATGAGTGGCTGAGATCAAATCATCTTAAAACAAATCGTCACCTAATCAGATGCAGCCACGTACCCCTCGAGTAAGTGAAATCCGACGATCAGATTAAATTTCACGATCGGACGCGTCTCGTTGTGCCATGTCACCTGTAAATTAAAAGAAAAGGAAATAGCTCCACATGACATAAATTTGGGATTTTTACGAGTTTATAAGGTGCGTGAGATTAATGGGTTAGCGAAAATCAATAATGGATGCTTAACCCATTAATTACTCACACACGCACACACGCACACACGTGTGGACGCACATGTCGCCACGTGGCGTGTACACGCGTTGCCACGTAGTGACGCTATGTCACGTCAGCTCGCAATAATGAAATTTTGTTATTCTTTTAAAAAGCAAAATAGGTTTAAATAAATTAAAAAAAATTCCATAAAATCCCTAAAAATTAAAAAAATCATAACTTTCAAATTACAACTCCAAAATAATCCAAATTTATTTTTTTGGATCAGAAATTAAATTATCTATCATTATAAAAATTCAAAAAAATTTAAATAACAAGAGAATAAATTTTAATATAAAAAATACACTCATTTCTCTAAGAAAATAAAACTTGAAAAATACATGAGTGTAAATACAAATATTTTCTCTTATCATTTAATTTTGAAAATATAGAAATATTTTCTCTTATCATTGATCTCAAATATAAATGGGAAGAAAATTACATTATTGACATATTCTTAACTATCCCTAAAATGATATATTTTTAGATCATAACCTAAAATTACATGAAATGATATATATGCACTCAAAATATGATAACATGCATACAAATGGAATATTTAATGCCTTAATTTGCATTAGTAATCATGTAAATTCATGCATAAATTGCATGATATCAATCATCTGGTGTAGATCAAAATCCATAATTATATGGTTTATTGAAAGAGTCCTTGAAGTTGTTCAAAGGTCCATTCTGTAGCAGTATGCACACGATTATTCGATGATTGGATCTCCTTTTCAGCACTCTTCACCAAGAGAGAAACAAAAGAAAAGAGAGAGTTTCCCCAAAGTTTGCATCGACATCTTGAGGTGTGGTCGTTTTTCCCTTATTTATTGACTTCAAGTATATGAAAATTTCACAAGAATCCTCAAAATTATATTATATCTACCCATATCCATAGACCTTATGTGTATGACCCTCTCGCTGATTAATAAATCTATAGACCGAATGATGTTTATCGATCAACCTTATAAATTATGTATGGTAACATAGAGATTACTTCATTTTATAAGGTTTCCAGCCGGTTGGGTGCCAAGGTACACATCATGCATAGAAAACATAGAGTCTTTGAGAACTCTCTTATGAAAACTTTTATAGCCATTAGTTATGATGCACATATAATCCTTCATTTACATGAAGCTCTTAAACGACTTAGGGAATGATCAAATCTCAAACCCTAATTAATTATTCTAGTCAACAGTGATGTGTGACAAAAGTTATCAAGAATACCTTCAATATTTCCACTAGCTTAGCAAATTATTTCTTTACATCTTATTCCTTGAATTGATCTCCTGTCACACTAAATGTTAATGATTCCATCTTGACTACTCAACCAGCTTGGAAGACTGTGTTTTATCAAATCTATGAGGTTATGGAGTTTTTGTGGCTAAAACTTTGTAAATCATGGTCAAAACAAGATCATCTATTCACAAGATTTCTTTAGTGTCTCAAGTCAAAGGACTACATACACAACCATGACATTAATCAAATTGATTGATAGTTAGGTAGAATACCAGTATGGATTCATAAAGATTATTTTGTAAAATTCTTTTTTCAAATATCATCCAGAGTGATGGCCACACGAATAGTCAAACTCGTCATATGAGTTAGATTAGATAATATTATTATTTTAAGACATTTTGATGTCCTTCTCAAATATATGTTTAGAACATATATTCAAAGACTAGTGATCGTTATATTATGATCTCACCATAATTTTTTGAGTCATTGCATATACTCATAGACTTTATTTTAAATTTAAAAAGATTAAAAAAATGAATAAATTTCATTTCAGTGAACATAAACAAGATACATTGAAGTGTGATTGGCTTGTAGGCCACAAAATATTCATTATTAGGACATAGAACTTCGAAACATGATCCTTTGTTTGATGGAGTTTTTGTTAAGTAGAGTAGAACGTAGAGATATGAGATGTCAAAAAGTCTATTTAGGGCTCATATAGCTGAGTCATCTTCTGTACAAGCTTATGTACTAAAGATGATAAAGTGGATTGTGCAGTTGGTGGTGCTCAGAGTTGAACTCCTAGCTAAGATGAACACATACCTTATCCTTTAGTTTCTTCTAGACTCCTCTCAATTCATTGTTAATTTAATATGAACAAGATTTAAACCTCTCTCCTGGAGTTGTTGAACAAGATGACTACTATGATGGGAAACTTTAGAAAGAAAACCCACAAGACGAGTAAGTATCTATTGTATAGATACGTGGAGCATCCACATGCTATTTTTGAGTTTTCTCCATTGAGGTACTACTTCTTGTAGCTCCTGTTTCATTGCCCCTTCATGCCATAATAAAAAACCTATCACTTTCTCACTCTCTTCTTTCATTTCAAGAGCAATTTTCATTCACTTCTTACCTTTGCCCCTCTTTGAGGCAAAGGCTACCTTCCACTTGTTATTGGTCTCAACAACAAAAAAGGAGGTAGGGTTTTTGGTAACATGAAATTTATACCTGTAATTACATGATTATTAATGCAAATTAAGGCATAAAAAAATTAATTCTTATGCTTGTTATCATGCTTTGAGTGCATATTCATCATTATATGAAATTTAAATTATAAAACTCAAAATGCATTATTTTAAGGGATAATCATACATAATCGAAGTTGAAATTTTAAAGTAGATTATCTCCATTTACATTTGAGATTATAATTGAGTTTTAACTTCACATAATAAGAGAAAATATTTCTATATAAAAACCTTTTTATTTTTCTAGTTTTATTTTCCAAATAAAATGAGTTTATTTTTGAGTTAGAAATTTATTCTCATGTTATTTCTTAAATTAAAATGCATTTGCTGATAGATTATCAAAATTATGATCTATAAAAAAATTTGGATTAAAAAGGAGTTATATTTTGAAATTTATAAATTTTTTTAATTTTTAGGGATTTTTATAAATTTTCTTAAATTTTTTTGAATGTAATTTAATTAAAAACATTTTTAAAAAATGGATTTTTAAGTGTGCACCACGTGGTAGCATATGCACATGCCACGTGACACACGTGTGGTGCATGCATGGCACACGTGATTAGTGGCACACACATGGTGTGCCCTTAATTGGCATGAGCTACACATATAATCCATAGGTTTTTTTATACACTATGATTACTTTTATTTTTTCCATGTGGGACTTTATTTTTCGCAGCCAACGTGGCACATTCAGAACATGAGATCTTGCAATTAAATCACAACCCTCCATTTTCACTTAAATGGAGGGGGTAGTGGTCATCTCTCATTGGGCGATGATTTCTCTTATAATTTTTGACAAATCTTGGCCGTTCATTGTGAGAGTTATAAAATCCAGGATTTGACATCGCCGATGGACTCCACAAGACGCATGACAGTATCTTAGGCATCTGGCAAAGATCAAATGGTGTGTAGTACATGACGTTTAAGCTTCATGCAATGACATGGCTTTATCATGACACTCTGATGCAAATTCGATGACATGGACTTAAAGATGCCAATTTGATTTCTTCCATTCAATCATAGCTACACCCAATTTAGCCACACACATTCAATCATAGCCACACCCAATTCAATGACATGGACTAAGGAGATGATCCAATGACCACACCCAATTTATTGTCTATTTTTATCCTTTCTCTTCAGCGGTATATGCATTATCAAATTTTTGATTAAGTGAACCTCTTGGACAACATAATCCTTGAATCTCTTATTTTTTTTCATCTTCTATACTCATTTCCACATCCAATGAGTGTTTGAAATCAAGATTTGGTTGAGGGAATAGGAAGAATTTGCTGTTTGAACTCTAAATTTTGTTTTTGGAAATGTTGAATGGAAGGCCATAATTTGGCGATTAATTGGATCCTTTTAAGCACAATTTTGGGATATGTTATGTGTTTTTCCCAGTCTTTCATCCTATAGCATTTTATTATAATTTTGATCACTGAATTAGGTTAATTTTATAAATTTTCATAGTTTTTTCTCTTTTTACAACCAAATACAAGTCCAAATCACATCATTTTATGATTCAATGGATTCATCTTTGAGTTCTCTTTCCATTTATCTAATATCTCATCTCAATTCATCATCTAATTTGATCATATTTTGAATACATCTTGAAAATTTCCCTAATTCTCTGTGGATTTGACCCTTAATCATCATTATTCTAGTTAATTCATAATTAAACCCTTAATTGAGTGATTTTGGAAATTATTTTGATGCATGGACGCGTGTTTTTTATGACCACACAATCTTGATTCGTCAAATTTCCATCAAAATGTTCCCCCCTCCCACCAGTATCTGCATATTCAATATCCCTAAAAGAGAGGTTTAAATCTCATTCATGCTAAAAGTAACAATGAACTAACAAAAGGAGTCCAAGAGATTGAAGGATAAGGTTCATGCTCATCTCGACAATGAGTTCAACTTCGAGCATTACCAACTACTTGATCCACTCTATCTTCTTTAGTACATGAGCTTGTACACAAGATGACTCAGCTATCTATGCCATAAATAAGCTCTTCGGTATTCTATACCTCTAAGTCATACTCTTCTTAGACAATAGCTCCATTAGATAAGATATCATGGCTCCCAAGTCATATCATAATGATTGAAATTATGTGGCCTACAAGCTAATCAATCTTCCTTGTATCTTGTTAATGTTTATTGACAGGAAATTTATTCATTTTTATTCTTGTGTGATGTTTACAATAAAGTCTATTAAAATATCCTTAAGGAATTGGTGGCGTATGACCCCCATCACCACCAAGGCACAACACAACGACGCAGGAGGAGCCAACACCCATGCATGCTCAACCCCCACGACAAGCGAAGACAAAGGATGTCGATTTTCGCTACACCTCTTGAGGACTTTGTCTCGCCACGGTCAACCACACTCCCAGCTCGCACGCGTGGAGCTATCTTTCCCTTCTTCTTCCCTCATTTGTGCACTTTTTTGGACCACACATGTTTTAGCGGATCCGCATTTATGTCTCTATCCCCCTGGGCTTCTTAGTGGACCCTCCCTTTCAAGCCCCACTTAAGAAGGGCACTCCCTTGTGGACCCTTTTTTTCTTTATGTTTGGGCTTTTAGGTCTGTGGGCCTCAAGTGGGCCCTTTCTCTTCTCGACCCATCTTGGGCTCTATAAGAGAGGAAGGAACCCCCCCCCCCCCCCAAACCCTAGCCGTCATTTGAGAAAAGAAAGGAGAAAACTTACAACTTGAGTGACTGCTCGTGGAGGGTCAAGGAAGTGTTAAAGAATGATGCTACTTCTGACACATCATCGCGCACCACCAGACGGTTATAACCGTCTGGTCTGTTACGCTACGGATCTTGGAATCGTAACGTAAACGATTTCCTTCTATAGACCTTTTGTCTCTATTAATAAGCGTGTATCGTATCATTGAAATTCACGAATACACTTTTACACTATTACTCTCTCTCTCTCTCTACTTCCCTTCTTGTCTCCTTTCGTTTCTTTACATGGTATCGAGCCACTTTCGCGGACTTATCAAATGGCGAATGAAACTTCGTCAACGGAAATCACGAATCCTGGAACCAACAACGTTTTTCCGTCCACAGGGAGCACTATCGGACGGAATGTACCGATCAAGCTCACTCGCGATAATTTTCTTCTGTGGAAGATGCAGCTTCTTCCCATCTTGAATTGCAACGATCTTGCATATATTCTCACGCAAGATCCTCCAATTTCAACGGCGGCAACATCAGCTGACAACGTGATAGAAAATCCAGTTTATCAAGCGTGGAGAAAGAAAGACCAGCAGGTACTTTCTATTTTAGTTTCCTCATTATCCGAAACTATCATACCATGCGTCGTGGGAAAAACTACCGCAAAAGAAGCATGGGAGGCTTTGAATAAACATTGTTCTTCATTGAATCCATCAAGAGTCATGCATCTTCACAACAGACTACACAATTCCTCAAAAGGTACTTGTTCAATTCTTGAATATGTGCAAGAAATCCGAAGAACATGTGATGAACTCGCAGTAGTTGGATACCCTGTGCAAGAAGGAGTCTCCATATACACTCTCCTACGTGGTCTTGGACCAACATACTCAGCGTTCAATGGGGGTATTACCTAGAATTTGCACAATCTTACGTTTGAAGACGTAGTAGCTCAAATCAACTCACACGATGAACTCCTCAGTTCAATTAATCCCTCCAAAGAAAATACGACATTGGATTTTCCTCCTATAGCTAATCAAACACAGGTATCTGGATCCGATCGAGGCCACATAAGAAATGGAGGGAGAAATAATCGTGGTAGAGGCAGAAACGGTGGGATATATACACCATGATGTCAAATATGCGGTCAATTCGGACACAGAGCACAAGAGTGTCATGAAAGGTTCAACCGTAAATTTTACGGATGGCAAAATCCCACAATAAATCATCAGCCTAATCCTCAATCTAGCCCACAAGCATATAATGTGTCTATTCCACCAACAGTAGGATCATCGGATCACACTATGTGGTATCCCGACAGTGGAGCAACACACCATGTGACGAACGAACACTCCACGTTGATCGATCCAGCCGCATACCAAGGAAACGAAGAACTTCAGATCGGAAAGGGTACAGGTTTGTACATACAGTCCACCGGTTCCACTTTGATTCCCTCACGATCAGCTCCTCTAAAACTTCAAAACATTCTTCACGTTCCGGCCATCAAGAAGAATTTACTGTCTGTTTACCGACTAACAAATGACAATTACGTTTATATTGAGTTTCATTCTGATTATTGCATTATAAAGGAAGAGGGCACCGGGAGACCTCTCTCAGGGGAGCGGTTAAAGACGGGCTGTACCTGCTGAATCAAGATAATAAATCGCCGATGGCTTATGCTGCAGAGAAGGTGACAACGGAGCTATGGCATCAAAGGCTCGGACATCCTCACTTCAAAACACTACATCGTGTCATTTCGACCTTTGGTCTTCCCACTTTAGCATACAATAAAAGCCCATCGTGTGATGCGTGTTCATCTTCCAAATCGCACAAATTGCCTTATGCTATTTGATAGGCTCGAGGTCGTCGTGTATTCAAGCCTAACAAACTTACTATTTGTAAGCTAGGAAGCTATGGATGATAGATTTATGTAGGGTGTATAGCTTTCTAGGTCGATCCACAAGGATTCTAGGGCATGAGAATATCAATAATAGGAGTAGAGATGAGGAGTTGGATGAAAGATTGGTGGTCAACTCTTTGAGTTGACCATGGAGGAAAGGAATTTTGATATATGATTAAGGTGAACCTATAGATACCAAGATGCTAAATTCAGAGTACAAGAAAGTATTAGAATGAATAACTAAGGAAATTTAAACCATGTAGAAAGAAAAGAAGTAAGGGGGAGAGAGAGAGAGAGATAAGAGAGATAGTATGTGATTTCCGATGAAATGAGGGGAGAATGTGGGAGACTGAAATTAGGGGAAGAAGTGAGGGGAGTGAAATTAAGAGAGAGAAATAGAGAGATAAAAAGGGAGCGGGATTAGTGTGATAAATAGAGAGAATAGAGAAAGAAAAAAGCGATTAAGAGAGAGAGGGGAAGATAGAGATGATGAAGGAGAGAGTTTGTGAGAAAGATACGAAAGGTGCGAGGAAATGAGGCAGGTGAGAGAAAAGACGTGAGGACGTGGGGAGAGAGAAGAAAGAAAGAAATGATGATGAGAGAGAAAATTAAAGGAGAACTGGAGAGAGAGATTGCCGCGGAAAACGTGAGAACGAGCGTCGGAAAATAGAGAGGGTGAGACGGCGAGAAAGAGAGAGCAGTGGCGGAAGAAGAAGAGATTTCGGGGGAGATGGAGAGAAAGGGAGAAAGACTGAGAGGAAACGTGAAAGACTGGGGAGAGCAGATGAAATCGAAAAACGAGGGGACGAAACGAGAAATTGAAAACGAATATAAAGAGAGAGAAAGACAGAGACATAGATAGGGAGATGTTATGAATAAAGAAGAAAGAAAGAGAGTGGGGAGATTTCCGAAAATGAAATGGAAGAAAGAGAAGACGAATTCGGAGGAAGATACATTGGAGAACGGGGATGGAGACAGAAGAGAAGAGAACTGGTGAGAGAGAGAACCCGTGTGGGAAGTGAGAAAAAAAAACCGCGGAAAATATCGACTAGGAGAGAGAAAGTGAGATTGCGAGAGGAAAAGAGAGACGACGAGCGAGCGGAAGAAAGAGGGGGTACGCGGTGGAACAGAAGGGAATTAAAGAGGGAGAGGGTAGATTGAAAGAGTAGGAGAACAGGATATGACGATAAGAGAATGCTACTTGCGCGATCGGGGAAGAGAAAGAACAAGAAATGGCGGAAGAAGGTTGAAAAGAGAAGAAGAGAACGATTCCAAGAGAGAGCGGGAAAAAAAAACGAAGGAAGTGGAAAGGGAATTGAGAGAGGATTGTTAGAGCGAGAAGACGACACAGCGGTCAAGAGAGGGGGGAGAAAGGATTTCGAAGAGAGAGAGAAAGGTTTTGCAGAAGGAAACAAGAAAAACGATTTAGAAAGAAAGGACGAGAAGAAGAACAGACAAGGAAAGATTAGAAAGGAAGGAAGGAGCGGTTGCGAGTATGATAGGAAGGATTCCTAGAAAACGTTGGGGAAAGGAAAAGACTTCGCGGAGAAAACCGGATAAAGTTAGAGTGATGGAAGGTGAGAAATAGAGAAAGAGATGTTCGATGCCAGCGGGAAATTGGAAGAAGCTCTAGTCGGGGAGAGAGACCGCAAACGATAGTGGAGAAAGAGAGAAGGATAATGAGGGGGAAGAGAATTTTGGAAAGGGGAAACGATCGGAAGAGGGAATAAATTTCGAGAGGACAGGAGGCGGCTGGAGATAATGACTGAGATTGAGCAGAATGAGGTGAAGCGCACTAGAAGGCAGAAAGAGATGCGAAAAAAAATACAGAATCTCAGAAGACGAGAGTCGGGAAGGCGACGATAGAGAGATTGCACGGGAAGTGAAGAGACGGTTTCAGAGAAAACAAGAAATGGCAAGAAGGACAGATAGAGGAGGAAATAGAACTGAAATAAAAAATAAATTTAACAACAAGAACTGAGATCTTTCTTTTTGATTTCTAAACTACATTCCACCGAGAAGAACACACGAGAAATTCTAAACCTAAGAGAGAGAAAGAACAGCCGGAAGAGAAGGGAGCAGAGAGAAGCCACGGGAAGAAGCTAAAAAAAAGAAGAAGAGACCCTCCTGAAACATCTTTTTCCCTTTTTATGCTCCCGAGTCTTCACTTCGGGTGGGCTCATATTTCCTTTGACTGGGCTTGCAATTGCTTGCCTTGGACAGCCCATTAAGCACTTCCATTTGTGAGGATCTTGTTACTCATTCCTCTTGTATAGTTCCTGAAAATCAGAAAAGCAAAAGCATGTAGAATAAACTCTTTTTGATGCACTAGTAGTGTAAAATATCAAGTGATAAAGTGGTAGAGGAGATGGTGTATTCAGAGTTTAATGAAGTTAATTAAGAGCAATAAATGGGTGGTTATAAGTACATTTCATGTTCTTATCACTATTACACAACATCCTACGAGCCAACCTCTCGAATTGATACATTCGGACCTCTGGGGACCGTATCCAGTATTATTGCATCTTGGACACAAATACTACGTGATCTTCGTGGACGATTTCACCTGATATACATGGCTATACCCCCTCAAACTGAAAAGTGATGTCCTGGATATATTCATAAGCTTTCATCGAAGAGTGGAGAGGTTTTTCAACTTGAAATTACAAAATTTCCAATCGGATTGTGGGGGAGAATTCAAGCGGTAAGTAAGTACCTTACGTCTTGTGGCATAAATCATCGCCTATCATGCCCTCACACTCCAGCTCAGAATGGGACTGCGGAAAGAAAACATTGACACATCGTGGAGACCGCTCTATCTCTATTAAAACAAGCCTCAATGCCGCAAAAATATTGGGATGAAGCTGTTAGCACGATAGTATATCTCATTAACCGGATGCCAACTCCCCTTATGAAATTCACATCTCCTTATAAACTCCTCTTCAGTCGCGATCCAGACTATCGATTTCTCCGCAACTTTGGATGTATGTGTTACCCTTACCTTCGGCACTATGCAGCGACGAAATTGGACTCTCGATCAGAACGTTCTGTGTTCATTGGATACAACGCTTTTCATCATAGGTATCGGTGTCTCTCCATGATCTCAGGTCATCTTTACATATCGCGGGATGTTGTCTTCACTGAAAATGTCTTTCTATTTGCGGACACGTCAATTAAAAATCATGCTTCCATAGAATCTCCATGGACAGTTCTAAGTATTCTTGGATTATCACCGCAAGAAGCATCTATTCCACCTCCTATGTCTGATATACAAAGCTCCGATCATCCATTTACTGAAACCACAAACATCTCAACCTCTCTGTCGTCGGAGACCGAGGCTACTTCAATCTCACCATCGCACAAGGATTGCAATCTGAATTCTCCCTCTCGACAGAATTACGCTTTGAACTCTCCACTCGGACATATACCTTCCTCCAATCCCCTCTCACCTTCAAATTTAGATCATCAGACCGAACCCTCTCATACTCGCACTAAACCACTTTCCGCTATTATTCAATCCTTGGACAATCCTCCAACATCCACTGCAGTACGTTATCCTCTACCTCAGTGTTACTCCTCTGCTTCTAACCTTCTCTCATAACCATTAAACTACCACTTTGCCGCCAAGCATGCCCATTGGATTCAAGCCATGAAGGACGAATATGCTGCCCTCGTCCGCAATCGTACCTAGTCACTCGTCCCTCGCCCCTCCAATCGACCGATTATCGATTGTCGATGGATATACAAGACCAAATTATCTCCCACTAGACATGTTGATCGATTCAAAGCTCGCCTTGTCGCCAAGGGATTTCATCAAGAAGGTGGCATCGATTACCTTGATACGTTCAGCCCCGTCATTAAAGTCACTACAATTTGACTTCTCCTATCGATCGCCGTCAGCAAAAACTGGCAGATTCGCCAACTGGACATATCAAATGCTTTTCTCCATGGCGATCTCACCGAATTGATTTACATGGAACAACCACAAGGATTTAAGGATTCTGCCTTTCCGCATCATGTTTGCCAACTCAGAAAATCCCTGTACGGTCTCAAGCAAGCTCCACACGAATGGTTTCGCAAATTATCTGGACAACTTGTCAGTCTCAGATTTACAGGTTCAAAAACCGATACCTCCCTGCCTGTTCTTCCTCAATACCGGACCAATTTACCTTCTAATCTATGTGGACGATATCTTAATCCTCGGACCTTCCTCGACTCAGATCGATGCCCTTGTAAGATCTCTTGGCCAACACTTTACTCTTCAAGATCTTGCCACCGCCTCTCATTTTCTTGGTATCGAATTTCGTCCGAGCAACAATGGATTCTTCCTTACCCAGGGTCACTACATCGCGTCCATATTAAAACGCCTGAATATGACACAATGCAAGCTGCTGGCCACTCCCTCTCCCGTCGCCAATCCTACTTCAAAATCTGGTACGCATGAGGATCCTGCACTTTACCGAAGTGTCGTAGGAGCCTTACAATACCTAAACATCACTCGCCCAGACATCGCGTTTGCAGTAAGTCAAGCCTGCCGCTCCATGCACTCACCTCAGCACTCTGATTGGATACGACTCAAACATCTTCTCCGGTATTTAAAAGGAACTATTGACTATGGTCTTCATCTCACTCGCAATCCCGACCTCTCCATTACTGCGTATAGTGATGCCGATTGGGCTGGTAATGCAGCCGATCATCGATCAACTGGTGGCTATCTTATCTATCTTGGCTACAACCTAATCTCCTGGAGTTCCAAGAAACAACCAACTTTCGCACGATCAAGCATTGAAGCCGAGTATAAGGCAGTTGCTAATGCTTCTTCATAACTTATGTGGATCACCTCGCTTCTGCGTGAGCTCAATATTTTCTTACCTGCTCCCACTCTTTGGTGCGACAACATCGGGGCGACCTACTTATCCGCTAATCTTGTGTTTCATGCTCGGATGAAACACATAGAAATTGATTTTCATTTTGTACGTGAACAAGTTGCCGCACACCGACTGCGGGTTTGTGTCATCTCCAGTCAAGATCAAACGACAGATCTTCTCACCAAGGCTTTGCCAAAGCAGCGATTCCAACTTCTCCGGTTCAAGCTCAACGTCTTACCGACGTTTCACTTGGGGGTGTTAAAGAATGATGCTACTTCTGACACATCATCGCGCACCACTAGACGGTTATAACCGTCTGGTCTGTTATGCTACGGATCTTGGAATCGTAATGTAAATGATTTCCTTCTTTAGACCTTTTGTTCTCTATTAATAAGCGTGTATCGTATCATTGAAATTCACGAATTACACTTTACACTTTTACTCTCTCTCTCTCTCTCTCTCTCTCTCTCTACTTCCCTTCTTGTCTCCTTTCTGTTTCTTTACAGGAAGGAGTTCAATCGCCACCGCCTCCGCCGCCGCTACCGCCGCCACTCATTGTCATGACCACGCTACCACAGCCACCTTGCCGTCATCACTACCGCCCCATGCCGCCGCTGTCGCAGCCTTGTGCCGCCACCGCCCGTGCTGGCGTTGCCCCCACCCCATGCTTCCGTTGCCGCCACCGCCGTCACCTCGCACCGTCATCCGCGCCCTACCACCCCGCACCCTGCTACTTTGCGCCCGGCTGCCCCCGCGCCTTGTCGGCCCGCACTCGCGTGTGCCCTGCTGCCCGCACTCGCGCACACCCTGCCAACAAGCCTACATCCGCACACGCGCTGTTGTCCGCGCCTGCGTGCATCCTTCCCCCCTCACTCACGCGCGTCCTGCCGCTCGCGCGTGCAGGCAGTTTGCCGTCCTACTCTAGTCTCGGGTTCACGATCACAGCCACCTGCCCCTGCTTTGAGGACTTCCGATCTTCCATGTTGATCACAGACTCGACCTACTTTTGCCGATCATCCGTGCCGCGTACGAATGACCTCCATCATCACGACCGACCGGGCTCGCGCCTTGCAGGTTGCGCACACATCCCCTCCTCTTTACTTCAAAGCTCCTTTATTTCTTTCAGTATTTCCCGCATCTATTTCCACCGCCCTTGGGACCTAGATTAGGTTACTCGGTAGGGTGATACGAGTGGGTCAAGACCGTGGTCCGATCCATCTTGTTGACCGTTGAGCTCCCATTGACGATGCAAGAACATTGAAAAACACTTTGAAAATATCTTTATTCTCTGTGGATTCGACCCTTATTCACCATTATACTATTTAATTCTTGATTTTAATCTTAAATTGGTGAGTTTGACAGTTTTTTTTGACATGTCTTTGTGTGTTTTTAACGACCGCACATAATGTTGTCGTCACTATTCCTAAATGTCACTCCCCAAACCCCTCCAGATGATTTTGACCTTCACATCACCCTTAGCAAATGTACACTTGCCTGTACTTGCTATCCCATTTCTCATTTTTTTCCTATGATCAACTTTCTCCCTCCTTTCGTGCATGTGCCCTTTTGGTAGCCTTTGGCTTGATTCCACAATCACATGTAGAGGTAGCTTAGGTACCTGCATATACAACGACAATGGACTTGGAGGTGGAGGCCTTGCTTTCTCGAGGGACTTGGACCTAGGTTACCCATCTAGTAGATACTAACACTATCACATGCAAGTCGATTTTCACCCTCAAATATCATCCTAATGGTACAATTGCATGTCAAAAGGTTCATCAAGGTTCTTACAGCTTCACAAAGGCGTATGCCATTGACTATATTGAGATGTTCTCCCTTATTGTCCGTCTCATCTCTATTTGCATGCTCCCCTCTCTTGTCTTCAATCAAGCTTGGTCTCTCCATTAGTCAGATGATTTTAACACCTTCCTATATGGTGATCTTTAGGAGCAAGTCTTTCAAGAGAAACCTCCCAGGAATGTTGCTCAAGGAAGTAATCCACGGTGTGTTTCTGATGACGAGCTATATACAGGCTCAAGAAATGTCCACATGTGTGGTTTGTCAAGTTCAATGGTCTTCTCTCCTTTTGGCTACAAATCGTATAAGCCAATCCCACTATGCTAAATAAGAATACTTAGGGTAGTCTTGTCATTATTTTATTCTACGTTGATGATATTCTTTGGACTAGGAGTGATGTTATTGGTATTCATGCATTCGTGACTTGGGGAGTCCCATATACTTTATTAGGATTGAGTTTGCTCATGAAGATAAGTGAAGAAACGATTTTCTGCAGTAGTTGAATACACAATGTTGTGTAGAAAAATTTCCAAACTCACCCATTTAAAGATTAAATCACTAATTAAAGAGTACAGTGGTGAATAAGGGTCAAACCCACGGAGAAATAAGAGAAATTTTGAGATATATTTGAAATTTGATGAAATCAGACAATGAATTGAGGTGGTAAAATAAGGATTTTAGTATGTTAAGAAAGATAACTCCAATACAAATCCACAGAATAAAGAATCACTGAATTTGTATAAGAATTCGCAGAGAAATCGAGATTTGAAATCAAGAAAGAAATTCGATCGTGAAAATTGATAAACACCAAAATTAAAACTAACATTAAACTAATCTACGATTTAAAATGTAAATCTAATGCTAAAGGAAGATAGATTAGGATGAAAACACAATCTAACCTGAAGTCACGCTTAAAATAATCCAATTTATCGCTAGATTCAAGGTTTTTCATTCCGCGATTTTGATAACGAAGTTACTCATTCAGCCAATTCTTGATTTCAAACACTCCCCAGATGCGGAAATGAGTCTTGAAGAATTATAAATCAAATAATTCTCAAATTGTGGTGTCTAAACAGTTCGATTTGCTAAAATAATCCAATAACAGTCTTTCTGTCGAAGAACATTTTGATTTTATAGGCAAATTTGGGACCGAGTATTGGATGCGTTGATTCAATTTGATCAGCGGCTGAGATTAAATGATGATTCACAAATCGATGTCTTTAAGTCACGTCCGTCTGATCCATGATGAAGTGTCCAGATTGTTCCACGTAGTGCGTGAAGAAGAAGTGTTCTCTAATGTTGTTCATTCAATCTTCATTGGATGATTGAGATGAATCCACGTGTCCATCGGGCGCATTTAATCTCAACCGTTATAACTCCCCAGATGAACGGCTGAGATTAAATAGTCTTTAATTGAATTTTCACCTAATCAGATGTCGCCACGTACCCCCGCGAGTAAGTGAAATCTAACGATCGCGATTTAACCGCACGATCGAACACTTCTCGTCGCACCACGTCACCTTTAACTAAAAACAAACATAAATAGTCCCACATGGAATAAATTATACTGGTTAATCACGAATATAAGATATGAGGACTTAATGGGTTAGCGTAAAGTCCTTAACATATGCTTAACCCACTAATCACCTTCACACATACACGTGCGCACACATGCTCGCACACACACACATGTGTCACACATAGACGCAGCCACGTGGCATGTAGCGCATCGCTGATGGATGAAGACCGAGTGGTCGTCAATTGCACACGGTCAAGAGTCAAAAATAATTCCAAACTTACCAATTTGATGAAAATATCTCGAATTAGGGGTATAATGGTAAACAAGGGTCGAATCCACAGGGAATTAGGGAAATTTATGATGATCTTGTTGAATTTGATCTAATCGGACGATGAATTGATGGTAGAAATTGGGGAAAATGGTAGATTATGAAAGAAAACTTCAAGGCGATTCCACGGAATAAAAAATCATCAAATTTGACTTTGATTTTGCGGAGAAATTGAAGATCGAAGTGAGATGAAATTTCCGAAACGTTAAATCGTGAAATTACAAAAATGAAGCTTGAAATTAATCTAATTTCCTAATCTAAAATGAAATTAAACATGAATAGGCGAAAGATTAGTCAAAACTGCTTCCACTAACCCAAGATTGCGATTTGATTAACCTAATTAATTTCCGGATCAAGGCTTTTAATAAAAAATTTAAAAAATCGCGATCGTGGAGTTCAAGCTTTGATATCTTCCTCGTCTTTCGGCCAAATCTTGATCTTAAGCACTCCGTGAATGCGAAATTGAGTCTAGAGGAGGATAAGATCAAGAGATTCAAGAGATTTGGTGTCTAAATAGATCAATTGGATTGATTTTCTCTCGAATGGTTTACAAATGGGAAGAACATCTCAATTTATAGTGTATTTGGGCGTAACCGTCCGATCGGATTAATCGACGGTTCCAATGAAACGGTTCATCGCGAATCGTTACGATTAAGTCACGGTTGTTCGATCGTCGATGGAGCGCTCAGATGAAGCCACGTGTCGCGCGTTATAAAACGCCTTGAAAACGCACCCGTCGGATCTTCATCGGACGCTTTAGATGCGTTTTGATCATGTTTAATCTCGACCGTTATAACTCGTTGATGGACGGTTGCAATCATTTCACTTAACTCCCCATAAAGGCACGTGCATGATTGGTGATCCGGTGGACTCTGCGTCCACGCGATCCACGCGCTTTTGATGCTGCGCATCACCTTTGGCCACGTCGCCCGCAATTAAAAACTAGAGTGGAACATAATCCCAGACGGAGAAAAAGAAAGCGAATGATTGGGTATATAAGATGCGACGAAAATAAGGGTTAGTGAGTTCCGATAATCGGGATGCTTATATGTACTATAACCCTATATTACGAGTAAATATAAATACGCACACGTGTCACCTCCGCGCCACGTAGGCGCTCGCGTGGGTCCGTGTGGCTCTGCCACGTGGCCTTGCGTGTCACGTCGCATCCACGTGGGTCCTGCGCGATTAATAAATCCCTTTTTGTTTATTTTTTAATTGTTTTAATAGATTTAAAATAAAAAATATACTTAAATAAATTCAGAAAAATTCTGGAAAATTCTTAAAAATTATAAAAGTCATAACTTTAAAAATATAACTCCAAATTAATCCAATTTTCTTTCATTTGATCCGAAATTTAATTATCTATCATTCGAAGAAGTCCAAATTAATGAATAATGAGAGGTTTAATTTCTATTTTAAAAATATATTTATTTCTTAATAATTTCAACTTTAGAAAATTAAATAAATGTTTATAAAATGATTGCTCTCATTATTTTAACTTTTAAAACACTTATAATCACAAGTAAAGATGGGTTATAAAATTATTTATCTTTAATAAAAACCCTAATTTAAAGTATTTTGAGAGTATAATGACTTTTTCATGGAATGATAGATAAATACTCATAAATATGATAACATGCATAGAAATGAAATCATTTATGCCTTAATATGCATCAATAATCATGTATTATCATGTCTAATTATCATATTATCAGTCGCCACGTGGCGACGTCCTGCCACGTCAACTCATGATTAAAATTAATAGGTTTAAATAAGTTCAAATAAATTTAAAAAAATTCCTAAAAATTAGAAAATTCATAACTTTAAAAATGATACTGCAAATCAATCCAAATATGTTTTGTTCGATCAAAAATTGAATTATCTATTATTATAAAAAGTAAAAATATTTAAATAACAAGAGAATTAATTTATTTTTCAGAAATAAACTCATTCCTCTTAGAAAAATAAAATTTTAAAAAAATACATGAGTGTAAATAAAATATTTTCTCTTATTATTTAATCATGAAAATATAATTATGATCTCAATTATAAATAGGATTAACATTGCATTATTTAATTATACATAATTATCCATAAAATGATATATTTTTATATCATAACCTTAAACTACATAAAATGATAGAAATGCACTCAAAATATGATAACATGCATACAAATGGTATATTTAATGCCTTAAATTGCATTAATATTGATATAAATTCATGCATAAATTGTATGTTATGAACAAGAAGCTCGCTCTAACCCAACATAAGTATGCCCTTGACATGCTTAAGGGATAGGACTTCTTGGGTGCAAACTGAGGATGCTCACTCTTAGTTGTGGTTTAATTTGTCTCCAATCTTTGAGGATGCTAATCACTACCAAAGATTGCTGGGAAAGTTGCTATATCTTAGCATCACTTTCCCCAACATTTTGCACATAGTTAATGTTCTAAGTAAATTCATGTAAGAACCTTCACGAGTTTAGTGGGAGGGAGCTCAACAAGTTCTAGCATATTGCAAGCAAGCCCCGGGGAGAGGGTTAATTTATTGTTGACATGATCATCTGCATATTGAAGCCTAATGTGATACCAAGTATATTGGTCACAAGGGAGATAGCAAATCTACCATGGGCTATTGCACTTACATTTGAAGAGAATCTTGTAACCTCGCGGTCCTAGAGATAGAAGGTGATATCATGCTTGAGCATAGAGTTTGAGTATTGAGTTATGGTTGAGATCATGATAACTTGCAATTACATGATTATTAATGTAAATTAAGGCATAAAACTTTCCATTTTTATGCATGTTATCATACTTTGAGTGTATATCTATCACGTCATGAAAATTTAAGTTATAATCTCATAATGCACTATTTTAGGGATAATTATGCATTTTTAAGAATATATTTTAAAAGTAGATTATTCCCATCTATATTTGAGACTATAATTATGTTTTAATTCTAAATAATGAGAGAAAATATTTTTTATATACTCATTTATTTTTCTAAGTTTTAATTTTTAAGAAAAATGAGTGTATTTTTCAAATAAAAATTTATTCTCTGGTTATTTAAATGATTTGACTTTTATAATGATAGATAATTTAATTTCTAATGAAATAAAATAAATTTGGATTAATTTGCAATTGCATTTATGAAATTTATGAATTTTTTAATTTTTAAGGATTTTTTTCGAATTTTTCTAAATTTTTATGTATTTAAAATTGATTTATTTGATTTAAATTCAATAAAATAACATTTTACTTTCGCACTGGGGACATGGCAGCACGTGGAGCGTCCGATTGTGCGATTAAATCACGATAGTCGATCAAGGTAGGGGGGGATGTGGCAGCACGTAAAGCGTCCAATCGCGAGATTAAATTGCCATCGTTGATCAAGGTAGGGGGTGACGTGGCAGTATGTGGAGCGTTTGATCGCGCGATTAAATTGCGATCGTTGATTATCACTTAAGGCAGTAGTTATGTGGCGCACTTCTATTTGTCGGCAAATCATTTTCAAATTATTTAATCTCAGGCGCCGATCTGAAGAGTTATATCGGTTGAGATTAAAACTGACGAAAAAGCATCTGGAGCGTTAGATCAAGATCAGACGAATGACATTTCAAGCGTTACTTCTAAAACGCGCGACGTGGTAAAATCTCAACGGTCCATCTTGGATCCAATGGCCATGACTTAATGGTAATGATTCACAACTGCACGTTTTATCAGAGCCATTGATCAAAGATAAAACGCTAGATCGGACAATTACACCTAAATTTACCATAAATTGAGATGTTCTTCGACCTTGTAATGCATTCTTGGATGATTTTGAGTAATCAAACTGTTTAGATACCACCATCCTTGAATCTCTTGCTTTCAATCGCTTCAAGACACATTTTTGCATTCACAGAGTGGTTGAAAGTGAGATTTTGTTGATCGAATAGGGAGAATTCACCTCTTGAATACTGATGATTGTTTTCAAAATCGCAGAATGAAAAGCCTTGAATCAGCGATTAATTGGATCATTTCGATCGCTATCTCGAGTTAGATTATGTGTTTTCCTCCTATTCTTTCGTCTTGTATCACTAGATTTTCATTTAGAATCGTAGATTTAGATAATTTTAGATTTTATTTCGAATTTCTCTCTCTTCGCGTTCGAAAATTTCTATCAAATTAACTCTTTGATTTCTCGGTAAATCTTGATCTAAATCGAGTGATTTTTGATTTCGTGGATTCTTCTTTGAGTTCTCTAATTTCTCACCTCAATTCATCATCCAATTTGATCGAATTTCAAAAGATCTCTCAAAATCCCCTTATTTCTCAATGGATTTGACCCTTATTCACCTCTATACTCCTTAATTCGGGATTGTTTGATAAAGTGGTGAGTTTGGTATTATGTTTGACACAATTTGGTGTTCAATTAACGACTGCATTGATTTTTTCCGTCAGATCACGTGGGAGATGTATGGCTTTGATTATTTCTCATAGATCTCAACATATAAATAACAATTCCATATGATCTCAACATTTGAGCATATGAGCATATGAAGTACATTAAGATTGATTGCCACTACATTCGAGATAAGGTTATGTCTAGAGTCATCTCCAACCGTCATGTGACATCATCTCATCAGCTTGCGGGTGTCTTCATGAAGGGTTTGGCCATGATTTCTTGTAATGCGACATGTACCAAGCTTTCTATGTTTGATTTATATGCTCTAGCTTGAGGGAGAATGTTTGATGGTGGTATCAAGCTCCTAGCCCATTTAGGTCCCTCATCTTCACTTTCAATATAAAGACCCGTGTACTCTCTTTTCTATATACAATTCTAGGGTTTCATACTTTCACTATCAAAAAAGTATACAAGAACTCTCGTATGGAACCTTTCAATCATTGTTTACCATATATGTATACTCTTTAAATCATTTTTTTATTCTTGAGTCAATCTCCTCAAATAGCAAGATATCCTATCTTGACCACACAATCATCAATGAGAACTTCATGCCCTATCCAATATAGGACTCTTAGAGATCGCGTAGCTTTGGATTTTTAAGTCATAATTTAAACACATTAATCAACCCAAAAGATGTCTTTGGTGTCTCAAAGTTGAAAGGACCATATACACAATTGGCGAGACGTATTCGTGCGGTTGTTGAAAACAAACAAATGAGTGTCAAAAATATTTGAACAAATTTACCAAATTTAAAGTTTTAATTAAGAATTGAATAGTATAATCGTGACCATAATAGTATAATAGTCGAATACAAAGAGAAATAGGGTATTTTTGGAGGTGTTCTTTAAATTCAATCAAATCGGATGATGAATTGAGATGAGAAGTTAGAGATTTTACTGAATTTGGAAAGAAGACTCCAAGAAAAATCCGTGGAATAAAAAATCATTTGATTTGAATCAGTATTCAGTGGAGAAATCAAGGAGTGAAATTTAGAGAGAAAAATCGATCACGAAGAGAGAGAATTTGATAGAATTTCTATAAATTAATCTAAGCTAAGATTTGTAAATTAAAATCTAATAATACATGACAAAGTATTAGGAGGAAAACACAAGATCTAACATGAAATCGTGCTCGAAATGATCCAATTGATCCCTGGATCAAAGGCTTTTCATTCCACATTTTGAAAATAAATATTTGAAGTTCAAGAGGTAAAATCTACCTATTCTTTCAACCAAATCTTGATTTTAAGCACTCCCTAGATGTAGAAATGAGTCTAGAAGAGAAAGAAACATCCAAAAATTTTTTTCGTCGAGGAGAGAGAATTTATAATATTTTGAAATTAGGCGTGACTGCTGGATCTTCTTCTTGATGAGATCAACAATCGCGATGGAATCCGAAGAGGCGAATCGTTATAGTTAAGTAGCAACCGTTGGATCTTCATCAAAGTGTCAAGATTGCAACATGTGAACGTGCGAAAATAGAGTGTTATGAGATCTCGTCCATTCGATCATGAATCTATGTTTCATAATTGAAGATGGCTATTCAAATCCTGGCCGTTATAACTCTTTAGATGAATGGAGAGGATTGATCTTTTTAATAAAATGAATTGTCATTGACTCAGATGCTGTCACATACTCCCCTCACTTAAGTGAAAATGAGGGGTCGAGATTAAATCTATTTTATTTCAATCGATTAGACAATTCTGATTGTGCCACGTCACTTACGTAAAGAAAACACAAAAACATAGTCCCACATGGAAAAAATCAAGGCAGAAATCGAATATAAAAGGGTGCTTAACCACTAATGATGCGTGCTAATGAGCAGGCACGCGTGCCATGTGTCGACACCTAAGTACTCGCCATGTTATCTGCCACATCACTGCATATAGAAAAACTGATTTTTTTATATATTTTTAAATAGAAATAAATTAAAAATAAATACATAAAAATTCAGAAAATACCTAAAAATTAGAAAATTCATAACTTTCAAATTGTAACTCCAAATTAATCCAAATTTATTTTGTGGTAGGAGAAATTAAATAATCTATCATTCTAAAAAGTCAAATTTAATAAACAACAAGAGAATAAATTTTTATTTAAAAAATACACTCATTTCTCTTAGAAAATAAAACTAGAAAAATAAATGGGTGTATAAAAAATATTTTATCTTATTATTTAATTTAAAACAAAATTAGAATCTCAAATATAGATGTGAATAATCTACTCTAAAATATATTCTTTAATTATGCATAATTATCCCTAAAATAATACATTTTGATATTATAACTTAAAATTGTATGAAATGATAGATATACACTCAAAGTATGATAACATTCATCAGAATGGAAATGTTTTGTGTCTTAATTTGTATTATAATCATATAGTTACATGTAAAAATTGCATGTTATCAACAACCATGACATATATCAACATGATTGATAGTTAAGTATAATACCATTAATGGGATTTATAATAATCTTTCTCTAAAGAGCACAATCTATCTATCCTTGGTGTCTCAATAATGGCTACAAGATCAGCCATAATCAATATATGTGTTAGATCAAATAATGATACTCTTTCTTGAAATTCAATGTCCTTCTTGTATCCCACTAATAGGAATGTTTCCAATGTATGTTTAAAGACTAATGATTACTATATCATGATCTCATCATACTTTTGTTGAGTCATTATATATGCTCACATACTTTATTTTAAATTTTACACAAGAATCAAAATTAATAAATTTCATTGCAATGAACATAAATGAGACATATAGAAGGGTGATTGACTTGTAAATCACATAAGATCCATCACTTAGGTCCTGGTATCTGTATAACTCATAGAAAATGGGAGAATTCAACTAGCTTAGAAGTTAAATTGGGTTAGTTTCATAATATAAGTAATGCTAAAAGAAATTATGCATGATAGGACATAGCCATGTTTATAAAGATTCATTGCTCTTTAGATACAAATTCGAGCATATGAGTGAATAGACATAATGAATATTAAAATTTCATAAAAATAGCTAATGTGCATCATATTAGTAAGAATTATGATTTGAAATCTATTTATATTGATGAAAATAGATGTATCAATGACATGTTATCAACCCACATATCTATCTAGTTAATAACTCAATTGATCCAATAACACTTATTGGTCAAATTTAATAATGAAATATTATTGACATAATGATTAGGTTGAGTTTTCAGCTAGTAGGGTGCCATGATATACCATATTATGAAGATGATATAAAGTCTACAAGAACTCTCTTCTATAACCTGTACTGTCATTGGTAACTATGTACATATAATCCTTTATCTACGCAAGACTTATGAAAGATATGGGGTATGTTCAACTATCAAAGCCTAACTGATTACTCAAGTTAGTACTGATGCGTTAAGGAAGCCATGGAAAACACGTTCTATATGTTGGGTTTTGAAGAGATTTAACAACATCTTATTCCTTCAGTTAATCTCCTATTATATTGAGGGTACAATCTTACCATATATGTTGATGACCAGGGTTGTGGAAGTGAGATGAATAGAAGATAAAAATAAATATAGTCACACAAGAGAGGGAATAGAGATAGGCTTTCACACTCCCCTTCAAGCAAGAGCATGGCTACAAATATCCTTAGCATGGAACATAGGGAGTAAAAAAAAACAAGATAGTTGACATTGTACAATGATGTTGCTGAGTGGTCCACTCAAGTTTGCAATCAAGGAGACAATGGCTTTTAAACATGTGAAACATGGGACACATGCATATGTGTCAAGGAAGGAGCCTACTCCATGGGACATAAGTAGTATATGGTTTATGGTCCCCATTCCAATGATTTCAATCAAATTCATGCAAATAATTGCACACAAATTGAGAAAAATAAAGTTGAGGCGAAACAAATTCTAAGTGGGAAAGTTGGTAGCCATTGGAAAGGTGCATAATGAGGAATGCAATGAGGATTGTCAAAAGAGGAAAAAGGATTTAAGGAAATTATCTGTAGGAGATCCCTAATGTTTTAATACCATGTGAAAAACTCAATAGAAGAATAGAGTTCAATGAAATAAATGATGGTTTTTAAAGTGCAACTGAATGCAGACAGATGTTACTTCACTCTTGCACAGTTCATTCTGGAAACTACTTTTTTGAATCTATTGGATAAGTAATCATCATGAAAATTTTGCACGAGAAGTAATAATGAAAACCAATGAATAAAATTGTCAATGCAAGAATACATAGATTTTTGTTTCAATCATACAAGTCTAGTGCATTCTCAAAATCGAGTGAATCGTAAAATAGTTTGCTGATTTCGGCGATTACTTGGGATAATGTCTTTGATATCTAGGCAATGTTGTGTTGTAGAAAGAATAGGGGTTCAATTCTGCAGCTAGAAACATTGACTCTGGTAAGGCAAAGTTTGATGAAGAGTACAGAAAAAATCGTCCACTCTCTCCTTCTTTTCCGAACCCCTAGATGAATCACTTACCCACCGTAGATGAACTACATACCCGCCGTAGATGAACTAAGTGACTGATCTGAACTGTTGAACGTACTATCTTTGACTCGGAATGAAGGAAGTTGACTTGGCAAGCTGCCTCTTCTCGCTGGCCGTCAACTGCTGTCACGTGCCGGCCAGTTGGCTGATCGGCGTCATTTATGAGCCGACTTGTGAAGTCCCTCGGGCACGGAGAGCGGGCGGTTGACTATCGACTTTATGCATTTAATTTACGATGGAAATCCTCTCTCCGTGTGAATGGGTCTATTTTTGTGCCCTTCAATTCCTCCGGCTATTTTTGCCGAGTCTCGGAGTATCGGAAAGGGAGGACGAGCAGGAAGGGAAGAAGAGTCTCAATAAAGGCTGGTCAACCGAAATCCTGAAGGCTTGATGCTGAAGTGAGCAAGGAGGAGAGGATCTGCGAGAGTGTGCTTGTGCATGAGAGAGTGGTAAGAAATGGAGGGAGGGAAACTGGGAGAGCATGCGACGGGGAGGTAGAGTTAGTCTTAAAGGGGGAGAGAGAGTGAGGCTGAATGAGTCGAGGAGAGAGAGGGGGGGAGAGAGAGAGCGCTAGAGATAGATATAGATGTTGTTATAATGGTACCCATTAGCAGACGCTGTTTGAAAGATACGTAAAGCGGGCTGCTTATGCCTCAGGGTGGAAAAGGGCAGGGCAAATTACAGCTACTGTCCATATCGCCGTCTCCGGCATTCGAATACCTCCCCTTTCCTCTTTTCTGGCGACCAGCGTGGCTTTACAAGGGAATCAGGAGACCAATGCGCAAGCTTGACGGCCAACCGCCTCTGCATCATCCACCCCACCGAGCTCCCGCTCTCCTCGTTGACTATCAGCACGTGCGAATCGGCACGTATGCTCACCACGCACCTTGCATGCATGCACGCGATACAAAATAGGAGATTATAGAAATCGTAATCCAACTTCGCCGGTGACCAACTGCCCATATGAAGCTAACTGGCTATAAAGTGATAGAGAGAGAACGTGGGGACGCCAGATCTCTCTCTCCCCCCTTCTCTCTCTACTATCTCTCTATTCCTCTCTCACGGTATGTGGATATAAATATCAAACAAACAAGGACCTTTTGCAGTGTTTGCCTTTTGTTGCCTCCCTTCTCAGCGGCTGTCCCTTCTCTTTCTTACTCCTCTCTCTGTCCCGCAATGATTTCTTCCTCGCTATTGTTGCCGGTAAGAGGAAGAGAGGAGACTCGGAAGTAACCTTAATAGCCAGCCAATAGCCGATCCTCAGAGTTTCTTCCCCAGTACTCTTAGAGACGTTTCTCTTTTCTTCTCTTTCTCTCTAATGGCGCAGCACCAAACGAGTGGGAGGCCCTTTGGAGACACGACCTACACTAAGATCTTCGTAGGAGGGCTCGCATGGGAGACTCAAAAGGAGACAATGCGCCGTTATTTTGATCAGTTTGGAGAGATTCAAGAGGCCGTCGTCATCAGAGATAAGGCCACCGGCCGCTCCAAGGGTTACGGCTTTGTAAGTTCATTCTATTTCGTCTGCAGCCTCTTTCTAGGACTTCTTCTTATTCTAAGGTTTCTTCTTCTTCTTTGTACAGGTGACCTTCAAGGATGCTGAGTCAGCTCAGCGGGCTTGCCAGGATCCATCTCCAGTGATCGATGGCAGGAGGGCGAACTGCAATCTTGCCTCTCTTGGATCTTCCACCCATAACAGATCTCGCCCTCCAACTCCCCAGCACGGTAAAAAGACAAAAAGGAAATTCTGAAAAACGGATGCTTTTCGATCTTGAATCTTCCTCTGAAAGGTTATCTTCTTTGCTCTGATTTCAGGATTCAGACACTTCAGAGCTCCCTCTCCTACTGCAAGCACCTTCATCCATCAACCCGCGCATTATGCATTTCCGTACTCGGTTTGCGGATACTCGGGGGGATTCTCTCAAGACAACGTCTTTCCTTTGGTCTGATATCTTTTCCTGCATTTCATTCACAAATGTAAATTGGGAAGAAGGAATTTGACCAAGGAGAAATCTTCTACTCTTTTTGTTGATAATTTCAGAGCTATTATGGAGTTTGCGGAGGAGGGCACGGTCAGTTCTCTCCATATTATGCAGCCGGAGCGATGGATATGGGGGTCTTCCATAATCTCTATCCGTACTATCCACAAATACTGCAATACCCGTATTTACCACAGAATTTCGGCGGTGGAATTCTATCGACGCCGGCGTCAGTTGCTTCTTCTGCAGGTCAGAATTCCGCTGCTAACTCACCCATCTTTTTCGTCAAATTAAACGGTTTGCAGCTTGTTATCTGACTACAGCAGGTGTGACCTCCATCGTTGGAGCTTCTCCTTCACAGTTCTCTGGCTTAAACCCAGACCAGAAATCTTTCTCCTAAGACAGAAATTATCAAGAACAGGAGCAACGTCGTCGTCGTAGGAGTCGTTTTTCTTTGGTTGCTAGGATTTATCTGGGGGTATTATTTGGGATTTATTCATGTATCTAAATTTAAGGTGCCGTCTGGCACTCAGAGACGTGGGCCCGTTTTTGGGAAACCGCCCGTCTTAGCTGTTAGTTTTCGGCGGAAGGGTTCGTCTAGACGCTTTTATGTCTCAGAACCCCGCTGGCAATGCTGTCTTCACCATGTACTTTTCTCAAGTTCTCCACAGTCTCTTCTCTGCCCACTCACTAAGGCAAATTTTTATGAACATTTTCTCTCTCTAACGCGTCGAAGTAAAAGGAGCATCCGCCATGGAAGCCTTCCAGCTAGATAGAGAGGAATCCTTTTAAGTCCCGGGCCACTTTAAAAGCACGTCTCACTGCAATTCTGCAAAGACCAAGTGTCCATCTCTCTCTCTCTCTCTCTCTCTCTACAGTCTACTCAGTGGGTTTCTTTTTCATGGCCCTGCGCAGAGAAGCATGTGAAGAGGCAACGTGGGTAGGCAGTGAGTTGACTGTCGTGGGCTGGTCAAAGTAGAGAGACAGACTAGGACAGAGAAAGAGACAGAGGGAGCATGAGCTGTTGGAAAAGCGAGCCGCTCGTCTGGCAGATACGAAGCAGCTGCCTGTCTAAGAAACACAGAGGTGCGGCGCGGTTCTCGGGGATAAGTACTGTTGACCAAATAACCTCTTTATGCCCATCCCCGCAAGAAATGATGTCCACCTCCGATTTGGGGTTAAATTCTACCCTCCTTCGTCAAGAGTTGGCCAATGGCATAGCCCAGACCGAATCATTGCAGTCCAGATAGACGGCCCAGATAGAAGGAAGATCGCCAGACCAGCTCTCCTTGTTAATTTATGACACACAGAAGGATCTCTCTCTCTCTCTCTCTCTCTCTCTCTCTCTCTCTCTGAAGTAATGGGTCTTAGATAATCTCGTAACAGGCAAGAAACGATGAATCCTGAGTACCTTTTTCTAAGCCCCTTCAGTCCCTCTCTCCCGTACATTAGAGCGAGAGGCAGCATCATGTACATGCAAAGTATGCCAGGGGTATGCTATAAAACCATGGATTTGCTTTATCTCAAAAAAATTAAACCCATCATGGATGTGGGTAACGCTGGATAGAGGGGTTGAACAGCAGGTCAGTCCCAGTTAACCCGTGAAAAGTTCAGAATGAAGCATCCCTGCAGCTTTCTTTCTAGTGTAAATTATGTGAACAAATACTCACAAAATAGAGGGACTCATGGTAAGATGGGGGGGTAGGGTTTGGGCGATCTTGATCGATCGACATCAATCAACATCAGATCGTGGACTCTATCAGGAGAGTGGTGGGGGGAGAGAGGGTTGCCAGTCATGTTGATCTTTCTCAATCATTGATCAACTAAATGATAAGACTTTCCAAAAGACGACTATCGATTTATTAAGCGAAGAACAATGATCAGATCATCAGATCAAATCGATAGTAGTCTTTAGGAAAGTCTTATCGTTTAGTTGATCAATGATTGAGAAAGATCAACGATCAGATCATCAGATCCAAGATGAGAGGGAGAGTTGAGGAAGAATAAATGAGCGAGTGAGAGAAAATATTTGGGAGAGAAAATGATAGGAATTGAGAGAAATTCTTGATGGAGAACTAGAGATGGGAGGAAAGTCTAAGGATTGTAGGGGAGAAGTGAGAAAGAAAGAGGAGAACTTGAGAGCCAATGATAATGAAAATTTGAAGGATAGAATAAACATGGGGGAAAGAGGAAAAATGTTTGGGAATAAGAATGAGAGAATAAATATAATGAAATAAAAATGCGAGAGAGAGAAACCAGATAGAGAAATAAAAACATTCTGAACAGAAAAATGTGAGAGAAAGAGATAGAAATAGGGAGATAAAATATGGAAGAAAGAGAAGGCAAATAGAGTTATTTAATAAATAGAGAGCATACAAGATTTAAAAAGCCTTCTAAGAAACAAAAAACAAGTTAAAGGGAGAAAATTTAGTCTCTGAACTTCCAAATGGTTAATAAATTATCTTTAAGTTTAATAATTTGAGTTTTGCATTCATTTATCTTATGCTCTGTTCACAACTCTTTGAGTACAATACTTTCACAATTTTTTGGGGACTGAATATCTTGGCCATCCTCAGACATCCTCTAGGTCCCCCACAGCTCATCTTGTACCCCATGAGTAAACTTAAAGACCCTTCCTCATTGCTCCCAAATTCCTTTGGGTCAGTTATCTTCTATGGAATTTATGACCTTGGCCATCCTTCCATGGTTACTATGAGTGAGTCCTCTAACCTCGATGCAATGTATCCTGCAAGGTAGTGAGTAGACAATCTGAGTTGACTCGATAAACATCTCCATAGACACCTCATAAGTCTAGTATCGACTTACTAGGTTCTACCCCCTTACCCCCACAAATAATTACGACTCACCTCGAGTCCATAATAACTGTAAAATGATAGCTACATCCATGATCGTATACCATGTTTAGGTGCTAATTAAAGCCCTAGAATTGAGAATATCTATTGCTTTATGGCTGAATGTTGTAAAAATATAAGTCCTATTGTGCATCATTTCCTACATTTTATTCATACAACGAGACTAACCCTAGTTGACATCTTGGAAGTCAAGTGGCCAAATCTCACAGTTTTATGACTTATGTGGATGCGAGAACATAGGTTTTCATATAGAAGAACATAGATGCAATTATGAATGATAAAGAGGAATAAACTCTCCACCATTTAGAAGCCAAGTCAACTCTCTTTCCATGAAGTTAAATGGTAAATTTCTCAAATTTTCTTGAATTTATGTGGATTCAAGGACTTAGGTGAAATGTAATGAGAGCATATATGAAAAGTATCGAGAAGAAGAGGAAGAAAATTGGTCCTTAAAATTTTTAGGAGATTAGTCAAACCTTTCCACATTTTTAGGAGGTTAGTTAACTACCTCCTTGGGGGGAGGAGGGGTCTCAAACCTTTCCAACTGTTTAGGAGGTCGGTCAACCACCTTCTTAAGAGGGCCAAGCCATTATACCTTTATAAGAAGTTGGTGAAACCTTTTCACCTTTTTCATGAGGTTGATCACCCACCTCCTTGTGGGGATCAACCCATTCCATCTTTTTCGGAGACAAGGCAATTCCTTTTTCTTGAACGTCAATAATGGACATAGTAATTCTTAACAAGTCAAAGGTAGTTAAAGGGCATTCTAAAGGGTTAAAGAGGTCTTTTTTCATTCTCTTACATACTTTTTTATTAATTAATTTAGTTATTCCTATTATTTAGGAAGAATCTAAGTTTATAAGAGGAGAGATCACCTTATTCTTGGGAAAACCCACCTCTTTAGATATGGTAAGGTTACCACTTCTTAGAGAGTGATAAACCCACTCCCTTAGGACGTGGTTGTGAGGCCTACCTCTTTGGGAGGAGCCCGATGTGGGATGCCATGAGTATGCAAGTAGATGGTTGGACTACAGAAGTAGGGAAGAGCTGAGCACCTCAAGATTCACTATAAACTCAATGCTACCAATCTAGGTGAAGGGTGTGATGAAAGCATGGTCGTCCATTCTCAAGGGTGGGGTACAGCCAACTGATGTCGTTGGGAAACTCACAACTCACAAGTCCACGTGCCTAGTGGGACATGGGGCACTCACATACTTTGTCCTATCTTCTAGCCTATGGCGGTGGAACCTTGTTGAGATGCTCAAGGAGACTGCAGGAATCACAAGAGGGTGAGAGCATACCTTTGGTGTCAATGGAGGCAAAGGGTGTTGAGGGGGATCAAGGCACAACAACATGTGGAGGGGGAGGCAGATGAATGTTGAGGGTGTTGCTGTAGTCAATCATTTCAGGTGTAGAGTGTGGACTCTCCACTGAGGTCATCGTGAAAATTTTCACTTTTTGAAGCTAAACAAAGTAACTATGTCACGAATATAGGGTGCATGCACTTAATTTGGTGATGTGTGTGGGTGGGCATGCAATGTGGCATTGCAGGTGAAGCCATGTGCTTGCGATGTGGGGGTGTGTGCTTTTACACACATCCATGCATAAAAGATAAGTCTAAACTCACTTATAATTCAGATTACTCAAGTTTAATTTAGTATAGAAGTGAGAAATGGGTCGAATTCATAGAGAATTAGGGTACATTGTTGAGATGTTTTAGAAGAATTCGATCAATATGAATCATAAATTTGGGTGGGAAAATATGAAAATTATAGATTTAGAAATAGTACTCAAAGATCTATCTAGAAAATAAAAAGTCATGCAAATGAAGCTCAAATCCATGAATGAATCAAAGAGAGAAGCTAGGGAGGAAAAATGATGAGAAATATGAAGCTCTATTAACTTAAGCTTCAAAATTAAATCTAATTCTAAATGATTATAGAATAGAGAGAACATGGGATTACTAACCCAAAATTATGTTGAAATTGACCCAATTGAATGCCAGACCAAAGAATTTTTATTATGTGATTTATAGTGAATGAAATTTATACTGAAAATTTGTAATTGTGACAATAGATTAAGTGTGTACGATGTGAAAATAGATTAAGAATAGTGGGGTTGAAAATCCATCCCTCTTGACGATTGAAGAATTAGTTGTGTGTGTGTGGGGGGGGGGGGGAAGGGGAGGATGGCGACGAGCAACTCCTTCTTGGAAGTGTTTGACGAGACGAGACCGCGAGGTCGTCGCTTTCACACGGTCTCGTGTCAAAAATAATACCGAACTTATCAATTTGGGGAATTAAGAGAGAATTGAGGGGTATAATGGTAAATACGGGTCGAATCCACAGGGAATTTAGGTATTTTCGAGATATCTTTTGGAATTTGGTCAAATTGGATGATGAATTGAGGTGAGAAATTAGGGAAAATGGTGTTTTTGGAAAGAAGACTCAAAGATCTATCCGTGGAATCAAAAATCACTCGATTTGGATTAGTAATCACGGAGAAATCAAAGATGGAAGTAGGAAGAAATTTTCGGAATCGCGAAGAACACAAATTGAAATTGAAATGAAATTAAACTTAAATTGAAGTCCTAATCCTAAAATTGATGATACACGACGATAGATAAGAGGATAAACTTGTTTTCTAACCCGAGATAACGATCAAATCGATCCAATTGATCGCCGGATCGACGGCTCTTCATTCCGCGAATTCAAATGTGAACATCGGTGTTCAAGAGACAAATTCTCCTCGCTCGATCGTCAAAATATCTCTTATAAACACTCCGTGGACGCGGAATCTTGTCTAGAAGTGATTACAAGAGAGAGATTCAAGAGAAGATGCAAATAGATAGGTCAATTAGATCAAAACTCTCAATAATACATCAAAACGATGAAGAACTCGTCTATTTATAAGGGCAAAAAAGGAGAGCCGTTCGATCGATGCGTTAAGACGCGATCAACAGTCGTGATGAAACGGTTCATCACGAACCGTTATAATTAAATCTCAGTCGTCCGATCGCGATCGGACGCGTGATATGGGCTTGGATCGTATGCGTTTAAAAACGCATCGATTCGCAGCCGTTAGATCGTGATCTGACGGTCTTGATGATGTCTTCAAATCAAGCGTTATAAAACGCCTTAAATCCTCGCCGTTGGATCTTGATCCGACGCGTCAGATGCTCCCCTCGAGATCTAATCCTGGCCGTTATAATGCCTTATTAAACGCACGTGTCGTTGATGATCTCCGGTGGTCCTGGTCTCCACGCGATCGACGCGTTGATAACATGCATTTATAACTTGAATTCTTATCCTAATTAACTCATATTCATGCTTATTTTATGTGAATATGATGCATGTTATCATACTTTTTAGGAATTTTCTCCATTGGCATGTCATTTCACTAAAGTTGATATTTATGCATAAATTAGGGATAATTTCATGCTTAATAGATGATTAATCTTTTGTTAAGTTTAAATTAATAGAAGTTAATATCTTGTATTGAATGATTTTTGACTTTAGTAAATGTTTGGAAGGATAATTTCAAGATGAATTTATGATTTAGAATGTTTAGTGAGAAATGATTTAAGTAAATTCTAATTCATCTTGATTTCTTCTTTGAAAATATATTTTAAATGACATGATGTTAAAAAGGAAGAAATTTGTGATCCAATGGAGAAAAACTTGAGTTAAAAAGGAGTTATACAAATGAATTTATGAATTTCTTAATTTTTATAGTATTTTCTGGATTTTATTTTGATTTTTTCAGGATTAAATCGTGCAATCGGATGGTCGGGATTAAATCATGCAATCAGACGGTCGGGATTAAATCGCGCAATCGAACGGTCGGGATTAAATCGTGCAATCAGACGAGTCGAGGATTAAATCGCGCAATCGAACGGTCGGGGATTAAATCGCGTAATTGGGACGGCTGAAATCACGCGAGTGGAATCCACGTCATGGGCCACGATCCCACCGATTACGCGCGATCTGGCGGCTGAAATTACGGAGTGAAATCCGCGTCACGAGCCACCAATTTCGCGCGATCGACGGCTGAAATTACACGGAGTGAAATCCGCGTCACGAGCCACCAATTTCGCGCAATCAGACGGCTGAAATTGCACGAGTGAAATCCGCGTCACGAGCCACCAATTTCGCGCTATCAGACGGCTGAAATCACACGGAGTGAAAATCCGCGTCGTGGGCCACGATCCACCAATTTCGCACAAACTTATCTATAAATAGGCCTCATCTCTAATGTAAAAATTCATCTTCTAGTTGGCCTCCTTTTTGGAGGTTGGCCATTGGGATCAAGGCTGCTAGGGATCAACTATCTAGGTATGTTTAATTATCGTTTGTTCTTCTTATGTTCTTGTGTGTTAGCTCTGGTATCTAGGATTGTGCGGCGTGACGAACCAGAGTGCATCTAGATACCCGACTTGCTTCTTCGTATCCTCTTTTGTGATCAGCTTGTTCCATGGCAATAGTGTTTCGTGTCGAAAGGCCAAGGGAGCACCGGTGGATCAGGTTTTTATCTTCTTATCGTATTTAGAATTAATCACCATCGGTTGAATCGATCTCGAGAAAGTTAGAGGGGCCTTGTCACTGAGATCCCCGCTCAAGGCTAGGGCTAGGGTCTTAGCCACTGTGAGGACTCGAGGATAGGGGGCAAGGTTGATACTATGCGAGTTCTAGTTGCTTATTCAGCTCATTATTCTACCGTGATAAACGCCAAGCTTGGGCGGTAATTGAAGCTCCTGTAGAATAATGATGACTGCGTCACGATTAGACGGATTGATCGACATTTAGGGTTTATGTGTTAATCTTAGGACATTTCTTTCCTCTTTTATCAATCTATTAATTAAACCAACTACAAAAAAATATCTTCTCTTGTTCTTCAACTTTTGATCAACTCGTGAAGAAATTAAGCGAGTTTCGAGGAAGGTCTTAAGTTCTCGTGATCCTCTGCTTCCAAGAGTGTAGAGAAGCAGCCATTGAAGCATGATAATCACGATTTCATCTATTGATTTCATCGAATTTTCCCCTTGAATTCCGAACGTCCACGAGGAAGAATCCGAGCAAATTCGCTTCAATCCACGCGAATTGAGGCCCCATTCTTGCGGCAATCGGGTTAGTAGTGAGGTTCGATCGATTATCAAGAGGTAATTTGTATTTTTATTAGGTTTAGATCTTTAATTTGCAAATTAGTTCATAGTGTTCTTCATTTTCCCCAATTTTAGGTCCGAAAAGTTGCTGATTTTGAAAATAGGATATCTCTTTGATTATAATTCCAAATCACTTGATTTTGGTTTCATTGGATTCCTCTTTTCATCAGCTTTCCGTGGATAGCAAATTCATCAAATTCCGAGTTTATTTGATCCTTCAATTTAACGTTTGACCACGGACTGTTCATCTTTCATCAGAAGTCAAACGTTGACTTTCGGGGTCAATTACTTTTTATTGATAACTCAGAATTTGATAATTTTGGTCTTGTTGGATTCCTCTGGTTCTTAGCTTTCCATTGACATATAAATTTCAAGATTTGGATTTCATTTGGGCATTCAATTTGAAGATTTCCTCTGAGGTGTCAATTTCGGGGATTTTCTGATCATTGATTTTCAATAATTCGTAATAAATCCATTTCTTATCCAAAAATTACTAAATATATATCAATAAATTCCATTTTATCTCTAGTTTCTAAATATATACTTTTAGTAATCTTCTGACTCTGCTTGATTCTCTGATTTTGGAGAATACCTACTGCTGGTCAAAGTCAACGCTTTGACTTTGACTTTTGACTTTTCTCTGTCAAATCCGAGATTTCAAATCTTAAAAATTCTTATTTACCTTATTTATATCATTTCCATATCTTATATCTTATATTCTATTATTTAAAACTCGTTTTAAACCTAAGTTTGACCAAGTCAACTCTACGATTAAAGTCAACCCTGCTCTCTGTGGATCGACCCGATACTTACCCAGTACTTGATTATTATATCTTGTATTTGTGAGTTCGGTTTTATAAATTTTGTTTGACCATCGTCTTTGTGTTTAACGACGCACGAAAATGACACGTCACGCGTGCGATGCTGCCACGTCGCCACCGATCCAACCGTTATAATTCCTCTATTAGGCACGTGCGTCGATCGCGATCAATGGTCGGCGCTCACGCGATCGACGCGTGAGATCGGCGCGCGCCGTCGATCCGGCGATCCTCCTCGCGCCACGTCACCGAATTAAGTAAATAAGGTGTGGGTTAGTCCCACACGGAAGATATTTAGGAAAGCCAGTCGGGTTTAAAAAGACCCAGACGGTTTCTAAGTATGACCCTTCCCATATAGGGAAGGACAAAGACCTCTTTTTACCTATTTGTAAAATAAAAAAATATAATATATTAAAAGCGCCACGTAGGCTGCTGGCGAGTCCGCGTGGCGCTGCCACATGGCCTTGCGTGCCACGTTGCATCCACGCGGGTCCCAGCGCCCATTTTTGCCCATTTTTTTATTTATTTATTGTTATTTTTTTAATGTTTTAAATAGAAAATAAAATCATAAAAATCCGGAAAAAAATACAGAAAAAAATCCCTAAAAAAATTGTAAAAAAATCATATCTTTTAAATACAACTCCAAATTAATCCAAATTTCTTTCATTTGATCTGAAATTTAATTATCTATCATTCTAAAAAAATTCAAAAATATTTAAATAACAAGAGTTTTAATTTATATTTCAAAAATACACTCATTTCCTTAAGATTTTAAGTTTAGAAATTTAAATGAATGTTTATAAAAATAATTTCTCTTATTATTTAACTTTAAAAATCACTTATAATCTCATGTAAAGATAGGTTATAAAATCATTTATCCTTAATTTATCATAATTAACCCTAATTTAGTGTATTTTGAGATTATAACATAAATTTGCATGAAATGATAGAAATGCACTCAAAGTATGATAACATGCACATAAATGTAATGTTTTATGCCTTAAATTGCATGAATAATCATGTTTTATCATGTTAAGATTGCATGTTATCAGTGTTGACATTGAATAAAGAGGAAACAAAGAAAACCCTCCTTTCCAAAATCAAGCTCTCAACAGTTAAAGGACGATAGAAAAATGTAGAAAATCCCCCAAAATGAAAAAAATGTTCATTGTTTGGACTAGGCCATTAGTCTAATTGAGGAGCATTCAGTTTATTTGCTATCATATTTGTGCTGGCTATGGCCTCTCCTTTGGTATCAATATCGACCAGTCGTGTTGTCTTTCCTTGTGCCTTGATGTACTTGGTGATCAGCTTGTGCATCGAGGTCATTATTTCCTTTGATGACATCAGGAGTGGACAGATTCATGTCATCACTGTTGTGATTTTTGCTTGTTTTGTGGCCATCTCCATCAAGGTACTACCGTCAGTTGAGTAGGGGTCTGCCCTATATTGACCTTCAACAATGTCCATATCGTCTCCATCACTAATGCTAGACTTGATTGCACCATGTTTCCATGCTCCACCTGAAAGTCCCTTTAGGGTGGTTACTTAACCTAAGAAGGGGGTTGAATTAGGGTTATGTGTAATTTATTTAAAGTTATCTAACTTTTCTTCCTCTATTTAGATTCGTTGACTTAGTCACTCACTTCTTGTCCTCTCAATTGCACTGGATATTATTATACTGGTTGGGGGACCTACTGTCCTTTAATCCAGTCCCGAGTACTATAGACTCGGAGCCTCCTCCTCACCAAATAAAACCTAATCCTCTCACCACTCAAAGGGTGAAGGACAATGTTCGGATACAAGGTTTTAGATTTGCCCCCTACGGCAAACCTAACACTCACCTTTACCTGTCCCTACGGCACTACCCACTAGGCCTCGATCTCCTCGGCTCCTGGACGCCCTGACTCCCTCAGGCCGATCTCCACGCGATCGCTTGTCCCTTCACGCCCTGCCGTGCCTCCTCCTGCAAATGCCGGCAACCACCGGTAAAATGACACCTCGTCTTCAGGCTTCACTCGGTCTTCCTGCTCTCAAGGTCTAGACCTCTCCTCGTCTCAACAAATGAGATACTCCCGTCCTCTGGATATGTGTGGGTGTAACTGTTGCTAGCTAAATAAGTGATACTTCTGACTTATGTTGACTCTGGGTTGACTTTTGACCTAGAGTTGACTTTCTGCTAAAGTTGATTTTTTTTGACAGACTTGACCTTTTAGACAACAGTTGACTTAGACTGATTCTATTGACTAAGGTTGACTTTTGACCTAGAGTTGACTTTCTTGACTTCTATTGACTTAGGTTGACTTTTGACCTAGAGTTGACCTTCTTGACTTCTGTTGACTTAGGTTGACTTTTGACCTAGAGTTGACCTTCTTGACTTCTGTTGACTTAGGTTGACTTTTGACCTAGAGTTGACCTTCTTGACTTCTGTTGACTTAGGTTGACTTTTGACCTAGAAGTTGACCTTCTTGACTTCTGTTGACTTAGGTTGACTTTTTGACCTAGAGTTGACCTTCTTGACTTCTGTTGACTTAGGTTGACTTTTGACCTAGAGTTGACCTTCTTGACTTCGTTGACTTAGGTTGACTTTTGACCTAGAGTTGACCTTCTTGACTTCGTTGACTTAGGTTGACTTTTGACCTAGAGTTGACCTTCTTGACTTCGTTGACTTAGGTTGACTTTTTGACCTGAAGTTGACCTTCTTGACTTCTGTTGACTTAGGTTGACTTTTGACCTAGAGTTGACCTTCTTGACTTCTCGTTGACTTAGGTTGACTTTTGACCTAGAGTTGACCTTCTTGACTTCTGTTGACTTAGGTTGACTTTTTGACCTAGAGTTGACCTTCTTGACTTCTCGTTGACTTAGGTTGACTTTTTGACCTAGAGTTGACCTTCTTGACTTCTGTTGACTTAGGTTGACTTTTGACCCGAAGTTGACCTTCTTGACTTCGTTGACTTAGGTTGACTTTTTGACCTAGAGTTGACCTTCTTGACTTCGTTGACTTAGGTTGACTTTTGACCTAGAGTTGACCTTCTTGACTTCGTTGACTTAGGTTGACTTTTGACCTAGAGTTGACCTTCTTGACTTCGTTGACTTAGGTTGACTTTTGACCTAGAGTTGACCTTCTTGACTTCGTTGACTTAGGTTGACTTTTGACCCGAGTTGACCTTCTTGACTTCTTTGACTTAGGTTGACTTTTGACCTAGAGTTGACCTTCTTGACTTCTGTTGACTTAGGTTGACTTTTGACCTAGAGTTGACCTTCTTGACTTCTGTTGACTTAGGTTGACTTTTGACCTAGAGTTGACCTTCTTGACTTCTGTTGACTTAGGTTGACTTTTGACCCTGACTGAGTTGACTCTTTGACTGGTGACTTGACGTTGACTTAGGTTGACTTTTGACCTAGAGTTGACCTTCTTGACTTCTGTTGACTTAGGTTGACTTTTTGACCTAGAGTTGACCTTCTTGACTTCGTTGACTTAGGTTGACTTTTGACCTAGAGTTGACCTTCTTGACTTCTGTTGACTTAGGTTGACTTTTGACCTAGAGTTGACCTTCTTGACTTCTGTTGACTTAGGTTGACTTTTGACCTGAAGTTGACCTTCTTGACTTCTGTTGACTTAGGTTGACTTTTGACCTAGAGTTGACCTTCTTGACTTCTGTTGACTTAGGTTGACTTTTGACCTAGAGTTGACCTTCTTGACTTCTGTTGACTTAGGTTGACTTTTGACCTAGAGTTGACCTTCTTGACTTCTGTTGACTTAGGTTGACTTTTGACCTAGAGTTGACCTTCTTGACTTCTGTTGACTTAGGTTGACTTTTGACCTGAAGTTGACCTTCTTGACTTCTGTTGACTTAGGTTGACTTTTGACCTAGAGTTGACCTTCTTGACTTCTGTTGACTTAGGTTGACTTTTGACCTAGAGTTGACCTTCTTGACTTCGTTGACTTAGGTTGACTTTTTGACCTAGAGTTGACCTTCTTGACTTCGTTGACTTAGGTTGACTTTTGACCTAGAGTTGACCTTCTTGACTTCTGTTGACTTAGGTTGACTTTTGACCTGAAGTTGACCTTCTTGACTTCTGTTGACTTAGGTTGACTTTTGACCTAGAGTTGACCTTCTTGACTTCTGTTGACTTAGGTTGACTTTTGACCTAGAGTTGACCTTCTTGACTTCTGTTGACTTAGATTGACTTTTCTGCTGAGATAGACTTTTAGTCCTCTATTACTCAAACTTGACTCACTGAATATAGTTGAACTAATCTGCACCGACACTATGTATCAGACAACAGAAAATAGATTAATAAATGAATCCAATTAATAGTATTCCAGGACTTAAATCACAGAGATATATGGTTAATAAATTCACAGAATTAAAATCACAAAAGTGGTATGCAAATATTAATATCACAGAGGAAACCTCAATAAATGCTATGCAATTTATAATACTGATAATAATAATAAGGATGAGGATAGTATACTTACTGACAGAGTTTAGTTCAACGATACGTGCAACTGTAATGTTAAGCTGTATGGAACAATCTAATGATCAACAAAATAGTTAATACTAAGAATGGGAGTTACAATAAGATTACCCTTTGGTAGTGTGCTGATTCTGCAAATGAGACACTATGATTGTATTCAAGTATATTATATATTCCAACTTTAATTTAATCAACTCACCAATTTGTAAATATTCAAGTTCTATTTCCAGCTCAGCTTGTTAACAATGTCAGTCCACAATGTAAAATTTAGTACAAGAAGTAGAATTCTATCTAAGTGCACATTAATCGGATTGGTATGTGTGGTGAATGAATGAGATGAACGAGAATCAAATTAATAACTTACTGTTTACTGAAGAACAATCTGATTTAAGATATTGATTGGATGTCTATGAGAATAACAACTCAATGATAATAATAACTATGATACAACATGAATGAAATTCAGATGTCTGTAGGGTCAATGAAAAGAAAGAACAGGATGCGAAAAGAAAACTAACTAGAAGGAAAACCTCAATTTAAAGGGTTAAGATTTAGCGATTCGAATATGACACTGAGATTCAAGGAATAGCAGTGATTGATCGGAATGGAACTGACCTACAAAACAATTATTAGTAAATCAGCAGTAATGGTTAACTAAACCGTATACTAAACTTAACAAGAACCAAGCACAAACAACAAATAGAGATTAGATGTAATTCAGATTAATTAAAGTAATAGTTGTTTGAAACCTGAGAGATCTGAAATAGAAGTACAACGAGGATTTTTACGAACCTAAGGTAATGAGATCCAAATGTAACACTGAACTAAAATTAATGAACTTAACGGTTAAGAAATTCGAGTTCAATAACTAGCCTCACAGAAATAATACTAAAATCCAAAAAACCCACTGACTAATCGGGACCAAATTTATGCAAGGAAAACGATGAGTAAACCGACGATTTAATAGATACGAACTAGGCGAAGTATAGTTGAGAAAAAATGTTTGCTATATGGAAAAACCAAAAACTGGGAAACTGAAAATGAAGCCGTTTACTAGTTGAGCGAATCCCGAAAACCGCTTCTATGGAGCAGCGTCAGAAATCTGACCACACTGAGTTTCGTCTCCCACTGTGAGGATGAACTGAAGCTCAGATTTCGCTTTCGTCGGAGAGGGTTTTTGAATGCTTTCGTCGGAGCTTGCTTTTTACTCTTTTGCTTTTCTGTCGGGGGAAGGACCAAAAAACAAAAACCCTAGTCTTCTTATTTAGGTTAATTTTAGCAAAACTACAATAATGCCCTCAGCCTCATAGCCTGAAATATGTACACTTATTAGCCTCATAATCCAAGTATTAATGAAACATATAAAATAGTAAAACTTTATATCGATTAAGTATGTAAAATGCATTTAACGATAAACAGTAAATGAAGGTTAGTGATTAAAAGTAATCAACCCAGTGGCAATTCAAGACATGTGTATATATCAAAACTATCGCCTCAACACCACCAAGGCTCTTAAATTTCCTTAGAAGGGGATTATAGATGTCACCTATGGTTTTAATATCCACCATTCATTAGGTGCCACCCAAAGAAATTTAATCTCCAACCTTGATCCAAGGGAACCTCTAACCTTAGTATAAAAAACATTTTTCTTATTTCTTTCTAGTTGTTTTGTAGCTCTCTCTTTTCATTAATCTACTAGAAGGAAAAGGAAAAGTAAATTCCGAATCTTAGAACTGTTTTATGTTTAATGTTATTATGGAGAAGGAGATCAAGAGGAGGAACAAGGTCAAATCGAGTCTAACATCACCTGGCCTAAGAAATGTTCTTATGAGGATTCGAATCTATTTCTTGTTTGTAATGGTTTAGAACCTTTTTCCCTTTTTATATTTTAGATTACTTTATTCTTCAAGCAATGTCTCATCACTACTTGATTTTCTGATTTCTCACCATTTTTTCACCATCATTCATCCTAAGACTCTCATCTACCCATTCCATCTTTCCATTCTCACCATTATTATATTATTATATAGGTACCTATTTATTATTTTGTTCATACTGATTTACTATTTACTATTTATTTTTATTATTTTCCTTTTTTTTCTTCCATATTTCTCTAAAATCCATTCTAAAAAATATATCTTCTCCCTTAAAGCACCAATCTCATTACCTAAGGCCCTTGAAAGATTCAACCCTTACTTGAACCTACATATTTTAGGAAAGATATAAATATTGTTGCATGAAATAGGGTCTAAATAGCAACTAAAAATACCCTGAAACCAAGATCATGAGACAAGGGGAATGAAAAAAAAGTTGATGAATAATTATGAGAGGATTTCAAATAACTAATACCATAATAATATCATTTCAATTCATATGATGGAAAAAAATTCCCAATGATAGAAAAAATGGAGTAATTTTATGGAAAATTCAAGAACACTTAGAATGTGGTCCAAGGTAAGATTAAGGGGAGATAGCTCTTTCACTTGCATCATTAAAGTGTAACCATATTAAATGAATACACAAGTATATAATGTGAAGGAGAGGAAAAAATGCATGAATATGGATCTTTTTCATGAATTATGTGATGCCTAAATAAATTTATCAAGAAAATATCCATAGAATCATGGTAGATATACCTTGTGAAAGCTCATTAGGATCCAACACCTACCTATCTCTATCTTCTCACCTTCATAAGCCTTGTGTAAGCTTCTCCTTGTGTAATGCTCATTAGAATCTCTTCACTTTTTTCTTATGCTTATCTTACCTTTTCTCATGGTATTAGAGAAGGTCTTCAAGGGGTGTCAGCATTAATCCACGTCATCATTTTGGGGCGTGATGGTGAGAGCTTGGGCCCCCCTTAATCAAGGCCTAGAAATACTGATCATGCTGCCCCCATTAGGTGTAGCAGTGCCATATTGCAACCCCTTATATGTGTAAGAAAAAATTGAACTTAACATAAATCATTTAATCAAACATTCAAAATTATGAGATAATGATAATTGATCATCCTTTTATACAATATAGATCAAAATCCATATTTATAGGGTTTATCGAAAGAGTTATTGAAGCTATTCAAGTGTCCAACCTTTAGTGGTATCTACACGCTTGTTGAATGACTAGATCTTATCCTGAACACTCTCCAGCGAGAGAGATTCTCGAAGAAAGGGGAAGGTTGTATTGGAACTCTTAAGTGTAGGTGTTCTCTCCTTATTTATAAACATTAGCCATGTAGAATTTTCACAAAAGGCTCAAAATTATGTCTATCTCTACCAATGTCTATAGACATGTGCATGACCCTCTAGGTCTATATATTTCGTAAGTTAATAACTCTATAGACCTAATAATACTTATTGGCCAACCTTATTAATTAACTATGTCAACATATAAATTAATGAATCAATGATCTATTTAATCAAAATTGATAGATCAAGTTATCAGCCCATTGGATATTCTAAGAGATATGAAGTTTATATGAACTCTCTTATGAAACACTATATTTATTAGTTATTGTATAAATATAATCCTTCATCTATGTTAAACTCATGAATAAATTAGGATATGATTGATAACATGCATAGATAACTTTAATTCTTATCTTGTTTAACTAATATTCATGCTTATTTTAGGTAATTATGATGCATGTTATCATAGTTTTATGAATTTTCTCCTTTGGTATGCCATTTTATTAAAGTCCATATTTATGCCTTATTTAGGGTTAATTATGTGTTTTATTGATGATTGATCTTTTGCAAGGTTAAATGATTAGAAATTAATCACTTTCCTTGAGTTATTTTGACTTTAGTAGATGATTAAAATAATTAATTTCAAGAAGAGAATAATGGGATGATATAAAATAGAATACTTAAGGGATTATTTAAGTTTATTTTGAACTCATTCTATTTCTTGTTTGGATATATATTTTAAGTGACATGATATTAAAGATGAAGAAATTTGTAATCCAATGAAGAAAATTTGAGTTAAAAAGGAGTTATATAAATGAAGATATGAATTTCTTAATTTTTCATAATTTTCTAGATTTTATTTTGATTTTTCAGGTTTTTTTAAAAAATAGCAAAAAGGGTTGAATTTATCGCACGCGACCCGCGGAGCTGACGTGGCGCAGGCCGGACACGTGGCGAAGCCAGGCAAGGCCACGTGGACGCCTACGTGGGTGCCCACATGGCGCGCAGTGATTGGGCTGGCAGATGATGGACCCATGGGTTAGTGGGCCCAAGTTAGAGGATTGGGGCGTACTTGGCCCAATAGGGAGACACATCCCTTAAGTGGGGTTCTCCCTTTTATACCCGCCTATTTCCACTAATCTTCTCCTTGTGCGAGTATGTGCTCTTTTTCCCAGGTGACATGGTGGCTCGAGGCGCCTCAGATGAAATGGCTTCGATTATCACACGTCGATTGCGTGAACCTGAGTCCACCCGACCAAGGATCAACGCACATGATTAATGTGAATTGTCGATTTCATTAATGAAATCATACGATTGCGATTAATTGGCTACTCAACTAATCATGGGGGGACACGTGGACGCATCAACACGCTTCAATCAAAATCCAAAGGACAAACTAATTGGGAGATGTGAGATCGTGGCCCACTTAAATTGCCCAATCTCAGCCGTTGAATCATCCTTCAGCAAATCAAATAGTCTGTGATTTTTGCGTGATTTTTCCTATAAAACGATGTTCTTCCTCTTTGTAACTTAACTTTCGATTGAATTGTGAAGAGATTATGCAATTTTGGAGCAAATTCGTTAGTTTTTCGTGATCCCCTTGCATTCTAGACTCAATTGCGATCATATTGAGGCAGGATTGATCACGAATCATTTCAAGAATCGATCGGAATCTCCCCTTGAACGCCGAACACACGTCGAAGAAGAAACTGAGCAAATACATATTAATCGACGCGATTTGAAGCCACATCTTCGCGTCAATCGGGTTAGTAGTGTGATTTGATCATATCCCTTGCAATAATTATAGTTTAGATTAGATTTAGATTGCCAATTTCATTTTAGAAATCGCATTGTTCATCGTTTTGCCCAAATTTGGGTGCGAATTTTTGCTGATTTTGAAACAAGGATTTCTCCCTGATCTTAAGTCCAAATATTTTTATTTGGGTTTCATTAGATTCTTTTTTTATCAGTTTTCTATGGATATCTAATTCGTAAAATTTCATGATCATTTGACCCATCAATTTGATGTTTGACCATCGGCTGTTCATTTTCAATCTGAATTTGGGCGTTGACTGGCGGGAGCAATTACTCTTAAAATAGAAAGTGAAATTTGACAATTTGGTCTTTTTAGAATCTTCTGGTTTCTAGCTTTCTATTAATATATGAATTTCTTGATTTGGATATCATTTGGTTAGTCAATTTGATGATCTAAACTGAAGTGTTCATTTTGAGATTTTTTTGATCTTTGATTTTTAATAAATCATAATAAATCCAATTCTTGTCTAAAAATCACGAATTCTATATCAAAATTTTTCGTTTTCTCTCTAGTTTTTTAATATATAATTTTCTTAGTATTTTATCACCTTTTTCTTCTATGATTTTATAGAAAGTCAACGTCTGGTCAAAGTCAATGCTTTGACCTTGACTTTTCTTCGTCAAATCATTTTCTAAATTCTTAAAATATCTTCTATCATATATTAATATCATTTCTATTAATTTTATATCACTTTCACTTCTTAAAATCTCTATTTAAACCTAAGTTTAAGAAAGTCAACCTTTCGATCAAAGTCAACCGTGTTTTTTGTGGATCGACCTGATCTTTACACTATACTTGATTTTATATCTTCATATTATTGTGAGTTTGGAATTATAAATTTTGTATGACCGACGTTTGTGTGTTTTCAACGACCGCATAAAACGTACCGTCAATGATCAAATATTAAACCCAAATCATTGAGGACACCTTTGCTTATATTTTCTTAACCTTGGCTAAGAATTTAACTATATCTCATTCTTTGTGTCAGTCGATTGTTATATCGAGGGTGGATGATCCCTTCTTAAACTTATAATCACCTTTGAGGATTTTATTTTGTATCCAATTTGTGATGTTTTAGAGATTTGATGGCTAGGGGTTTTTAGGTCATAGTCAAAGCAGGATCATCCATTCATAATATATCTTTGGTGTCTCACATCAGAAGACCACATAAACAATCCTAACATGAATTAGCATGATTGATAGTTAGGTTTAATATAATTTAAAGACTCACAAATATCAATTAAGTGAACTCTTTCTCCGAAGACAACCCACTATCTATCATTGGTGTCTCCACATTGATGGCTACATGGTCAGACATACTCACCATATGCCTTAGAAAAGATGATATTATTCTTTCTAGATATGTTGATGTCCTTTTATACTAACCCTTGAATTGAAAATATTTAGGACACATGTTTAAAGATTTTTAATTTTTGTTCTATTATCTCATCATAATTTACTAAGTCATTGCATATGCTCATAGACTTTGTTACAAACATTACACAATTGTAACATGAATATATTTTCATTTCAATGAATGTAAACAAGACAGAGAAAAATGTTTTTGCTTGTAGGCCTCATAAATATCCATCATACACAAAGAAGATGCCCAAAATTAGTTAAAGGTGATATAGAATATGTAACCATCTCTAAGCGAGACAAAGGATATGTTGATGTGCACAGAGTCCATTGCTTGATCATAAAAAAATGGTTTTTAAGGAATCCACCAAATGAACTATTTGTAGAAAAATCCATAGAAAAACCCTTAAAGGAACTATTTATACCAAAAAGTTACTTGCTATTTGTAAAAATTATGGAACAAGTAAGAGCTTTAACAAAGCCAAAATAGTGAGGAAAAAACTGGACCAAAATTTGGACTTTAATGGGCTAGACTTGAAAGAACGTGGTTATAAAACCCAAGTCAAAAACTCAAAACATCGTTAAATATGCAGAAAAATAGTCTTCATATTAAGTTTAGCGCAAAAAAGAAAATAGTTACATATATAATATTGAAATCAATGTAGGAGCAAATTTTTACTAATTAATGAGAGATAAGAGCAAGAAACTTCTAAGATAATTGCAAGGTATGATCCATGCATGTACATAAGAACAAAAAATTTGGAGATATATGCATAAATATATCTCATTTTTAGCAAGTTTTCCCTTTAAATGATACGTCCATGTCCCAAGAAGATGAATAACATATTGAGTTTGAAGCTATCCATTCATGGGAAAAAGCTATTGAGGACAATCAGAGATCAGAAAATTACATTTATGCTGGGAACACTTGAACAAATTAATTATCTCATGAAATATCCCACCTTAGAAATTTCTAGGATATACATCAAAACACAGTTTCAGGGACTTTATCATGATACTATTTATCAATATGAGGGGTTTACCCTCCTCTAGAACCACCATGCCCTTTGCTCATTTCAAGGGATACCATTGGGCAATCACTTGATTGTTCTTTGCTCATTTCAAGGGACATCATAGGGCACTCACTTGAGTGCCTTTTGCTCATTTCAAGGGATACCGTAGAGCACACACATAATTTCCCTTCGGTAGTCCCAATTTTTTTATGTTCCTCCTAATATTTTTAATTTTCGTCGCATTTTCTCTTTTGCACTAAAATGTTATAATGTGGAATTGAGATGGTGTTAAATCTTTGGTGAAGGTTGTGGAAACATTAGAGAAGTTGTTCTCAATGATTTCTTACTATTATCAGTACTAAATTGAGTGATTGATTAGGGTTTGATAGTTAACCATACCCTAAGTCATTCATGAGTCTTGCGTAGATGAAGTATTATACCTACATAGTAACCGATGATGCAAGGGTTTCATGAGAGAGTTCTTATATACTCTATATTTCCCAGAGCACATGGTTAGCTTAGCACCCACTAGGCTGACGACTCAACTTGCCAATTAGGTTAAATCGCTCTTTAGCCAATTAATCTATATGAGGAGTCTTATCTTGTATAGAATTTGTCTTAGTCTCTCCCACAAACTTAGGAAACTTGGGAAATTATTGAGGAATTGTTGAGGGATGGCTGAATATTGGTTGGCTTGATGAATTCTCTTCTTTCTCTCTCACCTTGACCCTTGCATTTCTTACACGTTCGGAGTATCGACTGTTTTTAATGATTTCAGTCAACGCTTGCAGATTATCCACGGTACGTTGACTGACAGGCTTTGTCCGCTGATCCCCCACAAGCCCAAAGGTCCATGTCTTCCGGGTATTCCAGCGAGTCTCCATAGATTTGATCGTTGACGACAGAGTAGTCGAATGCACCGTCCTCCTCAAGATATTTTGACTGCCTGTCGACTTGAGACTCAACGAGCCTATCCTGTCTAGCCCATTCGTTGACTTCTGCCCCCTCCTTTGTACATCTGGTCAACGCCCAGAAGCATGTGCTCGTCATCTTGCCGGTAGGTCAAGCGGTCAACGGGAGGAGGGCATTCGCGGGGGTGCAGCGTATGGTTAACGACAGCACCGTCCTCCAGAACAGGATAAGCAAAAGGGAACTCGGTCTCCTGCTTACATGATCTCGAGAGGAACTGGATGATCTGATCTAGGGTTCCGTCGCTGCAAGAGCGGAGCATCTCCTTCTTGAAGACCATCGCCGACGAGGAAGACTCCTTAGCGCTGATATCCGAAACCCTAAGATGGCTCTTCTTCTTGAACACTCTACAGACCACCCAACCTTCCTCCAGAAACTCCGCTTCATCAATCGGGCTACAAGACTACATAAATATTTTTAAGTTTGCATGAATGAGCTAGTGAACGGAGAAGCTAAGGCCAAGGAACTTACAGCAGAGCTATTGCAGTCTTCTGGGCTTTCTTCGAGACGGTATTCGTGCATGATCCAGTCAGATTTCTGACCGTTTGGGGCCCTCCCACGATAAAAGACTAGGGTTTTTCTCATGCCGATCCGACTGCAACCTAAGTAAATTGCCTTGTCTCGGCCGGTAGCCTTCCAAAATCCAGCTGTCGTCGCCCTATTGGTCCGCGTTCCCGTTGGATACTTCTTGTCTTTGTGGCTGAAGAAGTACCAATCGTGCTGATGCGCTGAGCCTATCTTACACTTCTCTGCGAGATAGAAATATTAAGGCTGAGATTTCTCTTTTCATTTGTTATTTTCTTGCTCACCTTGAATGTCCCATGGCTCCAGCCTGTTGAGATCGATGTCTTTCATTATGTCAAGGTCGACTTTCTCTCCGGCTATCTTCTTTCTGAGATAGTAGTCGAGGAGTTCTTCCTCCGTGGGATGGAAGCGGAATCCTGGGGGAACGAGGGGCTGGCCGTTGACAGTGATGCTCATCTCCTCCATTTTCGCAGCAAGGAAGGAGTCAAATGTCTGTAGAGAGAGAGAGAAAGAGAAACTCAATGGGCAGGCGAAGCTCTCAGCTCTGAGAAGTGAGTGAACAAGAGGGTTTATATTGAAGTGGACGAAGGAAAACGGAATCACTTCGATTTTGGTCTGTGCTTTAGTACACATTCTGAGTCGGCTCAGTTAGTTTTGCTGCGATGTGGAATTGTCACCAACTCTTTCCGGTGGACGGGAGGGATGGGCGATAGAGAGAGGAGAGAGACAGAAATTGAGGGGATAGAAAGAGTGCCAGCGAGGGAAAGAGAGAGAATATAAAGAGTGCAAAATAGGAGAGACGCTGAAAGAAAAGAATGGAATGGAGAGAAAGTTGGGAGAAGGAAGAGAGAGAAAAGGTATAAACGAGAAGAGAGTAGAGAGAGACAGCCCAGGGACAGTGAGGGAAAAGAGGGACGCCGTAGAAAGAGACAGGGAGGAGATAAAAAGAGATAGCAGCGATAGGGAGATGAAAGAAAGAGAGATATAACATAGTATCAGGGAGATACGAGAGAGAGAGAGAGAGAGAGAGAGAGAGAGAGAGAGAGAGAGACTGAGTGAAGAGAGAGAGAGTATGGGAGGAGAAGGGAGGGAGAGAGAGAGAGACAGAGAGAGACAGAGAGGAGAGAAGAGAGATGAAAGAGACAGAGTGAAGAGAGAGAAGAGTATGGAGGGAGAAGGGGGAGAGAGAGAGAGAAAGAGGAGAGAAGAGAGATGAAAGAGACTGAGTGAAGAGAGAGATGAGTATGGAGGGAGAAGGGAGAGAGAGAAGAGGGTTATATCTTATAGAGTGAAAGGGAGGAAGGGGGTGGAGAAGAGACATAAGAGAGAGAGAGAGAGAGAGAGAAGAGCGATTATGGGGATAGGAGAGAGAGAGGGAGAGAAGAAAGATATAAGAAAGAGCCGGTGAGAGAAGTGGAATATTAGAGTGAGAAATAAGGGAGATACGAAAGATATAAGAGAGTCCCGGTGAGAGAAGTGGAATATAAGAGTAAGAGATAAGAGAGATAAGAAAGATATAAGAGAGAGCCGGTGAGAGAAGTGGGATATAAGAGAGATAAGTGAGATAAGTGAGAGGAGAGAAAGAATAGAGAAATTAGAGAGAGTGAAAAAGAGAGGGAGAGTGCAGAGAGAAATGAAAGAGAGAGGAGAGAGAGAGTTCCATCGTGAACGACGACGGGCGACCTTAAAGATCAAGGGGGAACGAGCGGGTGGCGCTCACAGAAACATCTTTGCCGGGAGAGTCGTTAGTTTTCGCACGAAGAAGCAACCACCGCTGCAACGACGCCAACAGCAGCCAGCGAGGGAAGAATAGTCGGGCCCAAGACCTGAATTTTAATGGGTTCGGAGACACTAAGCTTTCACGCAACCGTTCCTCCACGAACAGCGATTTGACGCGATGACGTCACGTCACCCGAAAACGAACTGCGTCGACAGCGAAATCCGCGATTTCTGAATAAAACCCAATCCCTGAATAGAGAAGGAGACTCTTTTCCTTCCCTTGATTTAGGGTTTCTTCTTCGGGGATTTGCACCTTTGTTTAGCTACTCTGGGATATCTTCGAATATTATAACACTTCAGACCACTCAAGAAGATAACGGAGAAAGAAAATGATCTTCTTCGTCAGAATTGAGTGAGAATTCGAGGTACAAGGAGATGCGGAACACCACGATCTCTTATATGCTTCGGCGGGTACCTTTAGTGCAACCTACAGCGGTAACTGCTTAGGGGCCGCTACTAACTCTCGCTGCCACGCTGGCAGCCTCGCAGCAGGGAAATAGGCAGATCGACGACCCAGATTTAAATGCAACAAACAAGGGAGGAGGGGGAAAATACAACGAAAATTCAAAGTCAAAAAGAAATTGCTCGGCGCTTGTTGGGATTTCGTCGAACGCTCAATTCTTCAAGAGGTTGAACTCCAACATTCTCCTCCTTAGTCTCATATATGATTTCCGAGATCATATTTGCCGGCAAGATCGTGTAATTCAACGAATTTTACACTTCCGAGTGATTTTGTGAGAACATCCGTGCGTTGCTTCTGCGGTATGATGTGCTGATTATCGACCTCTTTTTCTTCAACACATAATAGTATCGGGTATGTATATGCTTGGACCATTGTGAACAGCTGGGTTCTTCGCAAGTTCAATTGCCAATTTAGTGTGCACATAAATCCTTATGGGCTTGAACTCTTGCTAGATGAACTCTTTGGTAAGGGTGGTCTACCGAACTCTTTGATATGTTGTGAAAGTGAGAGTTACATACTCAGCTTCACATGACGATAACGTTTCTGCTTTTGAGAAACCCAAGTCACCACGTTTTCTCTTAGGAAGAAAAGCATCCTTATTGTGCCTTTCCTATCATCAACATCTCAAGTCTAGTTGATGTAGTTGTAGCCAATCAGATGAAAATTATCTTCCTTCTTATAGCTTATCCCAAAATCAAGTGTTCCTCTGACATAGCTTGGCACACTTTTCTCGCTCTTCATATGCTCACTGATAAGTTTTTCCATGAATAAGAAAGCAAACACTGAACATCAAGTAAGGTTTTTTGTGTCTCGATGTCCCCATCACAACTCTTGTAGGTTAAGGAATTCAAATGTTCTCCTTCTGACTGAATTTGGCTCTTAACTCAAGAGATGACCAAGTAGAATAGCAATCCAGCATACCATGCTCCTTACGGATCTTTAATGCAAAGACCCTCTGAGTTAAAATGATTTCACATTTAAGCGGCACCAGTTGAGGAGACCCAAATCAGTCATCTCAAAGGACTTCATCATTCCTCCCTTAAATTCACTGATATTCACCTTATTACTTCTGGTTACCGACAGGTCATTTAGATAAATTCTCTTGCATATTTGAAGTTGACCGCAGGTTCAAACTCACTTTTGCTCAAGACTGATGAAGTCAGACTTTTGCCTAGCTTCAAATGCCAAGCTTTTGGGGCTTGCTTCAGCAATACTAGAGCTTTCTTGAGATTATAAACCTTCTCCTCGCCAATTTTCTTATAACCCTCTAGGACTTGACACATTTGTCTCCATTTAAGACAGTCTACTTCACATTCAGATGATAGATCTCCCATCAAGATTGAGCAGTAGAAGCCAAGATAAGTCAAATTGTCTTCCAGTGTGAAAAGTCTTTCAGTGCAAAGTCTTTCAGTGAATTCAGTACCATATCACTAAACATATCCTTGCATTACACAATAATGCAACATATCCTTGTGTCAGAGAATTTCTCCAGTTGGGTTCTTCTTCAACTTTAAAATTTTCTTGAGCCTAATGGGTTTGTAGTCCTTGAGAGGTGGGACAAGCTTCCATCTTCCATTCTTCTCAATTGCAGATATTTCTTCATCCTTTTTAGTTTTCCAATATGGATTTATGGCTTCATTTTTCCCTTGATGGCTTCATTTTTTTATTCTAATTCTTCAATGAGAATACAAACTTCAACACTAGCTTCATCCACTTTTATGGTCTCAGCATATGATTGGCTAAGATTCATATATTTTCTTGGAATTTATTATTTCAAAATGATTATTGATTGATAGAAACCTCAACTTCTTGAATTGGAGCTGTCTCACTAAATTTTTTGACTTGGTCTATGGTGAAAATTAGGGAAAAAGGGTAAGTCAAATGAACATTATCTTTCCTTTAGAACTTTCTCGATTCCATATCTTCTCCTCCTCAAAGATCACATATCTGATGAGACAAATGCTGATTATAGATGGATTGTAGAATATATAACCCTTAAAACCTTTTTCATACCTTATGAAGATCATTGATTTGCTCTTATCATCAAGCTTCGTCAAATTCTCTTAGAGTATCTTCACATCTATTACACACCCAAAGATCCTTGCATGATCAACTTGAGGCTTCTTCTTGATCCAAGCCTAATAGGGAGCCTTACATTCAAGACTCTTTTGAGGAGCTTGGTTCAAGAAATATACATCAAAGTTCATTACTTCACCCCAAAAATTAATGAAGGAGAGACTTGGACTGCATCATGGATCTCACCATATCTCAGATATTCCTAATTTCTCTCCACCGCCCCTTTTTGCTGAGGAGAGTAGGGAGCAGTCAAAAACATATGGATGCCTTCAATCACATAGAATTTATCTGATTTCTTATATTAGTCCTTAGAAAACATCTTTGAGGGCTTTGACACCTTTTACCATTGATTTGAAATTTATGAAAGCCTTGAAGGCATCTGGTTACTTCGTCAGCATAGAAACCCATATCATCCTTGAAAAATCATCTACATGAATAGAGAAATACTTACTTACTTAAAGTATTTATAGATCAATTGGATCACATAGATCCCCATGGATCAATTCAAGAGCTATTGTGGCTTTGAATGTGGATGATGATGGAAATTCTGCTTTGGCTTGCTATGAGATCTCACAATCTCTACATAATTTATCAAAAACCTCCACATTTTTCAGACTTGTGACCATGTCACTATTGGAAACCAATTTGAGAGATGAAAATTTCAGGTTCCTCTACCATTTTTTCCATGTCCACACCATGTTTTCTTTAAGAAGAGAATTCTCAATCATATTCTAATTTCATTAGATATAGTTTTCTTGTGCTTCTTTTTACTTTAGTCATTAGCCTCCTGATTGAGCTATTAATGGAAAAGTAACCATTATGTAAAAAAAATTGATCCTTACACAGCCAATCTTCCAAGAGTGATAATGTTAGCCCTCATACATAGTGTGTAGATAGCATTAGTAAGGGAAATCAAACCCTCATATGGAAAATTCGAGACAATTTTTCCTTTGCCTTTGATTGAGGTTCTTGAATCTCCAAATCGCACCTTCCCCTTGTATGACTCATACAGGTAGTTAAAAAACTTCACTCACCTATCATATAACTTCTCACACTCGTGTGAAGGTACAAAACCCTAATATTCAACTCGTTCTGGAGCATAATCTCATTATTGCCTTCTTCACTTGCTATGAGCAAAGACATCTCATTAGACTCTTCTTCAAAGATCTCTGCCCTTTATTTCTTTTACTTATCTTTCATGGGGTATCTACACTTATTAACAAAGTGACCAAGACTTTGATAATTATAGCATCTGAGCTTTGACTTGTCTTCATCCTCATCTTCATCATCTTTGTGAAACTTTCTTCCTTGGCCCCCATCTTGGATTCTCCCTCTACCATGCTCTTAATCTCTTCCACATTAGCCATTTTCCTACTTTTTCTTGGATTAACCAAGAGTCCTAACCAATAGAACCTTCTCTTCTTTCTTGATACACAAATCTTTAAATTTATCCTCTTGGACCTTTAAATATTTGATCAATTCATCCAGGGTAAGATCTAGGAATTGCTCAATGGAAGTGGTTAAGAAATTGAATTTATATGAGATTGATCATAGAATTTTAGAAGCCACTTCACAATAAAAAAATCTTCTCTTCCATCTTCTCATTTCAACCACTATGCATGAGAGCTTGCCTAAATAATCCATGATCAATTTTTTGTTGTCCACTGAAAGATTCGCATAATCTCCCTTGAATGAATGACATCTAGCCTTATAATTACATGTGATGCTACCACACTTGGCTTTTTAGGATATTCCACATTTTATAGGTCATCTTATCCACATCCAGTTCATTCATGATCTTGTCAAAGATTATGTTGAACATGATCAACATGATCTCCTAGGATTGGGAAGGTGCCAATCTGCTTGGCTGATTTGATCTTTTGGAACCTCTTGTAATTGTCAGTTCTTCAAAAGATTTCTTACCTTGTTGCGGAATCTTTCTCATGATGTCAATGGGTCACAAATGCTCTTATACAAATTGAAGAGTATAATACTCAAGAAGACTATGGAAGAAGAGAAATTTACTTCAATTTCTCTTCTTGCCTAAATAATCCATGATCAATTTTTTGTTGTCCACTGAAAGATTCGCATAATCTCCCTTGAATGAATGACATCTAGCCTTATAATTACATGTGATGCTACCACACTTGGCTTTTTAGGATATTCCACATTTTATAGGTCATCTTATCCACATCCAGTTCATTCATGATCTTGTCAAAGATTATGTTGAACATGATCAACATGATCTCCTAGGATTGGGAAGGTGCCAATCTGCTTGGCTGATTTGATCTTTTGGAACCTCTTGTAATTGTCAGTTCTTCAAAAGATTTCTTACCTTGTTGCGGAATCTTTCTCATGATGTCAATGGGTCACAAATGCTCTTATACAAATTGAAGAGTATAATACTCAAGAAGACTGATGGAAGAAGAGAAATTTACTTCAATTTCTCTTCTTGCCTAAATAATCCATGATCAATTTTTGTTGTCCACTGAAAGATTCGCATAATCTCCCTTTGAATGAATGACATCTAGCCTTATAATTACATGTGATGCTACCACACTTGGCTTTTTTTAGGATATTCCACATTTTATAGGTCATCTTATCCACATCCAGTTCATTCATGATCTTGTCAAAGATTATGTTGAACATGATCAACATGATCTCCTAGGATTGGGAAGGTGCCAATCTGCTTTAGCTGATTTGATCTTTTGGAACCTCTTGTAATTGTCAGTTCTTCAAAAGATTTCTTACCTTGTTGCGGAATCTTTCTCATGATGTCAATGGGTCACAAATGCTCTTATACAAATTGAAGAGTATAATACTCAAGAAGACTATGGAAGAAGAGAAATTTACTTCAATTTCTCTTCTTGCCTAAATAATCCATGATCAATTTTTTGTTGTCCACTGAAAGATTCGCATAATCTCCCTTGAATGAATGACATCTAGCCTTATAATTACATGTGATGCTACCACACTTGGCTTTTTAGGATATTCCACATTTTATAGGTCATCTTATCCACATCCAGTTCATTCATGATCTTGTCAAAGATTATGTTGAACATGATCAACATGATCTCCTAGGATTGGGAAGGTGCCAATCTGCTTGGCTGATTTGATCTTTTGGAACCTCTTGTAATTGTCAGTTCTTCAAAAGATTTCTTACCTTGTTGCGGAATCTTTCTCATGATGTCAATGGGTCACAAATGCTCTTATACAAATTGAAGAGTATAATACTCAAGAAGACTATGGAAGAAGAGAAATTTACTTCTATTCATACAAATTGGGCAAAAATTTGATGTACAAGGACATGTAGAACACCACAATCTCTTATAGGCCTTGGTCGAGAACCTTGTAGTGCAAGATACAATGGTAACTACCTACAAGCTATCACTTAACTCCCTATACCATGATGATAGCCTCTTATATGTTATAACTTGAGAGATTGATGGTCTAGATTAAAATTTAAGAAGCAAAGTGATGTGTTATGAAGTCAATAAACTTTCCAAATTTTCAATTAAAACATTGAATGCAGTGGAATACATTGAATTGGATATTCAAAACAATGAAGCACTAGTAATAGATGATCTTATCATCTAGTATATATGAGAAACCATACTTATAGGGTTCTCAAAGCTATTCAAGTGCTTGATGGCCTCTAGTGGTATCCAGACGATCTTCGGATGGTTGGATCTTAAAAGCTCTTCACCAAGAGAGAAAGAGAAGAAATGAGAGAATTCTCAGAAGGCTTGCATGGGCACCTTGAGTTGTGGTTGTTCGCCCCCTATTTATCGACATTTTTTATGTAAATTTTTCATAAAAACTATCATAATTATGTCTATATCCACCAACATCCATAGACCTTATGTGTGTGACCCTCTAGGTTCATATATATTACTGGTTAATAACTATATAGACCAAATAACGTCTTATTGGTGAACCTTAATTAATTATCCATATCAACATATATATTACTTAATTAAGGATCAATTTAACTCAATCAATAGGTTGAGTTGCTAGTCAGTTGGGTGCCAAGCTACACCATGTACTCTAGGAGATATGAAGTATATAAGAACTCCCTTATAAAAAATTTTTCATCATCAATTACCATGTATGTCTAATCCTTCATCCACAGGAGACTCATGAATGACTTAGTGTATGGTTGATAACATGCAATCTTAACATGATAAAACATGATTATTAATGCAATTTAAGGCATAAAACATTACATTTATGTGCATGTTATCATACTTTGAGTGCATTTCTATCATTTCATGCATATTTAGGTTATAATCTCAAAATGCACTAAATAAGGGTTAATTGTGATACATTAAGGATAAATTATTTTATAACCAATTTTACTTGAGATTATGAATGGTTTTTAAAGTTAAATAATGAGAGAAATCATATTTATGAACATTCATTTAATTTTCTAAATTTAAAATCTTTAAAAAATGAATGTATTTTTGAAATATAAATTAAATCTCTTGTTATTTAAATATTTTGAATTTTTAGAATGATAGATAATTAAATTTCAGATCAAATGAAAGAAATTTGGATTAATTTGGAGTTGTATTTTAAAAGATATGATTTTTACAATTTTAGGGATTTTTTCTGTATTTTTCTGGATTTTTCTGATTTTTATTTTCTATTTAAAACCGTTTTTAAAAAAAATAAAAAAATGTTTTGGTTTGCGCACGGGACCCGCGTGGATGCGACGTGGCACTTAGGGCCACGTGGCAGCGCCACGCGGACCCGCGCAGTGCCTACGTGGCGCGGTTAATTTATATATATATATATTATATTATTTATCGTAAATATAAATAGGTTTTAAGCCTTCCCTATATGGGAAGGGTCATGCCCTTACAAACTGTCGGGCATTATAAACCCGACGGTTTAATATGATTATTACCGTGTGGGACTAATCCACACGCTTCTCTTCTAATGCAGGTGACGTGGACGTACGCAGAGCGTCGGATCGGGCGATTGATCGATCGGTGGGCATCGATCACGTGGACACGGACCACTGATCGCGATCAAAACACGTGTTTTTAAAAAAAGAGTTATAACGGTCGGATGAAGCGAAACGTGGCAGCATCACAACGCTTCGATCGCGTGGACGCATGGACCACCGGAGATGATCAAGCCACGTGCATTAATTAAAATGTTATAACGGCCGAGATGCGTTTACGCGGATCGCATCTCAGCCGTCCGATCGCGATCCAAGGGGCGACAACTGAGGCGTTTTATAACTATCAATCGGGCGGATCATCCAAGCCGTTCATTGGGAATCGGACGGCTACGATTTAAGCAAAACGGTCCACGGTGGACCGTTTCATCATAACCGTCGATCAAAACGATCGGACGGTTACGCCCAAATTTCGTTTAAATAGAGATGTTCTTCACGATTGTATGCATTCGAGTTGGATTTCAATCAAATTGACTTGTCTAGACACCGATCCACTCATTTCTCTTGATTTCATCCTCTTCCTCTTTCATTTCCGCATCCATGGAGGGGTTGAAATCAAGATTTGGTGGAGAATCGAAGAAGAAATCGCAGCTTGAAGCCGGTCGTGACACTCTTGACGTTTTCGGTGATTAATCGGCTTAATCACCTCGTTTTGATCGCTAAACAGGTTTAGTGGAAGCGGTTTTTCCTAGATTATCTTCCTATTATCTTTAATTTTCGTTTATATTAGGTTTTAGATTTCAATTTCATCAATTTTTAGCTTAAATCACGATTTTTAACGTCCGAAATTTTCTCTCCACTTCAAATTTTGATTTCTCCGCGAAATCAAGTCCAAATTCGATGATTCTTGATTCCGTGGATTTGTTTTGAAGTTATCTTTCTAAAAACACCATTTTCCCTAATTTCTCACCTCAATTCATCATCCAATTTGACCAAATTCCAAAAGATATCTCGAAAATACCTAAATTCCCTGTGGATTCGACCCTTATTTACCATTATACCCTTCAATTCTCTCTTAATTCCCCAAATTGGTAAGTTCGGACTTTATTTTTGACACGAGACCGTGTGAAATCGATGACCTCGCGGTCTCATCTCGTCAATGGTCAACAGTCAAACGCTAATTCGTCACTTATGTTAGTGCTAATGCATATAGAAAATCATCGGGAACTATTCATTTGATATTTCTATTACCTTGGCTAAGGATTTCATCGCATCTCATTCCTTGAGTTAATCTTCTCAAATATCGATCGCGGATGATCCCATCTTGATCACATAATCATCTTCGTGGACTTCATGTTGTAGGTAATATATGATGTTTTAGAGATCTCATGGCTAGGGATTCGTAAGTTATAATCAAAACATGATCATCCATCCACACGATGTCTTTGGTGTCTTAAGTCAAAGGACCACATACACAACCCTGACATGAATCAACTTGATTGAAAATTAGGTATAATTACCATTAACGGATTCATACCGAAAAATTTAGTGAACTCTTTCTCCAAAGAGCACTCATTATCTATCCTTAATGTCTCCACACCGATGCCTACAAGATCAGCTATACTCTTATACGAGTTAGATTAGATTGTGCTATTCTTTCTAGATAATTCCAAAAAAAAGGAATGTTTAGAGCATATTTTTAGAGAACTAGTTTTGAATGTATACATATATTAAATGGATGTCTGCATGATTAGGGCATGAATGGAGTGCAAAGGACAAATCTAATTTTCTCTTTCCATTTTTAGTTATATTCGTGTCATTATATCTCCAATTATATTCATCATTCAGTAATTTCATTAATGTCATACTTTATTGTTTCATATTATACTTTTATATTTCTACTACCCTACTAATGTGTAAATGAAGACTTATATCTTTCAGGAGTTTATTGCCTCAAGCAGCTCTATCATGCAAATTCTTTTACTTCCTAGCAACAGAGGTTCCTTCACTCATGAATAAATATATATAAATATATATATATATAGGTTTGGTAATACTATTATTTCCTATAGATATCTATTAGGGTATTATCATAATTACAGGTGTTTTTATCGAGTTACTTAAAGCTTTAAGTTTCGCGCTTCTAGGGTTGACACTCCCTTTTGCGAGATTTGAAGGTGAAATCATGAAATAGATAGAAAAGCTAGGTCTCTTTTCCTCAAAGCGACGAAGAAGCAAAAAGAAAAGGGTAAATCCGAGGTTCTCTCTTGTGCGCTCAATCTCAAAGAACCTTTTTGAAGCGTTCAAGTTCTTCAGCTTCCGTGAACAAGCATCTGAGAATCACATTCTCTCTTCCACAACCACACGCAGCGGAAATCACCGAAATCGTCTGCAAAATCTCTTGTCAAGCAGTTTTTTGTTTTAGTCTTTCGTTTGTTCGAATCTCAGAGTGATTTATGTTTCGGATTTCTAAGCCTTCTAAATCCAATCATTTAGATTGTTTCTCATTTCTATTCTGATTTTTGTTCTCTGTTTGCATTTCAAATTTTGGTGATGGAGAATTATTTCGAAACATGAACACAAGGGTTCTAAGTGAACCTATCCTCCTCCTCCTCCTTATCTACCAATTTGAGAAATTATCCATTCATTAAATGGATGAAGAAGACCTCTCTAAATAATTAAAGAGAGTGTAGATCTTAAGGGAATTATCTTCCCTCCTTCCTCTATTTTACACTGATCTAATGATTGACTTGGTCAAAGAAATTAGCCTTATCCTTAGATAATTAGAATTCCTTGAATGGACCAAGTCAACTACCCTCTACCTTGATATAGGTTCCTTATTTTCCAAGCCTTCTCCACCATATCATAGGTACCTTATATCATTTTAAATAATGATCTCAAAAGAAAAATCAGTAGGAAACCTCTTTGAATTACATCCCTTTATTTCTTTGAAAATCACCCTTAGTTAGAGTTTTAGGTGAGATCTAATAGAATAACCTATCTTCTTATTTCACCTCAAGGCAAAGCCTATACATGAATATTATCATGCATTTACCCATATGAAAGTAAATCAGCTGGAGGACAGCTTATGATGAAAAAGGAACTACCTATCGTTAAACAAAGATCTTCACGGTTTCTAAAGTTTAAGAAGACCTAAACTGACATATGAGGAGAAGATGAGCAACAAGATTGAAGAAGTAGAGATCGATGAAATTGCAGGCGATTCAAAGACTGATTTAGAATCTCCAGACCCGCCGCCTGAAGTGGAAGAAGAAATTGACTTTGATTCACTGGTGGCGACTACATTGGAAGAGTTGGAAGCCATAGACAAAGAATATGCTGAATAATGTTTTGAAGAAGCTTGCACTATACTGAGCAAGAAGCTGGATAGTTTGTACAAAATGTTTTCGGAAAATAGTCTTCCTTCTGTAGAAGCTCTAGTCGAACAGGCAATCACTATTTACTCTGTATTCCTTAAGAGGAATGACCAGGGAATAGACACACTATTCAGGAAGAATTAAATGAGGAGTCCACGCTTCTCCTTTCCCCTGAATGGCGAAGACACTGAAGAGCGGTGACTCATCCACGTCAAAGCATTCTTCAAGGAATATTTGAAACACTCTCAAATCTACTCATCTCCGTCACGCGAAAACAAAAGAAAGGCAATTTTCTAAGCTACCTGTCACGTGAGCTTAGGAGAAGACGGCGCCCGAAGGAGTGGAGACAAAGGAGGCTCGTCACCGAAGCTCGCGAAAGGACAAGGAGTTCCCCGTGATGCCGGATCCACCGACGAGTATTACATCGATTTCCGACTTGATCGAGCTCCCTCGTCATGTCAAAACAAAACTATCTTCAACTGAGAAAACTTCCAAGGCGCTTCGAATTTATTCACGCGCATCAGTTTGGCAGCATCAACAGCAACCTACTGAGTGAGCAAAGCATCCGCGACCGCATACGGACCTGCAGGATTCTACAATCAATGGTCTCCCTCGGCAAATCTGCGAGAGGAGACAGTGAACAAATGGGAGGACAAATGACGCACGCGTTGACTTCCGAAGGGATGCACGGAAGATACAATAATTTGGAAAGCCTCGGACATGCCAAATTTTGCGTATATTCCCGACGACGCCGTCACGTCAGCTTCATACCAGATCAAAGTATCAATCGTGACCATCGCGAAAACCGACGAAAAACAAAGAACGCCCTTGAACGGGTTAACTGTTCGCACGAAGAAATGTGAAGCGATGCGTCTTCTCCCTGTCATTCTCCCTCTCCTTACTCTATAAATAGCAATTTGTATGAGAACGGAAGTAGTTTTTTATTGAATGAAAATTTGGTTACGCTTACCTTGGTGTTCGTCGTCCGTCCACGTATCTCCTCCACCCCCGCTTCCGCATCTCCATCTTCCAAGTTCTATCTTCCCCGCTTTTCTCCCTCCCATTCTTTCACTTTCATACACCTCCTGTCAGAGAACAAAACCGGGGAGATCTTCTGTCATTTGGAGCAAATCCGAAGCATCATTTCCTCATCTCCAACAGGTATTCATCCTCTCCTTTAAGCGTGTTGATAGTTCGCTCCGAGATCTTAAGTCCAACACGAGACTCTCCTTTATCGTCATATCTCTCCATACTCCTCCATCTCCATTTCTATTTTCATCACTCCTCGTTCTTTCGCTATTCTCTATTTTATAATATATTATATACTTCTCCGCTATTCACTCCATCTTATCTCCCATGCTCTTCTATCTTTCATTACAATTAACCGCGATTCTCCTATAACAAGTAATATCACTAATTTCCCACATTCCCTATTACATAATCCACACCACACTCTTCCTTACCTCTCTTCTATTCTCAGTAGTAATATTATCTCTCTTCTCATTTCATTTATGATATTTCTAATTATCTACTGATTAGATATATTCTAAATTATCCAGTAAATTAATCCTTACTTATTCTATTCTTAAATATTCTATATATTCATCATCCTTATCATATATTCATTAATCCATATTACTAATAATTCCTAGTGATATCATTCATAGATCCTCCCTCATATGTAGGATTTAGATACATCTTCTAAATTTTCCTACATCATTTGGTGTGGTCCTTTGTTTTCTATTGTGATTTCGATTTTTTTCTATTCCTTTCTTTCCTTCTAACCTTCCTAACTTCTCGTCACGGTACATTTCTCCTCTTTGTTGAGTCGACAACCTCATTTGGATTGTAGTCTAACTAAACTGTACATGTTCATTCTATTTTATATATCGTTAAGCAAATTTTAGAGACTTCAAATCTCTTCTCTCCAATCCACCGGTGCTGTGTCGTATTGCTTGATTTCCGGTCACGATTTCCTTTATACAAAAATTACCTGATTGTCAGTCACGTTCTGTTTAGTACATATATATATATATCCCATTTTATTTCGTAATTTTCCAATCTTAGTTTATTAGTATTTTTTGTCTTCTGTCCTCATTTTATTCTTAATAGTTAGTTTATAGTTTTCGGATCTAATTTTTCTGTGGATTAATACATTTGGTCCTCTGTTTGAAATTTGGGTTAAATATAAATATATTTGGTGTGCTGACCTTCTTGATTTGCATGGGCGATTAATTTGAAATCTACACTGAATTTATCTTTAGTTAATTAGGAATTGAGATTCATTTTATTTGCAGTGAATTCATTCTCTAATTAATTAGTTCCCCATATACACATAGGGAGGTTTTATATTTTGTGTTAATTCAGTTCATATAATAGCATAGCTAATTCAGTTCAATTAATTGTTGTTGCTCTAACCTCATTCTCTGCATTGGATCTAATTTCAGATTGGTAAGTTCCTTTAATTAATTTAGAATATATATATAAAGATTTGGTTGCAGTCATAGTTTCATATTTTCAGAAACGGTAATTGGTAATCGATATTTCTAATTGCTATTCTTATTTTGTTACTCAGTAACTACATTGATAATCATCAGACTGTTCTATCAGATTAATAATTACAGTTGCAGGTATCCTCAATTTGGAGCTCATCAGTGAGTTTATTATTACCTTTCCTTTGTTTGCAGTATTATTAATTGCATATTTCTCTGATCTTAGCTACAGTCGTCAGTGTCTTAGCTAACTTATCAGTCTCACTAAAGTTATCCTCATCGTCTATGTCGATACAGATTAGTGAAACGAGGTTGATCAATAGGTCAACCTTGACTAGAAAGTCAACTTACACAGTCCAAAGTCAACCTTTAGTAGTCAAAGTCAACTATCCTTAGTCAAAGTCAACCCATCCTTAGTCAAAGTCAACCCTTCTCAGTCCAAAGTCAACTCTAGGTCAAAAGTCAACCCAGAGTCAATAGAAGTTAGAAAGTGAACTCTAGGTCAAAAGTCAACCCAGAGTCAACAAAAGTTAGAAAGTCAACTCTAAGTCAAAAGTCAACCTAGAGTCAACAATTGCTTTGAAAGTCAATAGTAGCTCAGAAAAGTCAACCTTTAGTCAAAGATAAACCTCCATAGTCAAAAGTCAACTCTAGGTCCAAAGTCAACCCATAGTCAATAGAAGTCAGAAAATCAAGCCAGAGTCAACAGAAGTAAGAAAGTCAACTCAGAGTCAACCATTAGTCAAAAAGTCAACTCAAGTAAGAAAGTCAACTCGAGTTAGAAAGTCAACTCTAGTTAGAAAGTCAACTCTAGTTAGAAAGTCAACTCTAATAAAAAAAGTCAATTGTGATCAGAAGGTCAACTCATTTAGGTATCACCAGTCAGATACACATTCTTTTAGATTCACACACACGCGGAGGGCGGGAACGTCTCATTCGTTGAGACGAGAAGGAGTCAAGACTTTGGGAGCGGGAAGACCAAGAGGAGCCTAAAGACGAGGTCTCAATTTAATAGTGATCGGCTGATACTAGCGGAAGAGGCATGACAGGGCGTGAAGGGACGAGCGATCGTGTGGAGATCGGCCTGAGGGAGTGAGGGCGTCCAAGAGCCGAGGAGGTCGAGGCTTAGAGGGTAGTGCCGTAGGGATAGGTAAAGGTGAGTGTTAGGTTTGCTGTTGGGGGAAACTCTAAATCCTTGTATTTGAACATTGTCCTTCACCCATTTGAGGGGCGAGAGGATTAGGTTTCATTTGGTGAAGATTGAGGCTCCGAGTCTACAGTACTCGGGACTGAATTAAGGGAGATTAGGTCCCCCAACCAGTATAATAATATTTGGTGCATCAAGAGGACAAGAAGTGAGTGCTTAACTAACGAATCCTAGTAAACAAAAAAGATAGAGATTAACAAATAAAATTAACACATAACCTAATTCACCCCCCTCTTAGGTTAAACCACCACCCTATTGGGACTCTCACATATGTTTAAAGAGTAGTGATCACTGTCGTATGATTTCATCATAATTCACTTAGTCATTGCATTTACTCATGGACTTCATTGCAAACATCAAATTGTAATGACAATGAATAAATTTCATTTCAATGTGATGGATATTATGTGGCCTATAAGCCAATCACACTTTCATCAATGTTGTTTATGTTAGTTGAAATGAAATTTATTCATTGTCATTCTTGTGTGATGTTTGCAATGAAGTCCATGAGCATGTGTAATGACTAAGTGAATTATGATGAGATCATAATATAGTGATTGTTAGTCTTTAAACATATGTTCTAAACATTCCTATTCGTGGGATATTCGAGAAGGACATCGAATTATCTGGAAAGAATAGCACTATCTGATCCATCTCATATGATGAGTATGGCCGATCCTATAGCCATTGGTGTGGAGACACTAAGGATAGATAGTGGGTGCTCTTTGAAGAAAGAGGTCACTGAATTGATCCGTATGAATCCCTGAATGGTAATATACCTAACTGTCAATCAGGTTGATTCATGTCATGGTTGTGTATGTGGTCCTTTGACTTGAGACACCAAAGACATCTTGTGAATGGATGATCGTGTTTTGATTATGACTTACGAATCCCTAGTCACGGGATATCTAAAACGTCATATATTGGATACGACATGAAGTCCACGAAGATGATTGTGTGGTCAAGATGGGATCATCCACCCTCGGTATATGAGGAGATCGACTCAAGGAATGAGATGCGGTTAAATCCTTGGCCAAGGTAGCGGAAATATTAGAGAAGTTGTTCTCAATGATTTCCTACTCGCATCAGTACTAAATTGAGTGACGGATTAGGGTTTGATAATTAAAAATACCCTAAGTCATTCATGAGTATCGTGTGGATGAAGGATTATACGTACACGGTAACCAATGACGGCAGGGTTCCATGAAAGAGTTCTAATATACTCCATATCTCCTAGAGCACGTGGTGTAGCTTGGCACCCACCGGCTGGTGACTCAACCTGTCGATTGGGTTAAATTGATCCTTATTCAATTAATCTATATGTTGATATAGTTAATTGATAAGAAGGACCAATAAGTGTTATTGGGTTGATAGAGTCATTAACTGGCGAGATAAATGGACCTAGAGGGTCACACACATAAGGTCAATGGACGTCGATGGATATAGACATAATAATAAGGGTTTTTGTGAAAAGTTCATATTCCCAAAGTCAATAAATAGGGGGAGAACGACCATAATAGAGGTGCCCATGCAAGCCTAGTGGAACTTCTCCTCCCTCTTCTCTTCCTCTCGTGGTGACGAGTGTTCAAGAGGAGATCCGATCGTCTGGAGACTATGTGGATACCGCTAGAGGCCGGACGCTTGAACGGTTGAAGAACTCTTTCAAATGATCCAAGTAAGTATGAATTTTATTCTATACTAGATGATAGGATCACCTAGAATGGATGATGAGATCATCTATTCTTGGTGCTTCCACAATGTTGAATGTTTTGATTCAACACCTTCCGCTGCAATCATTATTTTGGACGAAGATTTGGAGAGCTTTTCGAGCCTCAAATCCCAGCACAATGAACATAGATAAGAAATATGGAAGTGTGATTGGCTTATTGGCCACATAATATCCATCACAAGGATCTAGGATTTGAGGGTCAATAAGCCCTAACATTTTTTTTATTAAAATATCAAATGCAGCAAAAGGCATTGAATAAAAAAGTTCAAAATGATGAGGCACCTTGAACCAATGATCTTATCATATAAGTATAGATCAACATCTATTCTTATATGGTTATTCAAGGATTTCAGCCTCTAGCGATATCCACACAATCTCCATACAATTGGATTTTATCTTCAACATGCTTCACCAAGAGAGAGAGAAGAAAAGCAAGAGTTTCTAAGAAGGTTAGTAAGGGACACTTAGGTCTATCTGTTTACCCTCTATTTATATACAATAGGTATATGAAATTTTCACAAAACCCTCAAACTTATGTTGAAATCCACCAACATCCATTGACCATATATCTCACTAATTAATGACTTGATAAAGTTGATAACACTTATTGGTCAACCCAATTAATTAACGATATTAGCATATAGATTAATTAATCTAAGATTGATTTAACCTAATTGACAAGTTGAGTTCCCAGCCCATTAGGTGCCAAGCTATTACGTGCTCTAAGAGATATAGCGTGTATAAGAAATCGTTTATTGAACCTTGCTGATAACATGCAATTTCATGCATTAAAATTATAAATTTTATGCACTTTTTAAAAATATAGTCATAAATGCATGTTATAATGATTTAAAATGATAAAAATGGTAATTTTTATTTTAAGATAATATTCTTCATTTTCCATAAATTAATATCATTTTATGAGCATTTAAAATTATTAATTCATCAAGAATATTAATATTTTTAAAATGAAATTTCTCTTTTTTTCTGGAATTTTTTGGGAATTTTCAGAAATTCAAAATCAGTAAAATTAGAGGATAGAGAGATGTGTTCCTCTCTCTCTCTCTCTCTCTCTCTCTCTCTCTCTCTATTTCTCTCTCCCAATTGTTCTCCCTCTCTCTTGCAATCTCTCTCTCTCTCTCTCTCTCGCTCGTGCATTTTCTCTTGCGCCTCTCTTCCGCATGAGAGGGAGAAATAATGGCAATGGAAAACAATTATGTCGCCTCTCTCCTTCTCGTAACGAAGAGGGGAACATCTCCCCTCTCTTTATTCTTTTCTTCTCTCTTCCTTTCTCTTTCTCATGCAACGGAAAATTTCTGAGCTTACGCGCACCTTCTCACCTTCTGTCCAGCTCCCTCTTCTGCAAGCACGTGCATGTGCGTCTTCCATCTCTCCTTCTCTACCATGTGCGCACTTGTAGGGGGAAGAAGGGTATTTCTCTCCCTCTTCTTCCCCAGTGCGAGTGGGGGCGTAAGGGGAACGAGGAGATCTCCCCCCTTCTCTTTTCTCCTTCTCTTCTTGCTCCCATTTTTGCTCCCCCAACTCAGCCTCTCTTCCCTCTCTTCCTCTCTTAGTCTATCTCTCATGCGTGGCAAAAATTCCCATCTTGCATTTCTTGCGCGATCTCCTCCCATTTCTCCTTTCCTACGCAATTGCGCACGTAAGAGGAGAGCTGGAGGATATCTCCTTCCTCGCTCTCTCTTCCGTCATGGAAGAGGCACAAGGGGACCTCTCCTCCTCCATCATGCAACCTCTCCTCCTACATTCATCCTTTCGCGCCTTCTTCTCCCTCTCTCTCACATGCAATCCTATGTGTGTGACCCTCTAGGTCCAAATATCTCTCAAGTTCATAACTCTTTAGACCTAATAACACCATATTAGTCAAACCTTAACTAATTTTCCATCTCAACATAAAGATTCGTTAATCATAGATCTATTTAACCCAATTGATAGGTTGAGTTGTCAACTCGTTGGGTTCCACGCTACACCATGTACTCTAGGAGATATAGAGTATATAAGAACTCCCTTATGGAACCTTTTCATCATCAATTACGATACATGTATAATCCTTTGTCTACATGAGACTTATGAATGACTTAGGGTATGGTCAACAGTCAAACCTTAATCGGTCACTCAAGTTAGTACTAATGCGTATAGGAAATCATCAAGAACTCTTTCATTTTATATTTCCACTACCTTGGCCAAGGATTTCATCATATCTCATTTCTTGAGTTAATCTCCTCAAATATCGAGGGTAGACAATCCTATCTTGAACACACAACTATCTTTGAGGACTTATTGACGTATCCAATATATAAAATTTTTGAGATCACACGGAGAGGGATTTATAAGTCATAAACAAAACACAATCTTCCATCCACAAGATGTCTTTAGTGTCTTACATCAAAGGACTACATACATAACTATGACATCAATCAACGTGATTGACAATTAGTAATAATATGGTGGATATTATGTGTCTTATAAGCCAATCACACTTTCATGTGTCTCGATTATGTTCATTGAAATGAAATTTATTCATTGTTATTCTTATATGAGGTTTACAATGAACTCCACAAGCATATCGAAATGACTAAGTGAATTTTGATGAAATCATACTACAGTAATCACTAGTCTTTAAATATATGTTCTAAACATTCCTATTAGTGGGATATTTGAGAAGTATGTCGAATTATCCAAAAATAACAACATATTTGATCCGAATCATAAGATGAGTATGACTAATCATTTAGATATTGATGTTAATATATTGAGGATAGATAGTAGGTGATATTTAGAGAAAGAGTTCGTTGAATTGATCCGAATGAATCCCTGAATGATATTATAGCTAACTGTAAATCAAGTTGATTCATATTAAGGTTGTGTATTTACTTCTTTGACTTGAGACGCCGAGGACATCTTGTGGATGGAAGACTATGTTTTATTTATGACTTACGAATCCCTATCCACATGATCTCTAAAAGAGTTCATTGAATTTCATTTCAATGAACATAAACGAGACACATGAAAGTGTGATTGGCTTATAGGATGCATAATATCCATCATATTATTACTAATTGTCAATCAAGTTGATTGATGTCACAGTTTTGTATGTAGTCCTTTGGCGTGAGACACTAAAGACATCTGGTGGATAGAAGATCGTGTTTTGTTTATGACTTACGAATCCCTATCCATGTGATCCAAAAAATTTCATATATTGGATACGCCAATATGTCCTCAAAGATAGTTGTGTGGTAAAGATGGGATCTTCTATCCTAGGTATTTGAGGAGATTGACTCAAGGAATGAGATGTGATGAAATCCTTGGCCAAGGTAGTGGAAATATCAAACGAAGAGTTCATAATGATTTCCTACACGCATCAGTACTAACTTGAGTGACCGATTAGGGTTTGACTGTTGACCATACCCTAAGTCATTCATAAGTCTCATTCAGACAAAGGATTATACATATATCGTAATTGATGACGAAAAGGTTTCATAAGAGAGTTCTTATATACTCTATATCTCCTAGAGTACATGGTGTAGCTTGGAACCCAACGAGTTGGCAACTCAACCTATCGATTGGGTTAAATAGATCTATGATTAACGAATCTATATGTTGAGATGGATAATTAATTAAGGTTGACTAATAGGGTGTTATTGGGTTTGAATAGTTATTTCCTAGTGAGATATATGGACCTAGAGGGTCACACATATAAGGTCTGTGAATGTTGATGAATATAGACATAATTATGAGAGTTTTTTTGAAAAATCTACATACCAAATATTTTATAAATAGGGAGAGAATAACCACAACTCAAAGTGTCCATAAAAGCCTTGTGAGAATTCTCTCCTTTCTTCTCTCTTTATCTCTTGGTGAAGAGATTTGAAGAGGAGATTCAACCATCTGGGGATCTTGGAATACCACTAGAGGCTAGGCACTTGAATAGTTTCAAGAACTCCTTTAAGAGAACCGTGTAAGTATGTTTTCTCATACATATTTGATGAGAGGATGATATGTTATTGGTGCCTCAATATTTTGAATATCTAATTTAAGATATTCCGCAGCATTTGATGTTTTGATTAAAATTTTGGAAGGCTTATCGACCTTAGATCCCAACATAATACCAATGAGCGATTCATTCGAATCAATTTAGTGACCTCCTTCTCTAAACAACACCAACTATCTATCTTTAGTATCTCCACACCAAAGACTACGTGATTAGTCATACTCATCAGATGAGTTAGATCATATAGTGTTATTCTTTTCAAATAATTCGATGTCGTTCTCAAATTTCCCATGAATAGGAATATTTGGAACATATGTTTAAAGGCTAGGGATCATTGTATCATGATCTCATTTAATTCATTTAGTCATTACATTTGTTCGTGGACTTCATTACAAACATCACATCAGAATATCCACATAATATCCATTAATCAAGCTAGCATTCAAATTGTAGACCACGTTGGAGTTGATGCATGATGATAAGACTATTATCAGTAGTATGATGGAGATTTTATTAGTTATTACCAACAATTGAGTAGTGAATGTGCTAGGTGATAAAAGCTTCAATTATAATTATAAACACTTATAATTTAGTCTTCATTTAATTCTACCCATGGTTGAACATGCCAATATACCCATCATCTCATGATTTAATATTTTTTACAAGATATGCATGTTAAAGTAGAATTCATTTACATGAACCTTAGTTTCTTTATTTCAAGAAGTCAAAAATAAGATAGTAAGAAAAGGAGGCTCTTTGAGAGAGAAAAAAAGGAGTACTATTCTTTGAAAGCAAGATTCTCTAAAAGGAATTATGCTCAAGAACTTAGATGGGTTATTCAAAGCCAACCTTTAAGTGCCCAACCAATGAAGCAATCAAGGAGGAAAGAAAAACAAAAAGGAGGCAAAAGGTCTTTTTAGGGGGCTTCTTCTTCCTCCTGTTTTCTGCTACTCCTCTCTCTCTTAGGGTTAACAATTTTTCTAACCAGGTGTTCTTCCCATCACAATGTAGCTATAGAATCAAAAATGGTAGTTTTGTTTTTAACTTTGTTCTTATCTAACTTCTTAATCGCTCTTCCTACGAACCCCTGATTGATTTCTCTTCCCTTTCCTCCAGCTTCCTGGTAATCCCTCTCTTATCCCCTCTCTCTCCCTTCCATTCTCTTTCATCATCTAGAAACTCCTCTTTTTCTCTCTTTGGTGTTCTCGCTTGTGCCCCCTCCTGTCCCATTTTTGCCCTTTCTTGCCATCACACTTCATCATTTTAATATTAGATTATCATCGTTCTACATTGAAATCATTTTCTTTTTCTCTCTTTTTTTCCACAGCCTCGGGCTCTCCCCATCGTCTCCACTTTCCAATTCATATCTCTCACTAACCCTCTCTCCTTCTCAGTCTTGGTCACCGTCTCTTTCGCTACCCCTTCTCTCTTCCTCTCTCCCCCTCTTTCTCATTGTTTCAAGTTCCCTCTAGCCCTCTCTTTTTGTCATTCTCTTCCAATTCTTCTCTCACTCGCTCTAGGTCTCTCTCTTCTATTCCCAGTCACCGCCGCTCTAGTTAATTCTCTCATGATTTCCCTCTCCCTCTTCCCCATCTCGCAATCTCCTCGTGCTCATCCGCTCACTCTCTCTCTACGTTCTCTCTTCCTCCTACTCTTCTGATGCATCTCTCACCCTCTCTCGTTCTGCATCCTACATCATTTGTTTTCCTCTCCTAATCTATCGATCTCGCTCCATCTCTATCACCTTATCTCTTGCGGTCAGTACGAATTCCTCTCTAAATTTATCTCTCAGTCTCTCACTTTATATCCTTCTCTCTCCCCTTGCTCACGCGTTCTCCCTCTCTCTCGTAACCGCTCCATCCCTCTCTAAACTCATCTCGCAATCATTCTCGTTGGTTCTTTCTTTCTCTCTCTCTTTCAATATCTCTTTCCCTCTAAACCACTTGCTTAATCCCTTTCCTTTTCTCCATCTCCCTTAGCCGCTTGCAACCTCTCCTGTTTTCCCTCTTCTTCCGTCATTTTTTAGATCTCTCTCCACCTCTATTCCACGTCATCTCCACGGTTCTCGCCCAAAACGCTTCTCTCACACGCTAGCAGCATTCCCTCCTCTGCACAACATCCCTCTGTCACGCTCCCTCTTCCCCTCCCTTTCTTCCTCTCTCTTTTCTCAATCTCAATTTCTCTCGCCTAACTTCTCCTCACACTCACTCTTGCTCTTCCTCATCCTTGCGATCCTTGTCTCTCTAAATTTATGTTCTTTCCCTGTTGCTCTCTCACTCTCTTTCTATTCTGATCCCTTCCACCTTTCCTCGTTTTCATGCTATCTATTTTTCTCTCGAAATCTCGTATTGGTTCTCTAGTTCACTTAATCTCTCTCGCTCTCCCGCTCATCCCCTATTTATGGCTCCCTTTTGATCTCTTCATTTTTCTTTCTCTCTTCCAATCTTTCTCTCTCCAAAGTTTCTTACCCTCACTCTCTCTTTCTCATTCAATGGCTCACACTCTCATCTCTCCCTCTATTACCTTCTATTTCTCTCATTCTTGTCTCTTTCGTGCTCTCTTCTTCCTCCCTCTAAATCTCTCTCATCTTCTCTCTTCCACACTCCTGTTCTGTCCCACTCACTCCCTGCTGCTCTCCTCTTCTTCTTTTTTCTTCAACACGTGCTCTCTCTCTCTCTCTCTCTCTCTCTCTCTCTCTCTATTTCTTTCTTTCTGTGTTTCTCTCTAACTCATGCTCTTTCCTTCTCTCCCTTACGCTCCTCCTCCACTTTGCCTTTCTCTCCTTTCCATCTTTATTTTATCTTTCTCCCAAATTCTCCTCCCCCAATTCTTCGCTTAATATTAAATATCTAAAATTCTATTTCTTACAACTTCTCACAACACCTTCTAATTAAACTTTCTAAGTAATCTTGGATAGTTCCTCCTACTACCAATGAAATTGACATTTTGTGTCCTAAAATCTCTGTGAATCATTCTAGGAAGCTATGCGCCTTAATCATCTCTACTTAGTCTTGGTTTTCTAGATTCAAAATAGTAAATTTTTTTGGCTTGAATGCCCGACGACTTTGAGCTCAACACTAGGATCCAAGAAGCCCCCTAAAATCTCATATATGTAGAAAAATGAATTGGATATCATTGGAATGACATGAAGGAGAGAAAAGTTGAAAGTCATACAATAAAACAAAAATTTTTTAATCACATCTTGCAAAGAATCAGATGCACAATTCCTTTTTGGTTCCCTAAAATGCAATGTTGCAAGCCATGCACGTGCTTAACCTCTAACATTATCAACATTGTTCTTATCTCAGATAATGACCCTATCATCTAGTGTAAATCAAAATCTACGCTCCTCACATTCCTTGGAGGATGTTTTTGAAGATGTTCCGCCTTAAGTGGTATCTGTTGGAACTTAAGTATGCATCATGATTCATCAGAATAATCAGATTCATAAAACGGAATTAAACGCGTACTTGGATTTGCTGGATTAATCTTCATCCGAGGTAGATTATTGAAGTGGAGAATAGTCTTCTTGAATTTCTCTAATGTAACGTCCTGATCTCTAGAGGAAATGGGATTCTCTCTTGAGGGTTTATGAGCATCAGGTTATCCAAGTGGATTATGGCCTCTTATTTATAGAGTTCAGGAAAGCTTAAGCCTCTAATCAGTCATTAGTCAGCCCATTAATAACTAATGACTCATTTATTGCCTCCACACATAATTAACCTCCGCACACATAAATGATTGACATAATCCTCACATTAAACATAATTGAATCACTTAATGTGATTAAAAGATAGCTAATCCACAATAATACATAACTATGTTCACTTAATAGAGATTAGACCTAATAGTATCTACATAATCTTTGTGGGCAATTGGCTTCCCTATCATTTGACAAATTCTGGGATCAAATCCAAGAACCACCACTTAATTCACAATCTTTTGAATTAAGTGGTGGTTGATCCCCACACAAAGTATAATAGGATTTGGTCAAGTTGCTACGAGCCACATGGCTACCCTCCTTGTTTGAAAGGTCTAGGTTGACAAGGCCCTATGTGGGGCCCCCCCTTGGTCCCCTATGATTTGTCCCAATGTTGTTAGGTGGCCCCACTCCATCAGATTATCGTTGTGGCATTAGCGATAGTTGTGTTGGGGAGGTAGTGATGGCAAAATGGCAATGTCTGCTATGCTCTTGGCAGATCTCTAGCGCTTAAAGGCCTTCCTAGTCTTGACATTGTCACAGGCAATGGTTCTATCTTCTTCATTTCTCATTTTTTGGACATTCTTAGGCTCGCTTAAAAGCTTATCAAGTGTAAAACATCATTTTCAGGTTCTCAAGCTCCATTAGCTCTCAAAATCCTAATTGAGAATTCAAATTTAATGAAAGAGATTCGAAATGAGGATTTAAAACACAAAACAACATTGAACAATGATCTTATCATCTAGCAAAGATCAAAATTGACACTTGCAACGTTCCTTGGAGGAGCTTGACGATGCGTTTTGTGCGGTCGTTTACAACACACAAACGTCGGTCAAAAAAATTTATAATACCGAACTCACAATGACAAAGATGTAAAATCAAGTAAAGAGTAAGTATCGGGTCGATCCACAGAGAACAAGGTTGACTTTTATTGCAGATTTGACTTGGTCAAAATCAGGTTTAAAAGAGGTTTTAAAGAAGTAGAAATGATATGTTATGAATAGAAATAATAGAAATATACTAAATAGAGAATTTTAAGATTTAAGATCTTGGATTTCACAGAGAAAAGTCAAAGTCATAGCAATGACTTTGACCAATAGTCAAATTTCCTGAAAATCAGAGAATCAAAAGATGTCAGAAGATTAAAAAAATATATATTTTGGAAAATAGAGAAAAAATGGAATTTATTGATATACATTTCGTGATTTTTAGATAAGAAATAGATTTACTATGAATTATTGAAAATCAAAGATCAGAAAAATCCCAAAATCAACACCTCGGAGAAAATCTTCAAATTGACTTATCAAATGATATCTAAATTTTGAAATTTATATATAAATAGAAAGATAAGAGCTAGAGGATTCTAAAGAGACCAATATTATCGAATTCCTATTTATATTTTGAAAGTAATTGACCCCGAAAGTCAATGGTCAAGTTTGGATTGAAAATGAATAGTGCTCGGTTAAATGTTAAATTGAGGGGTCAAATGGTCTTGGAACTCGACAAATTTTCTATCCACGGAAAGCTGATGAAATAAGAAATCCAATGAAACCAGAATCTGGTGATTCTCAATTATAATCAGAGAGATATTCTTTTTTCAAAATTTCAGCAAAAATTCTAGACTAAAATTAGGCAAAATTGAAGAACACTAAGAACAAAAACTCAAAATTAACAATCCAAATCTAATTAAAACTCATATAACCACCTGATAATCGATCAAATCTCACTACTAACCCGATTTCCGCAAGGATGGGGCTTCAATTCATGCGGATTGAAGTGGATTTTGCTTGATTTCCTCCTCACGGGCGTACGGAATTCAAGGGGAAAATTCGATGAAATCCGATGATGAATCAGGATTAATCTTGCTCCAATCGGGTCGCGATTGAGTCTAAACGTAAGGGAATCATGATGAACTCAAGATTTTGCTCCAAATTTGCTTAATTGCTTCATGAATCAATCAAGAGTTATGAAAAGAGGAGAAATACATCGAATTTTTGTAAGAGAAATTCCGCGATCAATGTGAGCCATCCATTTCGCGATGTGATCTGAGCCGTTCGATCGCGCAAAGCCGTAGGAATCGTGACCCACGATGCGGTCCACGTTCTCCTCAAACGAGAGCCGTTTGATGAAGATCGAAGGCTTATCATGTGTCCACGTTGCAATCGCAAGCCTTGGCTTTCCGCCAGATCAAACGATCGTGAGGTTTCCGCCGTCCGGTCGCGATCGCCGCGTCTAGGTGAGTCCATGTGTCTCCTTGAGCGTCGTCGATCACTTCACTTAAAGCCCCTTTTAACGCACATGTTTGATAAATCGATCCGGTGTACCTGCGTCCACGCGATGGATGCATCGCGATCGCATCCAACGCCCACCGTGCGGCCACATCACCTGCAAAGGATAAATTCCACGGGAACATAGTCCCACACAAAAATAAAAAACGGGAAAAGATGAGTATATAGGACTGAGCGGTTTAACGCTATTGCCTTACCGCGAACCCCCCACGCCACGTGGCGCCCCTCATGGGTGTCCGCGTGGACTTGCGTGGCCTCCTGCCATGTGTCCGCGCCACCTGTGCGCCGCGTGGGCCTCGCAGGCTCTACCACGTGGCCTTGCGTGCCGCGTCGCATCGGTGCAGGTCCTGCTCGCCACGTCAGCTCCGCGGTCCTGCAGTAAATAAACCCCGTTTTTCGTGATTTTAAGTAAGAAATAACATTAAAAAAAATCATAAAAATCAAATTAAAAATCAGATAAAAATTTGAAAAATATCAAAAACTTCATAAAATCATAACTTAAGAAATACAACTCCTTTTTAATCCAAATTTTCTCCATTGTATCACAAATTTCTTCCTTTTTAATATCATGCCTTCTAAAATATCATTGCAAAGAAGAATGTAAAATGAACTTATAATTAACTTAAATCATTTCTTAAGAAATCTTCTTAATATCATCATCACATTTTCATCTTGAAATTTATCCTTCAAAAACATGCACTAAAGTCAAAGTAATTCAAGAAAAGAGATTAACTTCTATTAATTTCAACTTTGCAAAAGATTAATCATCAATTAAGCATAAAATTAACCCTAAATTATGCATAAATATAGACTTTAGGGAAATGACATACCAATGGAGAAAATTTCTAAAAACTATGATAACATACATCATATTCACATAAAATAAGCATGAATATGAGTTAAATAGTGTAAGAATTTAAGTTATAAATGCATGTTAGCAGAGCTCTTTGAATTTTTGAAAATATACAACCTCTAGAAATATCTTTAGGATATCTAAATTGTTGTATCACCTCATAAACCTCTTCTTGAATGCTTTTTAAGATCCTTAAAGATCTCTTCATCTTCTAGTCTCACTAGATTACAAGGAGAGAGGGAAGGCATGTAGGAAGGGGAAGAGAAGAGAGAGGAAAGCATGCTAAGGCCTCCATAGGGATAATCACCCGCCCCTTATTTATTGACAATTTATTTTTTGAAATTTTCACAAAAACCCTCATAATGATGTCTATATCCGCCGTCATCTATTGACCTTATATACGTGAGCCTCTAGGCCCATGGATTTGTCTCGTTCTTAACATTTATCAATCAATCTTAGCGATTAACTATATCAACATATGAATGAATTAATCAAGTATCAATTCAACCCAATTAACAAGTCAAGTTGTTAGCATGTTAGGAGCCAAGCTAAAATTGTCCTCTAGAAAATATGAAGTGCATCATAACTCTCTCATGGAACCATTACTATTATTAGTTACGAGGTATGTATAATCCAAAATTTGCATGAGAACCTTGAATGACTAATATTATAGTCAACTATCAATGCTTACTCAATCATTATAGGTAGTATTGATGCATGAAGTATTATAGTAGATCAACTTCTTTGATATTTCTATTACCTTGGCCATAGATTAAACTACATCTAGATCCTTGAGTCAATCTCCTCTTATACCAAGGGTAAGTGATTCCCTCTTCACCACTCATTTATCTTTGATGACTTCATGTTGTATGTAATGTATGACATTTTAGAGTCATACATTACATACACCATCATTCTCTACATGATGTCTTTGGTGTCTCAAGTGAAACGACCACTTATATGAAATTATGACATTAAATCGATTGAATGTCTAGTGTAATACTATTTAAGGGTTTGTAAGGACCAACTCATTTGAAGTCTTTATTTAAAGAGCACCCACTATGTATCCTTGATGTCTCCACACCAATGAATATAATATCAACCATACTAATCACATGAGTGAGATCAAATTGTGCTATTCTTTCAAGATATTGGTGTCCTTCTTTAGTACTCTTTGAATAAGAATATTTAAAATAAATGTTTTAAAACTAGTGATCCCTATGTTATGAACTTATTAATTCACTTCAGCATGGTATATGTTCATGAACTTCATTACCAAGATCATACAAAAAGAAAATTAAATAAAATTTAGTTTAAGTTAATATAAATGAAACATGATAAAGTGATTAGCCCATTTAGGTCCCAAAGCAAAGCAAGTATATCGCCGATGTGTAACCAAAGCAAGTAGACTAGACCATGTCAAGCCCACTTCAAGGGAGTGAAAGCGGTGAGTGGAACAATATGAGTAGAAACTATGAGACAAGAGGAATTCAGTGGTATAATAAAAACCTTTTAAGGAGAAGAGACCACTTAATGCAATAGGGCTAAAATGGACTCAATGAAGACAGATAGGGACTAGTGATTGAAGCTTTGGAAATTCAAGGCAGCAAACAGGCTCAAAGCAGTTTGAGCTAGGACGTGAGCTTTGGAAGTCTATGATAGACATTTTTTTCCTATAATCTTGATATGCAAAAAAATACAATCGTTGAATACGCAAATTTATGTATAATAAAATTATATCCAACTCTTCAAATTCGGATTTAAAATGTAGAATAGTGGCAAGTCAAGGTCGAATCCATGGGGAGGAAGGTTAAAAGATTAAAATCAAGAATTATTTTTTTTGCTATTTTTAGATTTAGAAAGTAAAAATGATCGATCAAAGGAAAAAGATGTTCATGGGAAATGAAATGAACCAACCAAACGCTTCCAATCTCCTTTTAAAGATTGAAAACCTATGATTAATGGTAGAAAAGTGATTTTTAGGTTTGAAAGTATCAAAATATAGATGAAAAGATAAATAGAATAAAAAAATATAAATAGAAAAGGATTCTCATCTAGGGATTCATGATGAGAACACAATCTAGTGATGCTCTAATCATAACATATCTTCGACAGCCTGTATACTTCGTCTGAACTTAGTGTCTTGCATCCAACACGAGGAATAAATAGAAAAGAGAAGAAACTCACAAAAATTGATGTTCCGTACATGAAGAATGATCAAGGATGCGAGGCTTCATGAGCTAGGCTTTTTCGTGCTATGGGGGGAAAGAAAGCTATGGAAAGAGGCGACGAGGGGAAAGACGCGAAGAAGTGGAGAAAGTTTGAGAGGGAGGATGCATAAAGACATGCAAGGATAAAACAAGAAGCGAGAAGATCACGCAATGAAATTTTGTCGCGTGAGAGAAAATTAAGAGGACATGGGAAGAGGGAGAGAGAAAACAAGAGAGCAAGAGAGGATGAGGAAAAGACACGGAGAGAGAGAGGAAGAGGAGAAAAAAAGTTAGCCCTCTCATCAAGACAAAAAATCTATTTTTGTCATGTGAGAGAGGGAGGAGATAAAGAAGAAGATGTGCAGTAAGGGGGGAAGACAATTTTTTCCTCCTCTTGCGCGTGCAAAGATAAATTTAGGAGAGAGAGTAATTCCAGAGAGGGAGAGAGTGATTCGGGAGAGACAGTAAGAGAGGGAGAGTGATTTTGAAGGGGGGAGAGTGATTCAAGAGAGGGAGAGAGTGATTCGGGAGAGAGAGTAAGAAAGGGAGAGTGATTTGGGAGGGGAAGAGATTGATTCAAGAGAGGGAGAGAGAGATTCAGGAGTGAGAGAGTGATTTGCGGGGAGAGAGAGGGAGAGGGAGAGTGTGATTTGGGGAGAGAGAGAGAGGGAGAGTGTGATTTGGGAGAGAGAGAGAGGGAGAGAAGGAGAGTGTGATTCAGGAGAGAGAGAGAGAGGGAGAGTGTGATTCGGGAGAGAGAGTGATTCAGGAGAGATAGAGAGTGATTTGGGAGAGGGGAGAGAGTGATTCAAGAGAGATAGAGAGTGATTCGGGAGAGGAAGAGAGTGATTTAGGAGAGACAAAGAGAGGGAGAGAGGGAGAGATAGAGTGATTCGGGAGAGAGGGTGAGAGATAGAGAGAGATTTGGGAGAGAGAGAAAGAGAGAGAGAACGTCTCTCTCTTCTCTTTTCTTTATTTTTCTTATATATATAGATATATATATATATATATATATATAGATATAGATATATATATATATATATATATATATATATTTCTTTTACATAAAAATAGTTTTAATAATGTTAATTTCTAAAACTTCCCAAAAAATTCTAAACACTCCATAAAAATGTTAACTTCCTCATATAAGTTAATGTATCTTATAAAATTCATGATAAAATATATTTATAAATATTTCCACATCAAAAAAGGCATTTTAATTAGGAAGTAAATAGAATTTTCATTTTATAATAAAATAAGATTATATTCTTGATGAATCATTGTGATTAAATGTTTATAAAATGTTATTAATTTATGAAAAATCAAGAATATCCTTTTAAACATAAAAATTATCATTTTAATCATTTTAAATCATGATAGCATACATTTATGATTATATTTCAAATAAGAAATGTATAAAATGCATGATATTAATGAATAAAATTACATGTTATCAAAGCCATATCAAATTTCCATGTCCTATTATATTTTTTTAAATAAAATTTATTCATTTCTATTTTTGTGTTATGTTTTTAATGAAGTCCATAAGCATACGCAATGATTAAGTGAATTATAATGATATCATAATACAACAATCTCTAGTCTTTTAGCATATACTTATTTAAGGGATATTCAAGAAGGACATCGAAATATTTACAAATAAGAGCCTTATTTGATCTGACTCATTTGATGATTATGGTTGATCCTATGACCATAGGTGTCGAGACGCCAAGGATAAATAGTTAGTGCTCTTTAGAGAAAGAGTTCACTAAATTGATCTGTATGAATTCTTTAATATATCAAACTGTCAATCAAGTTGATTGCGCTAGGATTTGAGTTGAATAATTTGATGTTTGATTAGATAAATTCTACTATGTTTGATGCTTATCATGTTTAGTATCCCAAAAGTTGACCATGATGTATAGGGTGAGCTATGGGGGACATAGAATATGTTTGAGGACTTGATGTTGAGTTCTAAGGTCGATAAACTTTTCAATTTCGATCAAAATATCGAATGCAGAAAAAAATATTAAATTGGATATTCAAAACACCAAGCCACCAAGAACTGATGATCCTATCATCTAGTATGAATGAGAAAACATACTTGTGGGGTTTCCTTGAAGGAGTTCTTGAAGCTATTCAAGTGTCTAGCCTCTAGCGGTATCTATACTGTCTCCGAATGGTTGGATCTCCTCTACAAAGCTCTTAACCAAGAGAGAAAGAGAAGAAAGGAGAGAATTCCCACAAGGCTTACATGGGCACCTTGAGTTGTGATCATTCTCCCCCTATTTATAGACATTTGGTATGAGGTTTTTTCATAAAAACCCTCATAAATATGTCTATATCCACCAACATTCATAGACCTTATGTGTGTGACCCTCTAGGTCCATATATCTCACTAGTTAATAACTCTATAGACCAAATAACACCTTATTGCTCAATATTAATTAATTATCCACATCTACATAGAGATTAATTAATCAATGATCGATTTAACCCAATCGATAAGTTGAATTTCCAGCCCGTTGGGTGCCAAGCTACACCACGTACTCTAGGAGATATGATGTATGTAAAAACTCACTTCTAGAACCTTCCCATCATCGATTACCACGTATGTATAATCTATCATCTACATTAGACTCATGAATGACTTAGGGTACGGTCAACTATCAAACCCTAATCGGTCACTCAAGTTAGAACTAATGCGTATAGAAATCATCGGGAACTCCTCCGATACTTCCACTACCTTGGCCAAGGATTTCATCGTATCTCATTCCTGCAGTCAATCTCCTCAAATACCGAGGGATGGATGATCTCATCTTGATCACACAATCATCTTCGTGGACTTCATGTCGTATCTAATATATGACATTTTAGATATCCCTTGGCTTGGGATTCGTAAGTCATAATCAAAATACGATCATCTATCCACAAGATGTATTTGGTGTCTCAAGTCAAGGGACCACATACACAACTATGACATGAATCAACCTGATTGACTGTTAGGTATAATACTATTTAGGGATTTATAGGTATTAATTCAGTGAACTCTTTCTCCAAAGAGCACCCACTATCTATCCTTAGTGTCTCCACACCGATGGCTACAAGATCAGCCATACTCATCATATGAGTTGTATTAGATAGTGTTATTCTTTCCGGATAATTTGATATCATTCTCGAATATCCCATGAATAGGAATGTTTAGAACATAGGTTTAAAAGACTAGTGATCACTATATTATGATCTCATTATAATTTACTTAGTCATTGCATATGCTCATGGACTTCATTGCAAACATCACACAATAATGACAATGAATAAATTTCATTTCAATGAACACAAACAATATAAATGAAAGTGTGATTGGTTTAGAGGCCACATAATATACATCACTTGAGTAGGTTAACCATGTGTGCAAATGCATGACAAACACAAGGATCATCTAGTATTTTTCTACCAATCATTTTCTTAGGCGGCTAGACATATGAGACATAAGGTTACCTGATAGCCGTGATCGAGGATTAAAGCCCTGTAATCAATGAATCCAAAATTTTTTTAATTAACTAATTCATTCCTCCCTTCTTAGCTACCCATCGTCCAAACGGCATTTAACAACTTTCATTGTTTAAAAACCTCCACATAATACAATCAAAATTTTGCGACCCTACTAATTTGCCCTTTAATCTTGTAGTTAAGTATTTCTTACTTGTTTGTCTTTTATTCTTTGAGTCATGGTATCTAGTATCTATATCGCGTACTGTCAAAACATACCATCTGCTTCTTATTTCTCATTTCTTCGCTTGTTCTTCTAAAGAAAACTATGAACTTAAAGTTAATGTTCAATGTGGACTGGACTCTTTCTGATTCTATGATAAAGTGAGTATAGAAATTATAAATGTTTTACATGAACTTGATTTCTTCCAAGAACATAAAATCAGCCCATAATTGGCTTCACCAAACTATCTTTCACAAAGGCAACATCTGTTGCTTGGGCTTAGTTAACATGGACCCAAAAATTCTATTAAGAGGTGTTCCTTCACCCAAAAGTAGAAAATGCGTGGGAGGGAAAACACGGATGTAGCATCAGAACCTTACTAGCATGACTTCTTTAGTAAACGTAGATGCTGATGGCCTTATCTTTTTCAGGTTTCACTATTTATTGTTCACTTCCAAGAAAGATGGCCCTCTTTGCATCAAGAAGAGGCCGTTGGTGGAAGCGCAGATGGAAAGGCCAATTCCATTCTCTCTCTACCACCTCATCCTTTCATCGTCATTGTCTTTGTCCTCTTATTCTCATATTTTGCATTTGTTGGATTTCAAAAAGAAATTGAGTAAAGCAGTCGAGGGAAAAAAGTAACAATTTTTGCCTTTTGTCATCTCTGTGTAGCAAGAGATGGATTGCATCCCAATTTTGAATAATGAATAATTGTGAACACGAGAATTTACAGCAATTAATTGCTTATGTACGAATCAAAGAATTTTGAGAACGGACTTCCCTCGGAGCTCCCCAACTCTCAGAAACCCTGGAGTTTTGCGAGGACTGTGAGGAAGGTGACCTCGCTGCACGGAAGCCGGAGTCTGCCGGAGGGTTGGTCAACGCCGAACTCTTCTTCGGCCTGGCGGAGTAGTTCTTGAAAGAGTGAGTGTTTGAGGTAGGAGAGAGGAACGAAGAAACGCTTCTGTTCCTGTCCGATGTAAACGACGAAGTGGCCTTTGCGAGCGTCTCCCGTCTTAGTCGTGAAGATCCCCATCTATTTTTCTTATTAGGTGAGAGCGACACGATCGGTGGAATCTGTTGGTGTTGCTCGTCCGGGTTACTGGCATCTATTTATAGAGTATGCTTCCCAGGAGGCACAGGGATACCCATCTCTCTCTCTTTGTTCGTTATTTGTCAGACATCTAGGTTCGTGCACGGGGAAGCATGGGAAGACGGGACTTCTTTAGAACGCGGCATTGGCACTGCAGCAAACCAGGAGAGAGGAGAGAGAACGAGACAGCGATAGAGAGTGAACGCAGAGGTCAGAATTGGTCTCGACGTTTTTATAGAAGTGGGTCTCTTCTACGTGGCGTTTCTGTTGCCGCTTCAGTTGTGTGACCTTCTGGAGATAGATAGAGAGAACAGCCATGAAGGACAAAGTCGATGCTTTATTCCCGTAGGTTATCCTCATGAGTCAAGATCACCTCCTCTGTTCTCCGGATATGGGGCTCATGCTACACACAGAGAGAGAGAGAGAGAGAGAGAGAGAGAGAGAGTGAGATAGAAAGAGCGAAACTTCCACGGAAGTGCCAGCAAAAATCTTGGAGGGCAAGAGTCGGATGGCCCTCAATTAGGTTGCTTCCACGAAAGAGAAGAGGACAGCTCGACTTGCCGGCGGTCTTTGACTTCCACCAGCTCGAATTCTATCGTGGTTTTTTAAACTTTCACGTGGGCGGCTCTAGTGTATATAAGATTATTGGATGACGTAAGGTCTCCGACGTGACTAAAGAACTATTATTTTATGGCGCGAGAGAGAGATGCGTCTTGGGCTCTTGGGCTAGCGGCAGGCAGACGACCCGTTTTCTGTAACGAAGGGCTGCGGAATATAGACAAAATTTCTACCGAGGGCCCAGGGGATCTTATCAGTTCGTTCAGCTATAGTGACAGGTGCCAATAATACTTCACCAATAACAGATCAGATATTTTTGTGGCAACAAGCAAGTAAACATAGATCTTGTCAACAAGTCAACTTATTTTAAAGTAAACTCTGCAACGTATTTAAAAATTAATTAAATAATAAATAAAAAAATTTAAAAAAAAAACTGTGCAAATTGATTGATTAGATACACGATCTCATCGTGCGCGTCTGCAATCTCAGAAGGTTGTTTCCTAATATAATAATTAGATAAAAATCTTATGTATCAACTATCTGAGTTTGTGCTTATACACCGGTTTCAATTATTTTTACAAGTAAAACTTAGAAACTTAAGTGTGATATGGCGGTTTTTAAAATGTGCAACCCAAAAATAATTGAGAAAAGAAAATGATTAAAAAGAAATGATTATCATTTTATTCTAATAAATGTCTAGTATAAAACATCTTAAGATGAACTTGAATATTCAAAATTGCAAGATAAATGGAGTCCAGCAATTTTTTTCTTCTTGGAAAAATGGCAGTTAAACATAAAAATCTCAAATTTTGAAATTGAGAGAAAATGATAAAATTACTCCATTACACGGTCAACATAGCTGTTAATTTCATTGAACATGATACTCATCAACATTTTCACCACTATTCATTACGTTGTCACCACTATCAGTTCATTTATTGAACACGATTCTCATTCACATTTTCAAAATTTGTTTGTTAGATTCTCTCCAAATGCCCATCATTTTTGCATATCACGATCAATATATTTGCTCTTTATGTTGATACTATAATTCATGAAATCCATTTCCACGAAGTTAAGATGGACATGTGGCACCCAAAAATTTTGACATATGCAGAAAGTAGGCATGTTAGAGTATTGTCTACTTGGTTCCACAAGGAGCATATCTCTATTTCTACTCTCTTCTCCTCCATACATAGAGGCATTTACTCCCTTTCTATAATTAACCTAATTCTAGGCTTTACCTTTCAACATGGTATCAAAACTATGGAATAATTTCTTGGCCTCACTATACATCAGTAGATGCCATTAGGCCACCGCCACCTTGTTGTTCTACTAGCCTTGCCATTGAGCCAGCCATATCCTAATACTCTTTGGCCGCACCCATGATGTCGTCATTGCCTTGTTGTTTTGCCACAGCCACCACCATGCCCTAGAGGCCCTTACTGCCTTGCCTCTATGGTGTTCTCATTGCCTTCCATTCTGCCGCCAACACCATCATGTTGTTGCTGCGCTGCTATTTTGTAGCCTCTACCATTGAGCTGAGGTTGCCCTTGCTGTTCTGTCTATGTTGTTCTATTGCTAGCAGAATTCTATTGTTGCCCAACTGCTCCTTGTGACCTCCCTACTATTTTGGCCATGACGAGCAGCCTCAAGAGTCCTGGACGCCACCGAAGAATAACCCTCCTCCTAGGCCACTCCCAACGCCTCTTCTTGCTGTGTTGGCACTGTTTTGTGAAGCGCTTAAGAGAGAAACCTCCCCCCACCCATCGCCAAAATTTTTGGGGAGAGGGCCCCTTCCCAAGGTTGAAGCCACTGGTATCTACATTTGCAGCACTAGCCACCGTGGAAGCTATACCATTTTGCATAGCAAATGCTGACATTGTTCCATGAAGCCCTTGAAAGAGGGAAGCCTTGTTGGCTGCTGATCACCTCAAGGAGCACTCCAAAAGATGATGAGCACATTCACAAGTGCACTCACACACTTTAAAGAAGAAGAAGAATGAGAAATAATAGAAGAAATGCACTAAAACTACTCAAAACTCACATATAACCCTCTGGAGGAAGAAAGGAATGCTCATATGCCTTTAGGAACACTCTAGGGGTCCCTATTTATAGGCTCACAAGGAGAAAACTAATTAAAAAACGTCACTCAGATTTTCATACGCCATCGTCCCAATTTTAATAAAAAAACGTCACTAGGGATGGAATGCATCCCAATTTTGAATAATGAATGTGTTAACAGGAGAATTTACAGCAATTGATTGCTTATGTACGAATCAAAGAATTTTGAGAACCAGAATTCCCTCGGAGCTCCCCAACACTTAGAAACCCTGGAGTTTTGAGAGGACTGTGAGGAAGGTGGCCTCGCTGCACGGAAGCCGGAGTCTGCCGGAGGGTTGGTCAACGCCGAACTCTTCTTCTGCCTGGCGGAGTAGTTCTTGAAAGAGTGAGTGTTTGAGGTAGGAGAGAGGAACGAAGAAACGCTTCTGTTCCTGTCCGATGTAAACGACGAAGTGGCCTTTGCGAGAGTCTCCCGTCTTAGTCGTGAAGATCCCCATCTATTTCTCTTCTTAGGTGAGAGCGACTCGATCAGTGGAATCTGTTGGTGTTGCTCGTCCGGATTACTGGCATCTATTTATAGAGTATGCTTCCGAGGAGGCACAGGGATACCCATCTCTCTCTCTCTTTGTTCGTTATTTGTCAGACATCTAGGTTCGTGCACGGGGAAGCACAGGAAGGCGGGACGTTTTTCGTCTTCTTGCAAGAACGCGGCATTGTCACTGCAGCAAACCTGGAGAGAGGAGAGAAACGACGCAGCGATAGAGAGTGAACGCAGATGTCAGAATTGGTCTCGGCACGTTTTATGTGTTTGTGTCTCCAATGAAAGAAATAGGTCTCTTCTCCGTGGCGTCTTCTCTTGCCGGTTCAGCTGCGTCACCTTCTGGAGATATAGAGAGGGGTTATTCATGAAGGATAAAATCGAAGCTTTGTTTCCATAGGTTATCCTCATGGGTCAAGATCACCTCCTCCGTTCTCCGGATGAGGGGCTCATGCAAGAGAGAGAGAGAGAGAGAGAGAGAAGTGTGATAGAAAGAGAGAGACTTCCACGGAAGTGCCAGCAAAAATCTTGGAGGGCAAGAGTAGGATGGCCCTCAATTAAGTTGCTTCCACGAAAGAGAAGAGGAAAGTTCGACTTGACGGCGCAGGACCATTTGTCTCCTTTTCACAGCAAATTAGTGGCGTAATCTTGACCGTCTATTTCTATTCTGGCCAGAAACGAGCCCGAGCTCTCAAGTCTTTGACTTCAACGACCTCGAAATCTAGTCTCCTAAGCTGCGGTTTTCAAAAGTTTAACCTCTGACGTGCGCTATCGGATATAAGATTATCGGTTGACTCGGGTCTTCGACGTGACTAAAGAACTATTATTTTATGGCGCGAGAGAGAGATGCGTCTAGGGCTCTTGGGCAGACTGCCGCAGGCTGTCGAACCGTTCTCTGTAGCAATGGGCCGCCGGATAGAGACAATTTTTACCCAGGGCCCACTAGATCTTATCGTTCAGCTTTTGTGACAGGTAAATTAATTTTTGTGGGAACAGGCAAATTAATTTAGAGTTCGTCAAGAACTATGAGAAAGTTTGTTGACAACAAGTCAACTAGTTTTCAAGATAAAAAATAATATATATTTATTATTTAGATTTGAAAAAATAACCCATACAGCACATCTTGCGATAAGTCAGTTCATTGGCCAATCATTTTTTTTTTAGATGATTTGCAAATAGATGATGTTTTTTTACTTGATTTTAATATAGAAAAGGATTGATAGATAGTGTGAAACCTTTTAAGATGAAGTGAAACATTAAAAATTGCAATATAATATTCCAACAAATTTCAGTGTATTCTTGGCAAATGAAAGAGGTTCTACCTAGCATTCTCAAGTTGTAAAGTTTAGAGAAGATGATTAATATACTCCATTAAATAGTCAACACTGTCTTTTCATTTCGTTGAACTTGATTCTCATTTCATTGTAATGAAGGATATATTTCTCAATACTAGAACTCAATATGGAGTTAGAGCTTGACAAAAAAGGTTGAATTGACTGATCTTTGCACAATAGAAGAAGATGAGGTACCATATATGGTGTTCTCTTTTTAATACTGATTTTCTATCTTAGACAATAGATCAGAATGTCTTTGTGCATTATCACCAAAAGCTGTTCTGTCAATTCTATTAAGTAATTGTAGATCAATATTATATGGCCTATGAGCTAAATCATACTTCCATAAATCTCATCCATATTCATTGAAATGAAATTTATTTATTATCATTCTTATGTGATCGGTATGATAAAGTCCATGAGTATATCGATGACTAAGTTAATTACGATGAGATCATAATATAGTGATCATTAATCTTTAAAAATATGTTCAAAATATTTCTATTCGAGGGATATTTGAGAAAGATATCTAATTATTTGGAAAGAATAACACTAATTGTTTTGACTCTTCTGATGAATGTGACCGATGTTATAGCCATCACTCTAACGATACCTCGGATAGATAATGGGTCCTCTTTGGAGAAAGAGTTCATTGAATTGATAATTATGAATCCCTAAATATTATTATACCTAACTATTAATCAAGTTGATTTATGTCATGATAAGCTTATTTTTAAGATTTAATTATGTCTTTTTGGCAAATTGAACTTATACAATAATATTTCTAAGATTTTCACATTAATCATAGATAACCAAGTATAGAGTGAGAAAGGGGTCAAACCATAGAGAGGCTGGTTACTAGATCTAAATGAAAATGTAATATGTTAGTAAAAAATAGATCTGATCTATGAAAAGATGAAGACTGAGCAATGGGTAGAAGTGATGAGAGAGATAATCCAAAACACTTGGATCTCCCATCGCAGATCAAGATATTTTAGATCAAAGATGATGATAATATTTTTAGAAGTTTTTATGACAGAAGAAGATTAAAGATTGATAGAAACGAAATCCTAATCTATGCACGATCAAGATCTCTCCCCAACAATGCTCTTGTTTTGATTACTTGTTATAGGGCCTGTACATTTTGCCCTGGCTTGGCGACTTGCATCCAACATGAGGAATGAAAAAATTAAGGTACAAAATCAATAGAAATAATGTTTTGATGACAAATGACGATCCGTTGCAGCCTTCTTTCCTCCAGCTAGCCAATGCTGGAGGCATACAATGTAACATAAAAAGTCAAAATTTTCATTGTCTTTTTATGATCAAAAGGTATAGATGGAAAGGGCATATAAAGATGAAGGTGCCGATAAAATTTTGTCTCAAAAATCAATTAATATCATTAGATATCAAACTTTGAATTTGGACCAATCTGAACCATTGATATGTTTCTTTCTCCTATCAATTGCCTTTAATTCTGCACGTGTCCCATCCCACAAACTCTCAAGTTAGTGAAACCTTAAAAAACTATCACAGCTAATAAATTTTCAAGTCAAACATTAAGGTAACAAAAACCAAATTTTTAAATATTCTCTTTCTCTCCTCTCTTCTCTCTTCTCTCTCCTTTAACAAGGCTTTTTGTTACCTTAATGTTTGACTTGACAATTTATTAGCTGTGTCAAACTCATTGCATGCATGAAGGGCTTAGGTTAAAACTTTTGGCACTGCATCAGATTTTCAATGCCATACTATTCAAAAAAGAGAGAAAGAGAGCAATGCAACAACGATTTCCAAGGGAGAGGATGGTTTCAAAGAAGGAGGCATCACAGAGAGGAGTAGATGTGAAAATTTCTCAAGAGAGGGATGGTGGAGAGAGGAGAGGGAAACGTGTGTAGAGCAAGAGAGAAGTGTGTTCACAGTGAGAGAAGCCCATGCATGATAAAGAGAAGTGCAATGCACCGAGTGGGAGGCATTGCGGCGACAAAAGAAGAGAGAGAAATGTGCATAGAGAAAGAGAAATGCGCGAGAGACAGGAAGAAGTGTGATGTGTGGAGAGGGAGGCATTAAGGTTGTAGGAGAAAAAAATTTTCCATGGAGAGAGAGTGGAGAGAAATATAGGGAGAGAGGAGAGGTTGCAGCGGTAGAGAAGAGAGAAGAGAGGGAAGCACGCACTAGAGAGAGGGGAGAGATAAGCAAGTGTGAGAGAGGAGTGCACATGTGCTAGAGAAAGAAGTGCATGTACACATAAGAGAGAGAGAGAGAGAGAGAGAGAGAGAGACAGAGAGAGACACAGAGACACAGAGAGAGAGAGGAGGGATGCAGCTAGAGATGCAGCTAGAGATGGCTAAGATAGAGGTAGGAAGGGATACTTATAGTAGGAATATTAGAGATGAGAAGAGTGATTTTCTAGAATTAGAGGCTTGACTAAGATAGATTAGGCTAAAGTAGCTATATTTAGGTGATAATAAGTATGTTTTTAAGAGTTTTTTATAGATTCGTAGAGGGGTTCATCCTATAGATGCATTTCATCGAACATCTTGTGGTTGAGTAGGATCGGAGATGGTTTTGTTTTGTGGAAAAGGAAGAAAGAATTATATAGAGTTATTTCTATTTAAGGAAGGGTGATAAATAGATGGTAGAGAGATGGGGATGATGATCAAATGAAGGGATGAGAGGAATGGAATGGGAGGTTATGAGATAACATGAGGATTAGTAATTTTGGTAGGGTTTATCACGTCAAAATAACTTAACCTATTGTTTAAGCAAAACAAATTTCCTATATTATCCATGGAGGGACTTACAAGTAAAAATCTCATCAGAATCCTCACACAATCCCCATTTTGGTGCTAATCCTAGGTCGGGTGGTGCTTGATCCGCTACGATGTCAAGCTTCACTTGATCTCCTTCTCTAGAGCAAACTCGGGCATCCCACAATGCCTAGCTTGGGCCTAAGCTTCTCCCCTCTTCTTGCTGGTGACCTGGTGTCAAGAGATAGCCAAAAGACCATAAAAATCGAAATGGAAGGAGGAGGACTTTTAAGAGTTTAGGGTTTCCAACCAAACTGATGGAAAAGATCAATTTTGGGGTTTCCAGGGATCTGATGGAAAAATTCAATCATACTGATGAAAAGACCATGGTGAGATTAATCTACCATCAAAATTTCAGCTCAATCGGACGGCTAGATCCGAAGATATCAAAATTTCAATTTGGAGCGTTTATGGTCATCGATCTGATGGGCTTATGCGTCAGCAGCTGGATTTCCCTCTTAATCAGCTAATCCACGAGATCGCGCCATGTCACCATCAAGCCAACCGCTAGATCTTTGCCACGTCACCTGTGCAGGTAAATAAACAAAAAATATAATACATAAGGCAAGTTAGGAATCTGCGTTGATTTATTTCACCGCAGATTTTCCCTATTTAGCACGAATAAGAGAGCACCACGTCGCTCTCTTATTCCACCTTCAGTCAACTATGACGGCGCAACCAGATTGCGACACGTGTCGTGATCTGGTGGGCACCGTCTGATTTACCTTTTCATAGTGTATTATTGCATTTATGCCCAGCGACCTCTAAAATATAAATTAAAATTACATTTTACTCCATGAGGATAATAATATATTTAGAAACCTTAGAAAACTAAGAAGATATGCCCAAACATTTTTCTAATAATGTTAGATAATTACATTTATGCCATTGACGCTGATAAATATGCATAAAATTATTAGAATAATTAGAAATACATCCTCAAAGTACTCTAAAATTCATTTAAATCATTTATAAAATCCAAAAAATATATTTTTGCCTTAAAAATTCATTTCCTTGTGAGTTTATAATCTAAAAGAAATATTAAAAGATTATAAAAATGAGGAATTATCACAAAATCATAAGGAAGGAAAAATTAAGCAATTTTAATCATGATAACACGCAAATATGTTCATTTTAGGAAAAGTATTCATGTAATATGTATAGTTTAAAGTCATAAATTGGTGTATTACCAATCATACTTTGAGTGCATATCTATCATTTCATGCAATTTTAAGTTATAATATCAAAATGCACTATTTTAGGGATAATTATGCATTTTTAAGAATATATTTTAGAGTAGATTATTCTCATCTATATTTGAGATTATAATTGGGTATTCATGTTAAATAATAAGAGAAAATACTTTTTATATGCTCATTTATTTTTCTAAGTTTTAATTTCTAAGAGAAATGAGTGTATTTTTGAAATAAAAATGTATTATATTTTTATTTAAATAATTGTATTTTTTACAATGATAGATAATTTAATTTATGATCTAACAAAATAAATTTGGATTAATTTGGAGCTATATTTTGAAAGTTATAATTTTTCTAATTTTTAGGGATTTTTCTAATTTTTTTATGAATTTAATTCAATTTCTTTTGAATTAAAATGAATAAATAATAATTTTAATATCGGTGTTGATGTTGCAGCTGATGTGGCACAGACAAAACAACATCGCCACTTGACAACGTATGAAAACGCCACGTGTCACACACGTGTATATCTGCACGTGTGTGTGTGTGTGTATGAATAGTGAGATAGCACCCTTTTCAGGATTTTCGCTATCTCATAATAAAGACATACCTTATATATGCGTGCATTCCTCTAATTTTCGTCATGTGGGACTATCTTTATGTTTTTATGTGCGCATGTGACCTGGCGTCGTGTGGGGCATCCAATCGCACAATTTAATCGCGATCGTTGATCGTCACTTAAGTGAAAGGGTACGTGGCGCACTCTGGTTCCTCGATGAATTATTTTAAAATGATTTATTCTCAAAATTTGATTTGAGAAGTTATAACAATTGAGATTAAAACCGATGAAATGCATATGAAGCGTTAGATCAAGATTAGACAGCGAGCGTTTCGCACGTTTCTTCTTCACATGCGACTTGGTGAAATCTTGGAGGTCCATCTTGGATCCAAAAGATGTGATTTAAGCGTAACAATTCGTATATATACATTTCATCAGAGTCGTTGATCGAAGATTGAAATGCCGATTCGACGGTTACACCCAATTCTACCTATAAATTGAGATGTTCTTCAACGATGTAAATCCTTTTTGGATGTTTTTCAGTAATTAAACTGTCTAGACACCACCATCCTTGAATCTCTTGCTTTCTTGTTCTTCTAGACTCATTTCCACGTCCACGGAGTGGTTGAAAGTGAGATTTCATTGAAAGAATAAGGAGAATTTGCCTCTTGAATGTCGACGATTGTCTTGAAAATCATTGAATGAAAAGCCTTTGATTCGGCGACCAATTGGATTATTTCGTTTGGTATCTCTCGTTAGATAATGTGTTTTCCTCATAATTTTTTGTCTTGTACCATTAGATTATAATTTAGAATTACAGATTAGGTTAATTTTATATTTTATTTTAGATTTCTCTCTCTTCTCGTTCAGAAATTTCTACCTAATTCGCTCTTTGATTTCTCTACAAATCTTGATCGAGTGATTTTTGATTTTATGGATTCGTCTTTGAGTTATCCTTCCAAATATATCAAAATCCCTCATTTCTCACCTCAATTCATCATCCAATTTGATCAAATTTCAAATAATACCTCAAAAATACCTTAATTCTTCGTGGATTCGACCCTTATTCACCTCTATACTATTTAATTTGTGATTAATCTTTAAAATTAGTGAGTTTGGTAAATGTTTTGACACGTGTCCATGTGTTTTCAATGACCTCATAGATTCATAGACTAAATGGAAGACATTGCATTGAACATTCAAAACACCGAGAAACCAAGAACCACTAATACTAGCATCTAATATAGATAAGAATCTATACTTAGAAGGTTTACTTGAAGGCATTATTGATGTTGTTTAAGATTTCACCCTCTAGTAGTATCCATAGACTAAATGGAAGACATTGCATTGAACATTCAAAACACCGAGAAACCACTAATACTATCATCTAATATAGATAAGAATACATACTTAGAAGGTTTACTTGAAGGCATTATTGATGTTGCTTACGTTTTCATCCTCTAGCAGTATCCACACAATTGATGGATAGTTGGATCTCCTCTTCAATACTCTTCACTAAGAGAGAAAGAAAATAAAGGTGAGAATTCTCAGATGGGCATCTATGTGTTCATTTTTCCACTTTTTCTGACCATGGGGTATTGATAACATCCAATTTAAACATGAATTTACATGTTTCTTAATGCAAATAAAGGCATAAAATATTCCATTTGTACGCACGTTTTTATATTTTGAGTGTATATCTATCATTTCATGAAATTTTAGGTTATGATCGAAAAATATATCATTTTAGGGATATTTATGCATAATTCATATAATCTAGTTTTAAACTCATATATATTTGAGATCATAATTGTGTTTTCATGATCAAATAATAAGATTTTTTTATACACTCATGTATTCTTCTAGTTTTATTTTCTTAGTGGAATGAGTGTATTTTTGAAATGAAACTCATGTTATTTAAATATTTTAAATTTTTAGAATGATTCATACTTTAATTTTTTAATCTAAAAAACAAATTTGGATTAATTTGGAGTTGTATTTTGAAAGTTATGAATTTTCTAATTTTTTAAGATTTTTCTAGAATTTTTATGAATTTATTTAAACTTATTTTTTATTTTTAACCCAAGAAAAATTGGTTTATATCACGTGCCGATGTGACATCTGATGTGGCGGAGCGTCACCATGTGGCGACATTTGTGAGTGTATGTGCGTGCGCCTGTGTGCGCGCGTGTGAGTAATTTTTGGGTTAAGCATCCATAATGGATTTTTGCTACCCCATTATACATGCATATCTTATATACTCGTCAAATCACCCAAGTTTTTATTTTCAAGTGATGTGACACAATCTCAAGCAGAGGATTGCTCAATTTAATTGTGATCATCGATTTTTACTTACTCAAGGGAGTACGTGGCTGCATCTGATTTGGTGACGATTCGTTTTAAGATGATTTAATCTTAACTGCTCATCTAGGGAGTTATAATGGTCGAGATTCAATGCACCCGATGAATTCCCGTGGACACGTGGACTCCCCTAATTGCTCGATGAAGATCAAATAGTTGACATTAAGCGATACCTCTTCTTCACATGCGGCATGACAAAATCAGAGCACTTCATTGTCGATCAAATATACCCGATTTAATGATGATGATTTGCAAACATGGATTCAATCTAAGTCGTTGATCGAAGATGAAGAGACTCATCCAACTGTCACACTCAAATTCCTCTATAAATTAACATGCTCTTCGACAGAAAACCTCATTCTTGGATGTTTTAAGTAAATCAAACTGTATAGAAAACTTAGTCTTGGAATCAATTGATTTCTTCTTCTTCTACACTCGTTTTCACGTTTAGGGATAATTTAAAATCAAGATTTTGTGGAGAGAATCCGACGAAATCACCTCTTGAATGTCGAACTTTGATTTCAAAATCGCGGAATGAAAAGCCTTTGATCTAGAGATTGGTTGGATCATTTCGAGTGCAACTTTAGGTTAGATTATGTGTTTTCCTACTAATCTTTCTTCCTGTAGCATTAGATTTTAACTTCAAAAGGTAGATTAATCGAATTGTAGATAATTTTAAAATTTCTCTCTCTTTACGAATGAAATTTCTTCCTAGATTTCACTCCTTGATTTCTCTGCAAATACTTATCCAAATTCTATGATTTTTATTATGTGCATTCATCTTGAAGTCTTCTTTCTTAATATATTAAAATCCCTTACTTCTCACCTCAATTCATCATCCTATTTGATCGAATTTCAAAGACACAAAAAATTCCCTTATTTCTCCGTGGATTCGACCATTATTCACCATTATACTCTTTAATTCTTGATGATAACTTTAAATTGGTGAGTTTAAAAATTTTTTTGACATGAATTTTTGCGTATTCAATGACCGCACGAAATCATCCCGTTAGCTATGTAAACGTTTATAAAAACCCTCTTTACTATGTCTATATCGACCAATATATTTTGACTTAATGAAATATAAATTCAATTGAACATTCAAAACACCGAAGTACCAAGAATCATTGATGCTATCATCTAATATAGATTAGAATCCATACTTAGGAGGTCAACTTGAAGGAGTTCTTGATGTTGTTCAAGTTTTTAGGCTCTAGCAGTATCCACATGATTGCTAGATGATTGGATCCCCTCTTCAATACTCTTGACTAAGAGAGAAAAAGAAGAAAGGATAGAATTCTCACATGGGCAGCTATGTGGTCATTTTTGCTTTTTTTATGGACATTAGGTATGTAAATGTTTTATAAAAATCCTCCTAATTATGTTTATATTTACCAACATCTATATACCTTAGGAATATATTAAATTCAACATTCAAAACATCGAAGTACCAAGCACTATTGATGCTAGCATCTATTAAAGATTAGAATCCATACTTACAAAGTTTACTTGAAGGAGTTCTTGAAGTTTTTCAAGTTTCCAGCCTCTAGTAGTATGCACACGACTACTAGACGATTGGATCTCTTCTTCAATACTCTTCACTAAGAGAGAAAGAGGAAAAATGAGAGCTTGAACAAATTACCTCCATTAAACTCTGTCTCACCATTAAATTGTCAATTTGCATAAGAGTCTTCAGTTTGATCTTTTAAAACAATGTTCTTATCAACCATCAACAAGATATGACTAGTTTAAAAAATTTTCCTTCATTTTTATTTCAATGGATCTTTTATTTCAATTTTATTCTATTTTTATTATCAAATCTTGAAAACATTCATCTATTTCATCTACTACAAATTCTAAATCTCCAAATTCCCTTTTTTTCTTACATGTAAATATCATGTCCTTAATATTCATTCATATAACTCAAAGAAGAGTTATCTTCACTCATATAAACCACACAGATAACTATAATTATGTAACACAAAACTAGTGGAAATGGCAATCTTTTTGCCATGGAATTTCTTCTCCAACTAGATCTTACTCACTCTCTTTCAATTTTATCCAAATGAATTAAAAGAAAGATTAGATATTTCATATCCAAGTATAAATTTTGGAGTAACATGAATATCCTTAGGGTTTACACAAAGAGATGTCATGAAAAATGCTTTTTGAAAATACACTAAACTCGCAAGATTTAATAATGGTTGATTTGAGAGTTCAGCTTTCATTTCTTCAGGGTCTTGAATTGGTACTTTTGCCCCTTTTTCTCTTTGAAAATTTTCTATCTCCAACTTCAAGAAGGCCTTATCTTGCTTCAAGAACTTCCTCACTTCTCGCATGCCTAAACTTCCTTCCTTCTTTCAAGTCCCTCATAAACCCTAGAAAAGTACTATTAAATTGATCTCTAGAAGAAGTAGAATGAGAATTAGAAGATCTAGAATATGGAGAAGTATTTATATGAACATAAGAATGATAAGTGAAATAGATTTGGCTCTGATAGAAATTTTCAAAACATTTAGGGCTGTTGGATGTAGGCCAACAATCATAATCATATGATGAAACATTGGAATATGAAATATAATCATGTTAAAAATTATTTCAATTATGGTCATGAAATGTAATCTTCTTGAAATTGAAAAAAAAGTTTCCATAATTATAATTATTTTTTTATTATAGAAATATTTTTCCTAAAAATGAAGAGACAGTTTTTTTTCATATGAACAATCAAATATCTCTATATATATAATATTTTTTCACCTCATATCTAATGGACAGCTAACTCTCTGGAAATAGTGTTGATTGGTAAGACTATTTTAGGGTTTAATTATTGTCTTTGGCACATTATACTTACGTAATAATGTGGGAGCATATATGCCCTTTAAGACCATTTATGTAATTCTTACTCACACACACACACTCTCTCTCTCTCTATTGCATGTTGGGTTTTCTCATGATTGGAGCTTACTCCATTTTCATCCTTTTTTCTTCTAGCTTCTTCTTTTTCAATGATATAATACAAGCTTTCAGATGGCCACGATGCAAGCCTCCCTGACGGTTGCTCTCTACAAGCCAAACTAGCACGACAATGCCTTCTCATGACTGGTGACACGTTCTCTTGCATGACAATACTCTCTCTTGCATGGTGATGCCATCGTCTTCCCAGTGGCACCCTCTCTTTGGTTGCAATGTCCTCTCCTACATGAATTTTTGAAAAATATAACTATTTTTTTCACCCAAATTTATAATCATCTGTGTTTATATTATAAATGAATAAGTAATATGAGAATGAAAGGTTTATTTTAAAAAATAAATAGTTTGACATAGAAAGTAAGACCTAGGTAAACTTTGAAGTTGACTTCTAGATGAAAAATATTCTCTTATTCTTCTTATTCTTCTCAATTCGATTTAGCCAAGTCTCTAATTTCAAAATCTCAAGAAAATAGGTCTGACACTAACGATAGTTTATCTCAAAAAAGTTAAACTCAATTAATTACACTGAAATTGATGTGTGTAAAAATATGGCCGTTAAATGTGAAAATTCACATATCAAAAGTTATACTCAACTCTTAGAATTCGGTATTTAAATTTAAAACAATAGCGAGTCAAGGTTGAATCCACAGGGAGGAAGGTTAAAAGATTGAAATCAAGAAATATTTTTGACATTTTTTTATTAAGACAACAAAGATAATTGATATAATGAAGAAGATATACACGAGAAACGAAATAAACTAATCAATTCCTTCCAAACTAATTTTGAATATTGAAAACCCTTGATTGATGGTGGAAAAGTGATTTTAGGGTTTGAAATATGAAAATGTGGATTAAAATTTAGGAAAAATGGAAAATATTGATGGAAAATGTTTCTAGTGGTGCTCTCCAATCAAAACATACCTTCGAGAGCCCATACATTTTTCCCAAACTGGGCGTATTGCATCCTACATGAGAAATGATTAGAAAATAAAAGAAACTCACTTAAAATGATGTTCTATAGAAGAAGAATGATCAATCGGTGCCTTCTTTCCTTCTGGCTAGCCAATGCTAGAAGCACATAATGAAACATTAAGAACCCCAATTTTTTCGTCTTAGAATTCAAATCAGTGCAAACTTGTAGAGGTTTAAATTTGATCATGCCCATGAAATTTCAACCCTTAACTCAATCAAAATCATGAGATATCATGATTTCAATGTGGAGCGATTTTGACAATTGATTCACTTTCTCTCTCCTCAAATTGCACCAGCCAACCCACTCCAATGAAACCATGGTCAAACTATGCACATAATTAAACTTCTCTCTCTCTCCTCTCTCTTTTCTCCTCTCTCTTCTCTTTTATCTCTCTTTTTTTATGGCAAGAAAAGCGGGGGCAAGGAAGAGATGCAAGAAGAGTGGAGAAGGATCATCAGAGCAAATGGAAGAAATATGTCGTGCTCACACATGAGAGAGTCCAAGATAAGGAAGCGACGGAAAAAAAAGGCAAGTATTTCATGCGCAAAGAAGCCTCTTGTGATGAGGGAAAGAGATAGAGAAGTAGAGAAGACCATGCAATGGAAATTTCTATTGCACGGGGAGGAGAGGGCAGTGGGATTGTGAGAAAAGCTAAGAGAGGAAGAACAAGTGCAAGAGGGAGGATGCGCAAGGGTGTGAGGGGAGAGAGAGGTTGGTAGATACACAAGGAATTTCCATCTGCACATTGGAAGTTTCATTCTCGTCGCGTGAGAGAGAGAAAGAGAGGGAGAAGAGAAAGAGGAAAAGAGTAAAGGAGGAAAGAAGGAAAGGAAGTGGAAGGGAAGAGGAATAGAGAGGGGCAATGAAGGGAAGAGGAAAAGGAATATAGGGGGAGAAAATTGTTTCCCCCTAATGCACGCATGCATGCGCACGTGAGGAGACAAGAGAGAGGAGAAGAACGTAAGAAGAAGAATTGCAAAAGAAAGAAGAAGAGGGAGGAGAGGATGCAAAAGGAAGGAAGAGCAGAATATGCGCATGAGAGAAGTGAATGCAATGAGAGAGAGAGAGGATGGAAATTTCCGTCAAGCACATGTGCGGGTACACGCGCTCGAGTTTGAGAGAGAGAAAGAGAGAAAAAACAGGAGAGGAATTTCCTCCTCCTCCACCTTGGACACACACGCACATAGGAGAGAATTCATCTCTCTCTCTCTCTCTCTCTCTCTCTCTTTTTTGTTTTAAGATTTAATTTAATTTCAGATTTTATTTTATTTAATATTTCTCACCTATTTTGATTTCTATAAATTCCCATAAAAATCCAAAACATCTTGAAAAATCTCGTCCATTTATTCCTCATAGAAATAAATTTATTCAATAAAATAAATGATAAAATGTATCAATAAATATTTTCATGTCAATAAAGACATTTTAGAAAGGAAATAAGTAGAAATTTCATTTTATAATAAAAGAAGATTATATTATTGATGCATCAAGCTCATTAAATGCTTATAGAATGTTATTAATGTATAAAAAACTAGAACATCCTTTAAAACATAAAAACTACTAATTTAATCATTTTAAATCATGAAAAGATGCATTTACAATTATATTTTTAAGAAGAATTGGGTAAAATGCATGATATTGTATGTTATCAGAAGTTAAACACATTTATTATGAAAATAAAGTAAAAACATGATGACATCCTTCATAATGACATGAATTGTGAATTAGCATCAATTGATAATCATGTACTTGCATTGACAAAATGCATGCTATCAAAGGGTTCTTGATGTCATATTGATGGAGCTTCTAGCATATATTGAGAGCTAAAGTTCTACAAATCTTGATAGTGTTCAATTTAAATATTGCATTAAATGTCTCAAAGTAAAAAATATCATAATTTGGGTGTATCCACTTGCTACTAGTTGTGCCTTAAATCTTTGCCATAAAGACATATATGCCAAAAGTTATCCTATAATATAATCCCTCTTTGCCTAGTTAATTATTCTACTTAGAACTAGAGTTACTAAAATCACAAGAACCCTCCATTTTTTTGGTATTGCTCTGTGCCTTGCATGCAAATTTTTTTACTGTTAGTCTCATCATTGTGCCAAGGGCAAAATTATCTCATCTTGCACACACAATTATCTTCGTGAACATCTATTGCATCTGAGTTTTCATGTTTATAGTGTAGTGCTCAGAGGCCTGTATGTCACAAGTCAAAATACAACATCCCATTCACATGATATCTTAGGTTTCTTTGTTCTAGGGATCACCTATACAAATGCTAAATGAATTAACTTAGTTGACAATCAGGAACAAAACCATCAAGGGATTTGTACACATAGATTTAGTAATCTCTTTATATAATGAGCACCAAACGGGAACCTTAGAAATGATTAGTTATCGCCATACGAGCAAGAACCAACATTACTATTCTATCAAGATGCCCGACATCCATCTCGAACATCGTATGAATAGACAAATTTAGAATATTTGTTTATAGAAAAATAATTATACTGATATGATTCTCTTCATATTTTATCTATCATTGCACATACCTTAGACTTCATTGTTAACATCACAAATAATTGAGACTACGCATATGAAAGTCATAATAAAATGAATGAGATATGCATAGTTTGATTGGTTTTTAGGCCATTTATTTCTAACATCTAATAAATAATCTATGATACATCTTGAGGGAGAGAAGAAGTAGACAATGTGTGTATGTTTATCTGTTTTTATTTTTATTATTAAACCATTCTCATATACCTCCTTATTTGTTTATATCTAGGGCTCTCTTTTCACTATAGAGAAGATTTACCCTCATTTTCCCTAATTCTCTTTTTCACATGCATAAATGGCGCGTAGGTCTGATCATCTTTCAGGCGATAGAATGATGAACGATTCATCTCATGGAGGTACACTGTGGAACAGTATTCATCATAGCCGTCCGATCATATTTCTATGGCTCTGATATCTTCTCAGTTTTATTCCTTGGCTTCGGCGACCCGATAATTCGTGCCCTAGTGTCATCCGACGAATGAGAAATCCACCATCTCCGGAGCATCGGATACCTGCGAACGGGAAGGTACAATTGCCTCTTCCTCCACCTCAACGCCTCATTGTCTCCACCACCTTCCTCTCCTCGTTACCCACTTATTCGACCGTAGATTTCTGAGAAAGAGCTTTCGTCGGAGAGATCTCGAAGGGTCTGTCGAACTAGGAAAATGGACCACTTGCGGCGGGAGAAATCGTTACCCTCTTATTTTTTATATAAACGGATAAATCTCCGGGATAAACTGTCTACGCCAGATTTAATGGTTCCTTGGCGGACTCGACTTCCTAAATGGGTAATGGGGATTGCAACAATTATTTTGGAAGAAATGTTCAGGGTTTCAGTAGCTTCGCTCTATAGTTTGTTATACTCTATTTCTCTCACTGTCTATTTAAGGCAGCTCACCTCTTTCGTCTCCAAGCACCCGTAACACACCCTTACTTTTAAGCCAAAGTTAAAAGCTTGTTTCCTATTCTAGCTGAAATAAGCCCTTTATGAATCATTCATTGAGTGATTCAGGGTTTTGGGGTGCGATAAGTTACCTTTTCGTCTAAATTTCTTAGCTGGCATGCAGGATAGCACGAGGGTGGGTCAACGTTGATGATAAGAGAACTTATCTTATCATGGCAGATCACCCATTAGATGAAGTGGAAGAACAAGTTGATCTTGATGGGGAAAACGATATAGAGGAAATGATGGACGATGATACAGAAGATCCTGCAGATGACCATTACAATAGAGGAGATGACTATGCAAACTCTCCACTTGGTTCTGGTATAGAAGATAACTATTCAGAGGAAGAAGATCAGAGAACGATCCAGGAAACCATTACAGATAACGAAGATTCGAGAGCTTCAGGTAAAGAAGACGAAATTTTAGGAGCGAAGGGAGATGACGAGAGGCAAAAGTATGCTGAATTACTCGCTCTTCCTCCCCACGGATCTGAAGTCTTTGTTGGTGGGATTCATCGGGATGTAACAGAAGAAGATTTAAGTGAACTCTGTGAACCTTTTGGAGAAATTTTTGAGGTTCGAACTACTGATATGTCTTCAATAGTCTCATTGTTTGGGCGATTCTGAAGTTTTTAGCTCTGACAGGTCAGGTTGATGAAGGATAAGGATAAGAAAGAAAACAAGGGGTATGCTTTTATAACTTTTACTTCCAAAGATGCTGCTCAGAGGGCTGTTGATGAAGTCCAAGATAAAGAATTTAAGGTTCTCTTTTAATTAAATGGCTGAAGATTGGTTCTTGTAAAGTTGACCTACTACTCTCATTTTTCACTAGGGAAAGACACTGAGATGCTCTCAGTCTCAATCAAAGCACCGTCTATTTATAGGGAACATTCCAAAGACCATGACGGAAGAGGATATGAAGAAAATTCTTGAAGAAAACGGCCCTGGAGTTGAAAACATTGAATTTCCTAAGGTGAATTAGTTGATCCGATAGTGAATCACTCAAAGAATTAACTAACAATCATTGGTTTGTTGCTATTTCAGGATCCAGGAAATCAGAGCCGAAATCGTGGGTTCATTTTTGTGGAGTATTATAATCATGCTTGTGCTGATTATGCCAAACAGAAAATGTCTTCTGCAAGTTTCAAGATTGAAGGGGCTAAGCCAACGATAAACTGGGCTGACCCTAAGAACTCCTCTGATTCATCGGCTTCTTCTCAGGTGGGTAAATCTCTTGTCTTTCAAGTTTAGTTAAAAATTCTGCCAATATTTTTCAGTCCTTCGTCTAAGTCTTATTGGATATAAGGGTTCAGGCATTAGATCAACTGTCACGATCAGTATATGACTGTGAAAGTCAAGATCAACTAGTTCTCTACTATTTTTATTCCATCAAGTTGCATTTTTTATTAGGGGCAATCGAGTTGACCTGAAGACAGCCACAGTCAGGGTATTTCACTGGTAGATTGAGCCCTCAATTTTGATGGATCTGCTGAGCATGATTCACAACCATTGTACCCATATTGAATGTAGATAGTATGACTGCAAAATGAGAAGGAACAGGAAAAAAGAGTAACTTTTATGATTTGAATCGAGAAGGCTTTTGAACAGGGTTTACGAGAATAATTGGTTGTTAAATCATAAGAACTTGGTTGGACTCCAAATGGACTGTGGAAGGAGCTCTTGAATTCGGAAATGAGCTAAATAATAGAAGAAAATGAGTTGAGGTGGATGAGATCAATTGAACTGATTGATCCCTTGGGCAAGAGATTCCAGAGTCTCCCTGTGTTCCAAGAAATACCAAAACTAATGCTTCTTCTTGATTCCCCTCCCTTATTTATAGGCCATCTCCAAGAATGAAAGCTGCACATTTAGCAGCTAACCCTTTCTCTCTTCATAGCTGCCTGCTGAAACAGTTTGGGCCGAAGTGGGCGGCAATTACCCTACTTATCCTTCTGAAGTAGGTAATGATCAATCTCTTACCATGTGAACTACGGAAAAATTAATGGAACACTTGTAAAGTACAGTTACCGAACACTGGTCATGAAAAATAGTTTACTCGTGAAAATATGAATGATGTTAATTTGTAGTGGTTTGAGGTCTAGATTTTGTGAACTGATCCGTTTCTAAATTCAAGCCCTAAAATCAAGACCCCAATTCATATGCTATGCATGTTTTTCTACCTCCAGGTGAAGGCTGTTTATGTGAAAAATTTACCTGAGAGCGTCACCTCAGAAAAATTGAAGGAGCTCTTTGAACAGCATGGCGAGATCACAAAAGTGGTTCTTCCATCCAAGAGAGACTTTGGATTTGTCCATTTTGCAGAAAGATCCAGTGCTTTGAAGGCAGTGAAGGCGACAGAAAAATACGTTATCGATGGTAAAATTCTAATTTCGTAATTCAAGTTCTGGCTGTCCTTCAATTAGTACTAATCAATTTTATCTCTCATAGGCAATATTCTAGAGGCCACTCTAGCAAAACCCTTGAGCGAAAGGAAGGTTGACCACATTGTCAACACTGGCAAGCCTGCTCTTCTTCCTAGCTATCCTCATCCCTATGGAGGTTACCCCGGTTATGGTGGACCAATGGGAGTTGGACAGGTGGCAAACAATTTTTATTGTTCTAATTTTTCATTATCCTCTTGTGGGGGTGTTGCAAAATTTGTCTAATGCTATGATTTTTCTTTGCAGCCCATGATTTATGGAAGGGGCCCAATGCCCCCTGGCATGAGAATGGTGCCAATGATGCTTCCTGATGGGCGAGTTGGCTATGTTCTGTGAGTTCATTAAACTTGTGCTGTGTTTGTCTCTTCTTAACCTTCTCGGTTCAACTAGCTCATTCATTACTCTTTCTTTCTGGTTTCAGTCAACAATCTGGAATGCAGCCCTCGCATCCTCCTCCACAGAGAGGCGACCGAGGTGATCGTGGCGGCGGCTCAAGTGACAGTGGCAGTAGAAGCTCTGACCGCAGCCGTCGTTATCGCCCTTATTAGATGCATCTTCCTCTCTCTCTCTCAGTATTTATCTCATACTTATACCCTCGTTTAACCCCCAGGAAGTCGGTTTGGGGGAGATAGTCTAGCTGGGTTTGGATTTGACTTCCTCGCATACCCACACTCTCATTGATAGATGTGATAGCGAAGAACAGTGCCTGTTGAAATTGCTCCCATTGTTTATTAAACTGCGGAAGTGAAGTTTGCTAGAGCGCGGACCATTGATTTCTTAATCTCCATGAATATCTCACTTAGTATCTCTATAGACAGTTAAACCTCTTTCTCTCTCATTCTTACTCGTGTCTCGCAGTTACTAGAGTAATCGTTTTGTGCTATTAAGTGCCGTTTTTTCGGAGTCTTATCGTGGTGATCAGCGATATCGTTCTCCTTACCCGATTTCGGATATCAGGAATCGTCGATTTTTCCAGTCTCTTTTATTTATTTATCTCTCTATCTCTTCAGATATATACATTCTCTTTCCCCATACATTACTCAATAGTCTTATCCCATTCTCTCTCTCTCTCTCTCGCTTAGTGTTTCTCTCTGTCTCTCTCTGTCTATGCGAACCTTTAAACCCCTGAGATAGCACAGCAACGCCAATCACCGCTCTACTGTTTTCAACGGCAAAGAAGAGAAGATAAAGTTCTTCTCGATTAGCGACGAACAGAGCTATCGAAATACCGTTTCACGGTTTCCCGGCGGACGCAGCGGCTAAGTAAGCTAGCGCGCCGACGAGAGGAGCGTTAATGTACGTGGCGGGCTCCGTCTGCTGGTAGTTATTACGCGAATCGGAGTAGCCGTCCCTGTTGTCTGGTCCACCGACAACGGCACCGACGAGGATATTTGGGTTCGGCGAGCTCGAATACAGATAGCGGAATCCTTCGTTGCAAGAGAAACGCGCCGGATGATCACCATAAGAGGGAAGAGATGATCCTCTGTGGTGCACCTGTTGTGGGTACTTCTCCCCGAACCCCACCATGTAGGACATGTTGGCCGGATTCTTCCCTAGTATGTAGTCCACCTAGACAGAGAAAGGATTAGATGGTTTGATGAGATTGAGAATAGAGAGGGTAGAGGAGAACCTGTTTCTTAGCGAGGGAAACGAGATCGGCGGCGGTGATGATAGTGGCGCCGCCGCCGCAAAGAGCTGAACCGCCGTTGGCGTTAAGGTACTTGGCGTAGGTGAGGAGGAGAAATGCGGCGGAGGTCACGTACTGCAGGTTGCTCTCGCCGCTCCTGTACAGCAGACCTCCTGCGGCACGAGACCAAATATTTAAAGATCAATCAAGAAGATAGAGAAAGTGTAGTTCATGCTTGCTGACCTGGCGTGTACTGAGTCTGAAAACCGGGGGTCCCGGGCATCAAAGAGCAGATGTAGTTGTCGGCATGAATCTTGTAAAGCTGGAGGTTCTCCGTCCTGTCCTGAAGGAAACCCTAGAAGAGGGAAAAAACGACGAGCCAAAGCTCTCAGATTTCGCTATATTTCTGAAGCATAGGAGAGAAGAAGACGAGATACCTTTGAGAGAAGAACTTTGGTGCCTATCCGCTTGTCATCCCAACTGAACGAAAAGTCGTCTTCCTCAGCTCCGAGCGTGTGCCCGTTTGACTTTATATAAGACAGGTAAGAAGAGTTCCCGGAGGCCAGTTGAAGCCATGAAGCTCCCCACAGGAGCTCGTCCTGCATCCAAAATCTTCATGAGTAGATGCCAGACAGAAGAGCTGGATAGAGATCGCTCTTCTCACGTGAAATCCGGAGTAGGAGCAGTAGAAAGGACAGACGACGGAGCTGAGGGAATCACTGTAAGATCCTCTATAGCGGTCGGCGAAGTCGAAAACCTGAGGTTTTTACAAGAGAATTTGTTTTATACGAGAAGTTAAGAACTGTTGGTTTCAAGGTTTTGTTTCTTGCCGATATGGCTGTCTGAAGTAGCTTCTCCGAGTATGTAGGGTCGGCGACTCTGAAGACGACGGAGGCGGCGGCGAGCGCCGCCGCCGTCTCCGCCGCCACATCGGAGCCGGGACTCTGGCTCGTCACCTTGTACACGTTTCGAGGCGTGTCCATGTCTTCTGGCCTCTCCCAGCACCGGTGGTCCATGTTAGGATCTGCAACCTACATCAACGTCGAAAAAATTGAAAATCCTTGTCGTTCTGCCATTCCCTGAAAAACCCCAAGAATTCTAGCAGTTTTCTGAAAGATAAACGATAACCCTGAAAATGCGAGGCATGATTTATAAAGCCCTGAAGATGCGAGACATTTACCTATATATAAATGAAAAAACCTGAAAAATTTTAGCCTTAAAAAGCAATTCTTTTAAAACCCTATGAATGCAAGTCATTCTTGGAAGCCTAGATGAAAAGCTGGATTTTTTTCATCTTTTTTACGACAAGATATTCCCTAAAAGCCTAAATTAATACCTAGCAAACGACTTATTCTCCCAAACCAGTCTTCACGATCTCGGAGGGATAACCTCAATATCGCCATATCCTCCGATTATTCTCGAGAAAAATGCTCGTTCAATCACCTGGACGAACAACGTGTCCGGTGCTGCAGTGGCAGCCTTCAGCAAGTAATCTGTGCTCCAGCGGACTGCAGCTCTTGCGTTCTCAAGCTGAGCCTGCATTACATCTCCGAACTCGATAAGGCTCCAAGCCAGCATCGTCGTTGTGAACGCCATCGGGCAGCCCGAATTTCACGTTATCGCCCGCATCATAATACCCGCCTACCAAATCCACCTGCAACAAATACGAAAATAAGACGAAAGTTTTCATTTTTAAACGTGTCCAAGAGCGGAATCTTTAAGAATGACGGGTTATTACATGGTAAGAAGCTCCGTCAGAGAGGCCAGAGTCTCCTCTCCAGCTTATCCGCTTGTTGGGTGGCAGTTTCCCGGACCTCTGACCTTCGAAGAAGAGGATTGATTTCTCCAGAGCGTCAGCGTAGTTGAGCTCTCTGGCAGTACTTCCATGGCGGCGCGCGCAGCTCATGGAGAAACATGCTAAGAGCAAGAAGAACGATGCCACTCTAGCCGCCATTTCGTATCCGACTTCCAATCATTTCAAGAAGGAAGAGCATCTTTTATAGAGCGATCGAGAGGGGGGATTCTCCTGTTACAGAGCGATCGAGAGGGGGGATTCTCCTGTTACAGAGCGATCGAGAGGGGGGATTCTCCGGTTACAGAGCTCACGGGTCCTCTGCCGGAAATTGAAGCCTTGTGAAACGAATAGGACAAGAGAAGATGGCGGGAAAGAGCAGGTAGCTTAATGACTTCGCCGTTGATATGAATTTCCGTTGAAGGGCGCGGCGGCGGGAAAAGAGAGGATCGGAAAATTTGAAGCGCTGCGGTGGCTACTCGTGAGCTATCTGTCTCGCAGTGGCGCCTAGCTTTCTTTGCTCCTGCTCGGTGCTCGTCGGGTAGTCTGCAGTGCAGTCACGGACGTACACCTTCATCTGGATCACATGCAGCCGTCGGAATCTCCAAGTTTCAACGAGCTTCAGAGGAGGGGTGTGTAGGTTCGTTTAGCCCTGTACTCGTCGGCATTTTAGATGATTTTCTGCACTTGTTCCAAGTATTGCACGTCCAATTTGCTTGTGCTTGAAAAATCAAGAACGCCGGAATATTTTTCCTTAGTCATCTGGGATAACATAGCATGGAATAATGTTGATGGCGGAGTCTTTGTGATTGTTATATCACTTACTAATGCCACGACTCCACCCGTAAGCTCTTGATTCCATCTTCAAGAACCTGTCAACTACAGTATCTCAATCGATCTCAACATGCTCCGAGTAAGATAGAGGCAATCTGCCTCGCAGCTTGGATATCATACACTAGAATGATGTAACAAACCCGTAGAATTTCAAAATTGTCAGTTGGTTGATATTTGAGGAAAATTTGAGAATTTGTATCCACTAGGGCTTTTGGGTCTCAATCATTAAGGAGTCTCCGAGGAAAACAGGTCTGTCACAGAACAGCCTGAAAGAAGGCAAGAAGCCCAGTCAGTGTTGGAGAATGCATGGAGATTCAAACGAAGAGGATGCAATGGAATTCTCGGAGATTGGTGACACTCATGTCATTCATGAGCAAGCTAAGCTTCGGCGTGAGAAACGTGATAAATGGAAGAGAATCTCCAATGAATCAGTCTTCTGATTATTGTATTTTACACTTCGATTAACTCACTTGATGAATGCACAGGTGTTATCTTGCACCCATAGGCGTGTCACTTTGTTATGTGCCAAAAATCCAATATCTTGTGGGAGCTCAAGAGCTCTATTTCTCTTCAAGAACAAGATAATTTTCATATGAATTGACGATTGTCTCACAGTTGTCTTGATGATCGCATGATGCTCTCAAGAACATATAATTGAACTGGGGACAATCCTGTTAGTTAAGGGTGAGATATTATAGCTCTATCATTGGAGAGCTTGATAAATGGGAGCATAAAGTTATGATGCGATGAGGAGATTTATATATATGAGATAGAAATGCTTAAATAGGTATGCACCAAGAGATATTCATGTCTAAGAAGATGATTACATAATTGAGCAGAGTTCCATGTGGTTGTAACAATACCATCGTGTGATATAGAAGGAAAAAGTGATGTATGGGAGATAAATTTTAAGAAATCATAAGATAGCTGCTAATAGATTGAGTTGATGATAAAAATAATGCTAAAACATTATCTCATTAGACTCAATGAGGACGATTATGAAGAACGAGATGATTATACGACTAATAGGCAAATGTCTGAAAGAAAAAATCTCTATATTAATGAAAACATGATGAATAGATGGTATCATGGATGATACATCTAAAGATCAACAAGTAATGATAGATAAAAAGGACTCGTGTTTATATTTTTCTAAAGATGAGACTCTGACTTTGAGAGGAGGCAGACACTAGGTGCTTCTAATGATAAAAAGTGAACATGAGATGAGGATATAGACACTTCTAAAGATGAGAACATGAATCGAAGATGAGGCCATATATTCCAAAGATGATAATGAGGAGGAGATACATGCTTCAGATACTGAAATGAGATTAACGCAAGATTGATGGGGACCGTGGCCCACTTCTTCTGCATGACATGGCCTCATCTAGGCCATCCAATTCTTTAAAACAAAACGGACGATCCAGATTAAATAACAAAATTCCTTTATAAGTTCATGTTCTACTTATGAAAATGTTAACTCTTGATTAAACGTTGAATTGAGCATTTTTGGAGTCAAATCTTGAGTTCTTCATGAGTCCTTGCATTCTAGACTCAATCATGCATGGATTGAGGCAATAAATTCATGAAAATTATGAGAAAATGGTAGGTAATTGCCCCTTGAATGCTGAAATTACGTCAGAGAAGGAACCAAAGAAAATTATAGCAATCAAGGCAATTTGAGGCTCAAGCTTCATGTCAATCGAGTTAGTAGTGTGATACCTTTGTAATCCTCACTTTTTAAGTCATTTATATTAGGTTATATAGTTAATTAGAGTTTTATGAATACAAAATTCTTCATTTTCCCCAAATTTCTTTACGGATTTTTGCTGATTTCCAAATAAGGATTTCTCCATGATCTTAAGTCAATTTTGGCATCTGTGTGATTTTCAAACTTTCTATGCATAGTGATTTGTCAGATTTGAATGCCATTTGACTTGTCAATTAAAGGATTTTGACCAAAATCTTAATTTTGGTGATTTTCTGTCCGTTGACTTTGATAAATCATAATAAATCCAATTATGATCTAAAAATCACGATCTTTATATCAAAATTCTCCTCTTTCTCTCTAGTTTCAAAACATATAATTTTATTAATATTATCTCATCTTTTTCTTCTCAAATTTTATAGAAAGTCAAAGTAGGGTCAAAGTCAATGCTTTGACTTTGACTTTTGATTTTTCTTCTCTAAACATTTTTCAAAACTCTAAAAACATCTTCTATCATATATTAGTACTATTCCTATTGATTATATAGCATATTCCTTTCTTAAAAACCTTAATTAGGCTTAACTTTGACCAAGTCAACTCTTTCGATCAAAGTCAACTGTGTTTTCTGAGGATTCAACCCGATCTTATTGCTGTAGTTGATTTCTGATTTTTAAATCATCATGAGTTTAGAATTATATATATATATATATATATATTTATTTTTATCGACGATTGTGTGTTTTAATGACTGCACGTTTCATCGTTCGTCAAAGGTTACACCCAATTTCAAAACATTATAAAGTTTCTCTTCTCGAAGAAATATTTATATTCTTGGATATTTCGAGTAATCAAACTGTTTAGACATCTCAATCCTTGAATCTCTTGATTTCTTTCTCTTCTAGAATCATTTCTGCATCTCGGGGAGTGCATGAAATCAAGATTTCATGCAAAGAATAAGGAGATTTCACCTTTTGAATGTTGAATATTCATTTTGGGAAACGAAATTAAAAGCCTTTATTCGGTGATCAATTAGATCATTTCGAGCATAATTTTAGGTTAGATTACGTGTTTTCCTTCTAATCTTTCATCATTTATCATTATATTTTAATTTTGAAGCTTAGATTAGATAAATTTTTAGAAATTTTATCGAATGCTTTGTCTTCATGATCGATTTTTCTCTCTAGATTTCCTTATTTGATTTCTCCGCTAATATTGATCTAAATCGAGTGATTTTTGATTCCGTGGAGTCATCTTGGAGTCTTCTTTCCACAAGCCTTGCTCTAAAGTAATGGTTAGAGTTTGAATCTACATAATTAAATTCTTCTACCCTTGAATCCATAGGGGGTTGTACTTGAATCCACAAGCACATGAGCACTCTCAATCACAAAGAACACTCAAGGGAGAGAAAGTCAAGCTCTCAAAAAAAGGAATAACTTCAAAATTATCTTCAAGAGTTATAATGGGGGCCTTGCATAGGTCTACAAAATTGAGGGTCGTCCAAGTGACATGACCCTTGAAAAGACAACTCAAATATATTAAAAATACAACTCTAACAACATACATGTGGTAAGGGCAAAACTGACAAAAGAAAAAATAAAGCTTCTAGGCCTTTTTAGACCTCAACAAAGATATTCTATATATTTTCTCAACTGTAAAGAATACTTTAGTGTCCCTAGATGATCCTCTGTAGGTATTGACAGCTTCTAGAGATTCTTTTCGAGCCCAATAAACTTTAAATGGGCCTTTGAACTAGTTGTCTCAGCTTCATCCAGAATAGGCTCTTGGGCTCCATTCTAGGCTACATCACTCAATAAGTAAAATTGGTGGGTCACAAGGGGGTGATCTGGAGGATATTGTAGCAGAAAAACCTAGTGGTGGGGGGATGATAGCATGTTAAAGGTTAGTCTTCAAAAGAAAGTATGGGTATCTTTTCAAGAGAGGTGACATTTATGGAGATGATGCGGTTATGACAATTGAGAGATAGACACATTACAACTTTTGGTTTGAAGGATATTTGGACAAAGACTCCCTTTATAAACAAGAAGCTAATTTCTAGAGTGATAAACAATGATCATAGACAAGCATTGTACAACTAAAGGTACAAGGAGGGAAAAAGAGTGTGATCAGGATAAAGACAATGAAGAGAAGTGGCTCCCAAGGTGAGATGATGGGAGATGGTTGAGAAAAATGGCAATTATGAGAATATCAGAAAAAAAAAGTTTAGAGTATTCATCTCAAAGGGAAGAATGCAAGTCATGTCAAGGAGATAATGACGTTTGGGTTTGGCCATTTTGTTGTGAAGTTCTTGGTTAGATGGAGGGATGGTGCTCTGCCCAAGTTTTGACTTGATTTGCAAAGAAACCCAAGCAAGGTTTGTTGTGATTAAGTTGTTTGTGTCATGAGAAAGAAGAATATGGAGGCAAACTAGTCAAAGGGGAAATACGGCTTGATGATGGAGTGCTCGAGACCAAATTATAATGGTTAAGAACATTTTCAAAATTCAAACCAATCCTTCATCAAATGAAACATGTCTCGAGAATGAAAAATAAATAGAAAAAGATGATTAAGGGCATAGATGAGGGCACTAATGGAGAGGAATTTACAATGAGGGCCATAGACATAGAGGACATCTAAAAGTTGAAGGGATGGTGTATTATGAGTTTATTCATGTCTTGTGATGGGATATAAATGGCCATTAGTGAGAGTAGCAGGAGTGTAACTTGATCTGCAAGTAATATAGGAAGTACTAATCATATGGTTAGAGACCCCTAAGTTGATGATCCAATAGAAGTTCTTTGAACCAAGAAGGGCATTTGTACCTAAAACAAAGGAGTGAGTGTCCATAGGAGTGCTTGAGGAGTAAGTCAATTTTATTCTTTTTCATGTTTCATATTCCTTCAATGTAAGAGACATGTGAATCATTAGAGAATCAAGAGCTGTTGTAGCCACATGATAGGAAGCCACTATAGACAAGCCAAAGAGCATGGCCTTTGCCCACATAAGGCATCTAAATGTTTGCCAACATTTATGTGACAAATGATTAGTCCAATTATAGTGATACCTATTATTGGGAATACATATTATTGGGAAGGTGTTGGTTGTCCCCAAGGTTTCACTTATCTATATAAATAGAAACATAAATTATAGAAGAATATTAGATGTTTTGAGAATGACTGCAAAAGGTAGCATACAGGGTGATAACTCTAAAATATAAGTCACCGTCATGCATCACTTATCATGTTTAAGTGTTGATAAAGATTATAACAATAAGAATATCTATTTCTATATGACTGAATTAATTAATATTATGTGTCCTATAAGCCAATGATACTTCCATCTATCTCATTTATTTCATTGAAATGAGATTTATTCAATGTCATTCATTTGTGATGTTTGCAATGAAATCCATGAGCATAAGCAATGACTATGTGAATTATGATGCAATCATAATACAATATTCACTAGTTTTTAAATATATGCTCTAAACATTCCTATTTGTGGGATATTTGAGAAGGACATCAAATTATCCATAAAAATAGCATCTATCTAATCTAACTCATATGATAAGTATGCCTGATCTTATAGTCATCGGTGTGGAGACATGACGAGACGAAATACCACGAGGTCATCGATTTCATGCGGTATCGTGTCAAAAATAATTCCAAACTTACCAATTTGGGGAATTAAGAGAGAATTGAGGGGTATAATGGTAAATAAGGGTCGAATCCACAGGGAATTTAGGTACTTTTCGAGATATCTTTTAGGAATTTGGTCAAATTGGACGATGAATTGAGGTGAGAAATTAGGGAAAATAGTGTTTTTAGAAAGAAGACTTCAAATCGATTCCACGGAATCAAGAATCATCGAATTTGGAGTTGATTTCGCGGAGAAATCAAAATTTGAAGTGGAGAGAAATTTTTGGACGTTAAAATCGTGATTAAGAATGAAAATTTACGAAATTGAAATCTAAAACCTAATCTAAACGAAAATTAAAGATAATAGGAAGATAATCTAGGAAAAACCGCTTCCACTAAACCCGTTTAGCGATCGAAACGAGGTGATTGAGCCGATTAATCACCGAAAACGTCAAGAACGTCACGCCGAGCTTCAAGCTGCGATTTCTCTTTCGATTTTCCACCAAATCTTGATTTCAACCCCTCCGTGGATGCAGAATTGAAAGAGGAAGAGGAAGGAATCAAGAGAAACGAGTGGATCGGTGTCTATACAAGTCAATTTGATTGAAATCCAACTCGAATGCATACAATCGTAAAGAACATCTCTATTTAAACAAAATTTGGGCGTAACCGTCCGATCGTTTTAATCGACGGTTACAATGAAACGGTCCATCGTGGACCGTTTCGATTAGGTCGTGGCCGTCGGATCTTGATGGACGGCCACGATTTAATCCGATGAAACGCTTTATAAAAAACGCTCCAATCGCGCCCCTTTATTCTTGATCCGACGGTCCGGATGTCTCCCGCGAGATTTGATCTGGACCGTTATAACGCTTCAAAATAGGCACGTGCTTGATCTTCGATCCGTGGGCTGCGTGTCCACCCGATCGGCGCGTGTGATGCCGCCACGTCGCGTCAATCGTAGCCGTTATAATCCGAGGATTTAACCCACGTGCGATGATCCCGATCGATGGTCCTAAGCACATCCGATCAACGGTGCGATATTCCGCTATCTTCTGATCCGACGTTCCGCGTCGCGCCACGTCACCTGCAGTTAAAACAGTGTATGGGACTTTAGTCCCACACGGAAAAAATTAGTGGAGTCCGTCGGGTTTATAAGGCCCGACGGATAAGGGTATTCGAATACCCTTCCGGGCTACGGAAGGCTGAAGACCTCTTTATAATATGTATACTAAATAAATATAATATATATGCGCCACGTAGGCGCTGCGCGGGTCCGCGTGGCTCTGCCACGTGGCCTTGCGTGCCACGTCGCACCCGCGTGGGACCTGCGCGCTTTTTATATATTTTTTTATATTTATTTTTAAACGTTTTTAAATAGAAAATAAAATCAGAAAATATAGAAAAAAATCCCTAAAAATTGTAAAAATCATATCTTTTAAAATACAACTCCAAATTAATCCAAATTTCTTTCATTTGATCTGAAATTTAATTATCTATCATTCTAAAAAAATTCAAAATATTTAAATAACAAGAGATTTAATTTATATTTCAAAAATACACTTATTTCCTTAAGATTTTAAGTTTAGAAATTTAAATGAATGTTTATAAAAATAATTTCTCTTATTATTTAACTTTAAAAACCACTTATAATCTCAAGTAAAGATAGGTTATAAAATCATTTATCCTTAATTTATCACAATTAACCCTAATTTAGTGTATTTTGAGATTATAACATAAATTTGTATGAAATGATAGAAATGCACTCAAAGTATGATAACATGCACATAAATGTAATGTTTTATGCCTTAAATTGCATTAATAATCATGTTTTATCATGTTAAGATTGCATGTTATCAAGACACTAATGATAGATAGTGTGTGTTATTTGGAAAAAGATTTCACTAAATTGATATGTATGAATCCATGAATGGTATTATACCTTACTCTCAATCAAGTTTATTTATATCACGGTTGTGTATGTGATCCTTTGACTTGAGACATCAAAGATATCTTGTAGATGGATGACCGTGTTTTGATTATTACTTACATATCCCTAGCCACGGGATCTCTAAAATATCATAAATTGGATAAGGCATGAAGTCTTAAAAATTGATTATGTGGTTAAGATGGGATCATCCACCTTGGGTATTTGAGGAGATTGACTCAAGCAATGACATGAGATGAAATCCTTGGCTAAGGTAGTAAAAATATCAAAGAAGGAGTTCTTGATGATTTCCTATACGCATCATTACTAACTTGAGTGATCGATTAGGGTTTGATATCTGACCATACCCTAAGTCATTCATGAGTCTCGTCAGATGAAGAGCTATACAGAGATGGTAACTGATGACATAAAGGTTCCATAAGGGTGTTATTTTATACTCCATATCTCCTAGAGCACGTGATATAACTTGGCACCTAACAGACTAGCAACTCAATCTATTGATTAGGTTAAATTGATCATTGATTAATTAATTTATATATTTATATAGATAATAAATTAAGTTTGATAATAAGGTATTATGGTTTATAGTCTCATTAATTTGTGAGATATATAGACCTAGAGGGTCACACACATAAGGTCTATGGATGTTGGTGGTTGACGGAATGAATCAATGCGGTCGATAATTGCACACCTATTCCTGTCAACAATAAACCCAAACTTACCAATTTGAAGAAAATATCTCGAATTGAGGGGTATAATGGTAAATAAGGGTCGAATCCACATGGAAATAAGGGATTTTTGAGAGATCTTCTGGAATTTGATCAAATCTGATGATGAATTGGTGATAGAAATTAGGGAAAATGGTAGATTTAGAAAGATAACTCATAGACGTATCCACGGAATCAAAAATCACTCAATTTAGATTAGTATTCTCGGAGAAATCAAAGAGCGAAGTAGAGAGAAATTTCCAAAAAATGGAAGAACGAAAACCGAAATTAAAGATGAAATTAAACTAAATTACTATCCTAAATTACAAATTGATGATACATGATGAAAGATTAGATAGAAAACACGTATTCTAACCCGAGATAGTGATCGAAATGATCCAATTAATCGCCGGATCGAGGCTTTTCATTCCGCGATTTCTAAAATGAGCATCGGTGTTCAAGAGGCGAATTCTCCTTAATCGATCGACGAAATCTCAGTTTTAATCACTCCGTTGACGTGGAAACGAGTCTAGAAGATATTAGAAGCAAGAGATTCAAGGATGGAAGGGTGTAGATAGATCAAATTGATGAAATCATCCAAGAATGTATTACAAAATTGAAGAACACCTTAATTTATAAGCGATTTGGGCGTAACCGTCGGATGGGGGCGTTTAATCTTCATCAACGGTCCAGATTAAACGCGTGAAAGCAAACTGTTACGGTTAAATCTCAGCCTTTGGATCGTGGATGGATGCTCCCGATGAAACCTTGTGTGTATGCGTTATAAAACGCGCGAAACCGCTTTCGTTGGATCTTCATCGGATGGTCTTGATGATTCGATGAGTCCACCGATCGTGATTAATCTCAACCGTTATAACTCGGTTGATGGACGGTCGAGATTAATCGTAAGAGCTTCACTTAAGTTGATAAAAAAAGCACGTGCTTTGATCGGTGATCCGGTGGACCTTGCGTCCATTGTATCAACGCGTGATAATCTTCGCGCTTTCGATCCGACGCCTTGCGTTAATCCATGTTGCTTGAAATAAAAAAAGAAAAGTGGAACACAGTCCCACACGGTAAAAATAAAAGAAAATTGATGGAGAATTATTTTGAAACATGAACACAAGGGTTCTAAGTGAACCTATCCTCCTCCTTTTCTTCCAACTTGAAAAAATTATCCATTCATTAAATGGATGAAGAAGACCTCTCTAAATAAATAAAGAGAGTGTAGATCTTAAGGGAATTATCTTCCCTCTTTTTTCTATTTTATACTGATCTAAAGATTGACTTGGTCAAACATTTAATCCTTATCTTTAGAAACCTAGAATTCCTTGAGTGGACCAAGTCAACCACCCTTTTACCTTTGATATAGGCTCCCTATTTTCCAAACCTTATCCACCATATCATAGGTACCTTATATAATTATAAATAATGATCTCAAAAGAAACAGCAATAGGAACATCTTTGTGTGATTTTCCTTGGAGACCACCCTTAGTTAGAAAGTTAGGAGAGATCTAAATGTTATTACTGTTAGAAGAGACTAACCTCAGTGGCAGCTCAAGACAAAGTCCATGAAGACAGTTATGATTAACATCAAGAGGACTTCACGGGTTATAAGAATTATGAATATTTCATTTGACTGATGAAGAGCAAGACTGATAAAGATCAATGAGACTCTTCATCTCAACCATATGCCATTACAAAAGCACTACATAACATGAAGTCTTCCACGACACTCCTGAAAGTGGAGTCCACGTAAAGAATACATCAGTGAAGAAATGCCCACGAAGATTCTCCATTATCCAAGCATTTATGAAGATCAAGCACTTTTATCTTCAAGACAAAAGAAGACAGCTGATTGTATGGACAAATCCATCAAGAAACGTTTCCACTATTCCACATACAAACCTCCTACAAAATTGGAAGGCGAGGACATGTAAAGATCTACCTGAAGCTAACCGACTATACGAAGCTAGAGAAAGCCTTCACCTTGAAGACCATCACTCACGACGACAGCCGCTCAACGGATTCCACTGGCTCAGTTGTCAACCATCACAAGCACCACTTACGAAGTTCTGAAGAACAAAGAAGTTGGGTCGAGCAGAACATACCCGGGTGAAAGGTATCGATTCCCCGCCAAGACATCGTTTCATCTCATCACGACCAGATTACATTATGTCGTGCGGAAGTGAGAGGAACTCGTACGTAAAGAATGCCACAAAAGTTATTATTACCTGCATCAGCTGAGTGCGCGACCTCCTCGTGTGGAGCTTCTCGTCGAAAGACAATCTTCCTCCCGACCTTCGTCCGGAAAAGATTGCATCGTAACAATCAACCATGAAGAACAGTCGCCGCGGAATTTGACCAGTCCTCCTACTATGTCGATTCGGATTTAACCTCGTTTCGTACGGCCGATACATCAGCGGGACCTTAACATTAGGTTCTAAAAGGACTATGGAAGGAGAGCAGCTCAGCAAACATCTCCCGGATGAAGATTTCGGAACGATCACTCCTGCCATGATAAGACGGAACATAAATCAAACCGTTGACCGGCAACAATAAAAGCGTTGAGACCTACTTTCACGACGAACACGTCGCACGCGCGGGAGACAACGAAGGTTTCAACGAGAAGCCACGCATATCCCTTTGCACAGAAGTTAAAGCGACGTTAAATGACGAATACTCACGACGAGACCTGTCTACCGCGAACATCATCACCACTTACCACATATCAGCGTGAGAAAGAGAAGATTCAACGCCTCTCCACCACGAGAAGCCCACATCGTACGTGTAAAGACCACGATTTCGGAAATCTACTAAACTACCAGGCGCCACGAAATCAAAGCGGGTTGACCAGTCAGCCAATGCGGAAAATCGCCTTCGCGAATCGACGCATCACCGTAACTTCTCTTCTTTTATTTTCTATAAAACGTCAAATGTACGCGACGAAAGGAGACAGTTTTTTTATGATAAAATTGGTTACGTTGGTTCCGTTTGTTACCCTTTGTGTTCATGGTGTTCTTCCTCCGTATCTCCATCACCTCTTCCGCCTCTTCTTCATCTCTCCGTTCTATCTCCCTTCCCTTTCTCCCTCCCTTTCTGTCCTCTTTCATTCATCGTGTCTGAAGCATCTCGAGACAATCCGATGTCAGCGGGAGTAATCCAACGGCATCTCTTCTCGTCATCTTCAGGTAAATCATCCTCTCCTCTTTCCGTGTTGATAGTTCGTCTCCAAAATCATAAGTCCAACATGTCGTTTCTCTCCCCCTTCTATATTTTATAATATGTTATCTTCTTTCCCATCTCAGTCATACCTCGTATCTTCTCTCTACTCCTCCATCTCCCTTTCTATCTTCATCACTCTCTCATTCTTCCCTATCTATCCATTATTCCCTATCAAGTTCTATTCCTTAATCATCTAATATCCTATTAATATATCTCCTCTATCATCATCACTCATATTCATTAACCACACATGCACTCTACCTACTTCTCCCCTCCATTTTCTTCATTAAATATATAATATTACATCTCTTCTCATCACATTCTCTGTTATCATCTCTGTTATCTCTAAATATCTGCTGATTAGATATATTCTAAATTATCCAATAAACTCATCCTTACGTATTCTATTCTTAAACATTCTCTATATTCATCATCCTTCTTTTATCTTCATTAATTCCTATTACTGATTATTCACAGTGATATCATTTCATAGATCCTCCCTAATCTGTAGGAATATTAGTATTTCTAAATATCCTACATCAAAAATCTTTAGGTATATAAGGTGCGACAAATTAAAGGGTTAGCGAGTTCCTATAAACGAAATGCTTGTATGTACTATAACCTTATATTTCGAGTAAATATAAATATGCACACGTGTCACCTCAGCGCCATGCAAGCGCTTGCGTGGGTCCGCGTGGCTCTGCCACATGGCCTTGCGTACCACGTCGCATCCACGTGGGTCCCGCGCGATAATTAATCTGCTTTTTTATTCTTTTATTGTTTTAATAGTTTTAAAATCGAAAATATACTTAAATAAATTCAGAAAAATTACATAAAATCCTTAAAAATTGTAAAAACCATAACTTTCAAAATATAACTAAAAATTAATCCAAATTTATTTCATTTGATCTGAAATTTAATTATCTATCATTATATAAAGTAAAAATTAATAAATAACAAGAGTTTTAATTTATTTTTCAAAAATACATTCATTTCTTTAAGGTCTTAACTTTAGATAATTAAATGAATGTTTATAAAAATGTTTTCTCTCCTTATTTACCTTTAAAAACAACTTATAATCTCAAGTAAAGATAGGTTATAAAAGCATTTATCTTTAATTCATCATAATTAACCCTAAATTAACACATTTTGAGATTATAACTTAAAATTGTATGAAATGATAGAAATGGACTCAAAGTATGATAACATGCATACAAATGGAATGTTTTATGCCTTATTTTGCATTAATAATCATGTATTATCATGTTAATATTGCATGTTATCAGTGGAATAGACATAATTATGAGGGTTTTTATTTCAAAATTCCACATACTAAATGTCTATAATTAAAGGGAGAATAACTACAACTAATGGTGCTTGATAACATGCATATTTTACTTGAAATACTATCATATTAAAATGGTATTAATGCTTATTTTATGTAAATAAGATGCATGTTATCATAGTTTTATGAATTTTCTCCATTGGCATACCATTTTACTAAAGTCTATATTTTTTAATTATTTAGGGCTAATTATGTGTTTTATTTATGTTGGCCGTTTGCAAGGTCAAACTATTGAAAATTAAACATTTTCCTTAATTTTATTTTGACTTTAGTGGATGATTAAAAGAAGAAATTAGAAGATGAGAATGAGGGGATGAATCAAAATAGAACTTCAAAGGGTTGACTTAGTATCATTTTGAATTCATCATATTTTCTTGATTTAATTTATATTTCAGGTGGCATGGGATTAAAGAAATAGAAAGATGTGATCCAATGGAGAAAATTTGAGTCAAAAAGGCCTTTTAAATTGAAATTTATAAATTTCTAAAGTTAATATATTTTCTAGATTTTATTTTGATTTTTAAGGAATTTTTTGGAATTTTAAAGGATAAAAAATTGTAAAAAAGGGTTTATATGCGCGGGACCTGCGTGGAGCTGATGTGACATGACAGAGACACGTGGTGGCGCCACGGGGGCCGACACAGGCCCACATGGGCGCCTTTGTGGCGCAAAGGATATTGACGAGGCTAATTGGGCCCACAAGTATTGTGGGCCTAGAGGTCATGATAAGGGAGCATACTAGGCCCAATGGGCAACACAAATGCTTAAGATCGTTTCCCCTTATATAGGCCAAATTTTCGTTTCATTTCTTTTGTGTGAGACTAAAGTGTTTCTTTATGTTTTTAGGCGATGTGGCAGCGTGCGGACAGTTGGATTTCATCGCACTAATCGATGCACGTTGATCTCGGGGACTTTGGTTCACCAGATCATGCTCAAACACATGTGCATAATTTAGAGCCGTCGATCGCATTAGTTAAATCTGACGGCTGAGACTTAATCTCACACTCAGTGAATGATAAAGCGACACATGGCTGCTTGACGACGCTTCAATGAAGATCAGATGACGAAAATCAAGGAGGAAACTGGGCCCACATCATGGGATTGTGGTCCACTTATCACGCGCGATGTGGCAGCATCGTGGCGGTTGAAGCGTTCTTCAGTGAATCGGACGACCTAGATAATTCGCGATGAATTCTTCTATAAATAGAAGTTCTCTCTTACGAAAATGTAACTTTTGATAAAATGTGAAGAAATTAAGTATTTTGGGAGGAAGATCTTAAGTTCTTCGTGATTCTCTTGCGTTCTAGACTCAATTGATTATGGGTTGAGGCAAGTTAATCATAAATTATTGCAAGAAAATGCTTGGAAATCGCCCCTTGAACACCGAAGTGATGATAAAGAAGAAATCGGGGAAATTCTCAGCAATCAAAGCAATTTGACGCTCAATCTTCACGTCAATCAAGTTAGTAGTGTGATTCCTTAGTAATCCTTGTAATTTAGATGGTTTAAATTAGATTTAGATAGGCAATTAGAGTTTAACATTAAAAAATGTTGTCATTTTGCCCAAATTGCATCATGAATTTTTGCTGATTTTTTTAACAAAGATTTCTCCCTGATTTTAAGTCCAATTCCTTCGAATATGGTTTCATTGGATTCCTTGTTCAATCAGCCTTTTGTAGATATCTGATTCATCAATTTTCATTGATATTTGGCCCTTTTATTTGTCATTTGACCGAATGATGTTCAAAATCAATCTAAATTTGGGCATTGACTTTCGAGGGCAATTACTATAAATATGCGGGGTGAAATTTGATAATTTTAGCTTCTTTGGAATACTTTGATTGTAAGCTTTCTATTCATAGGTGATTTTCTAGATTTTAATATCATTTGATAAGTCAATTTAACAATTTTGACCAAAACCTTGATTTCTGGAATTTTATATCTATTGATTTTTCAATAAATCATAGTAAATCCAATTCTTCTCTAAAAAACATAATCTTTATATCAAAAATGCTCCTTTTTCTCTCTAGTTTCTGAAAATTTAATTTTCGTACTATTTTCTCACCTTTTTCCTCTTTGATTTTATAGAAAGTCAGCATTCAGTCAAAGTCAATGCTTTGACCTTGACTTTTGACTTTCCTTCTCTAAATACTTTTCAAAATTCTTAAAATATCTTCTCTCATATATTAGTACTATTTTCATGTATAATATATCATTTTCATTTCTTAAAAACACTAATTAGACTTAATTTTGACCAAGTCAACTCTTTCGATAAGAGTCAACCATGCTCTCTGTGGTTCGACCTGATCTCATCGTTTGTACTTTATTTCTGATTTTTAAATCATTGTGAGTTTAGAATCATAAATTTTGTTTGACCAACGATCGTGTATTTCAAGGACCGCACTAAATTTTTACGTTAGTGGCCATGTAAGACTCGGAATGCTATCTTTTCTTCTCTTTATCTCTTGGTGAAAAGCTTTAAAGAGTAGATCTTACCATTTGGAGACTATGTGAATACCGCTAGAGGCTAGACGAAGACATATATAAAAATCTTCACACTAGCTTGGGCCAGATGGCAAAGGAACAACATCTACATAACATTAGAGGCATGACTATTTGGTGTCTAGCACCTTGGTAGTCATCTCCAACTTAATGGATATCATATATAAAAAAAAGATTGAAGCTAGTGAAGAGCTTTGAAGAGGAGATCTAACCATTTGGAGACCGTGTGGATACCACTAGAGGCTACAAAGACATATACAACAATCTTCACACTAGTTTGGGTCGGATGGCAAAGGAAAACATCTCCATAACACTAGAGGCATGACTACATGGTGTCTAGCACCTTGGTAGTCATCTCCAACTTAATGGATATCAGATCTACCAAAAAATGGTTGAAGCTGTGGTGTGACATCCACGCACTGTTTTTGGAGGCTTGAACCTTTGTAAGGCATGATATTCTTGCAAAGAGTTCAAGAAATAATTCCCCAAACATAACATTGCAATGGAGAAAAGATGTGATGCCAAAAACGTTGTTGAACCATTAGTAAGGCATGATATTCTTGTGAAGAGGATAAGAAAGAATTCCCCCAAATAAAATTGGAGCAGGAAAAAAATGAAGACATGATGCCAAAGAATTTTAGTGTGTGCAGGCTATCATCTCCATGTGATAAAGATGGCTGCATGGTGTGAATCCTCCAATGAAGATGAATCTATCAAAAGTAAGATAAATTATGAATTTATGAAGAATAGAAAATGATGGTGAAGATAGAAATCCTTTAAAACCCTAGGGTTCTCATACCATGTGTAATGTCAAGGAAAAAGTAATTTCATAGCAAAAAAAAAAAAAGAGATCCTTCCCTCTCATATATAGAGTAGGTGAAGATAATGCGAGGGCAAATTTTGGGCCTTAATATGCCCATTAGGCAATAGTAACCTACTCTTAGTCTAGTCCTTATTGGATAGTCATTGGCATATCCTTAAGCATGTACTCTTAGTCTAGTCCTTATGGGATCTGATGCTCTATAAACTCTCACAATTTTAATCAATGGAAGATATTGAATTAATGATCAAGGCATCAATATACCTAGAATTAATAATCCTATCATCTAGTATAGATCAAAATCCATACTTACAGGTTTATTGAACCAATTCTTGAAGTTTTTGAAGTATCTAACCTCTAGAAGTTTCCACACAATCGTTGAACAATTGGATCTCCTCTCTAAGACTCTACACTAAGAGAGACAGAGAATAAAAAAGATAGTTTCTCACAAAGTTTGCATGGGCAACTTGAGTTGTACTCATTCTCCCTTATTTTTAGATATTAGAATAGTTAAATTTTCATAACAACCCAAAGAATTATGTGTATATCTTCCAACGTCTAGAGATCTTATATGTGTAACCCTCTAGGTTCATATATCTAGCTAGTTAATAACTCCATAGACCTAAATATGATTATTATTTTAGAGAGATAGTTTTGATATAAATATTTTCCTCTTAAATTAACATTGGTGTAGTTAAGAATCACTAAGTTTATGTGTCCTTTTATTATGTTATTAAGTTGAATCATTAGCATCTTATCTTTTTTATGACTATTTTAAACTAACCCACTAATGCTCTTATTTGAGGTTCATGGGTGTACTTGGTTTCAGGAAATCATATTTTATTTATAATTTTGTATCATATACTTAGTTCCATTTTGCATTTTTACTCGTATTTCCTTTTGTCCATTGAGGGTAATGTCGTAACTATATTTCCCTCATTCTAAACTAACTTAGTATAAGAGCATTAGGGTTTTTTTAAAGGCTGTATCGAAAAACAAAAGCAAGTAGAGAAAAGCCCCGTGCATTCAAAGAAACCCTCGTTCGGCGTTCATGAGCTGAATTTTCATTCTTCACGGCGGTCAACAAAGAATACACCATATGCTGCATTCTGACATCTATTTGAAAAATCATTGTCGACTCACAGTCAATAGCAAATTTCGTTCTCCTCTTTCGATCATCCTCTCAGTCAATAGCAAATTCTCATTTTTTCCTCTTTGTTCACGAGCACCTTGTGCGTATTCTTCTAATTGCTTGTTCAGTCTCCTGAGTTTTTCTGTGCATTGTTAATTTTTGTTTTAATTGTTCAACTCAAACCTCACAGACTTTTGTCCTTCAAGGTTAGCTAATTTTTAGTTGCGCTCATCTAAATTATGTCTTTTGTTATTCTAGATCTCCATTTTTTGTTTTTGTTCCTGTGATTTATATTATATATATTCTTTTGATCGTAATATTAGTTTCATAATTTCAGTGGTAGATATCTATTAATCTAGATCTCAGTTTATTGTTCTTATTCGTATAATTTATAATATATACATTCTTCTGCTCATAATATTAGTTTCATAATTGCAGTGGTAGATATCTGTTAATCTAGATCTCAGTTTATTGTTCTTATTCCTATAATTTATAATATATACATTCTTCTGCTCATAATATTAGTTTCATAATTGCAGTGGTAGATATCTGTTAATCTAGATCTCAGTTTATTGTTCTTATTCCTATAATTTATAATATATACATTCTTCTGCTCATAATATTAGTTTCATAATTGTAGTGGTAGATATCATTTAATCTAGATCTCAATTTATTGTTCTTATTCCTATAATTTATAGTATATCAAGTGCCCAATAAGGTGGTAGTTTAACCTTAGAGGGGGGGGTGAATTAGGTTTATGAGTTATTTTTAAAATTATAAATCTCTAATTATCTGTTTACTACGATTCGTGGGTTAATCACTCACTCCTTATCCTCTCGATGCACTAGATATTATTATACTAGTTGGGGGACCTAATGTCCCTTAATACAGTCCCGAGTACTGTACACTCGGAGCCTCAAACCTCAACAAAATGAAACCTAATCCTCTCACGCCTCAACTGGGTGAAGGACAATGTTCAATTATAAGGTTTTAGATTTTGCCCCCTACAGCAAACCTAACACTCACCGTTACGTGTCCCTAGGGCATTACCCACAAGGCCTCAACCTCCCGTGTCTCTGCCGATCCACCGAATCTTTACACTATACTTGATTTCATATTTTTGTTATTGTGAGTTCAGAATTATAAATTTTTTTTGACGGACAATTGTGTGTTTTCAATGACTGCATAAATCGTTACGTCAATTGTGCATGGAAAAATTCAATGTAATTGAATCAAATTTGCCTATTCAAACCAATAGACATGACCACGGAGTACTATGGGCTAGCTAGGAAAGAGGGCAGTGAATTTTATGAAGGTTGAAGGGAGGGAGACAGATTGCATAAAACAATATGAAGCTTGCATGTGGGAACAAACTTTGGACCATAGCGAAAAACCCAAAATTGGTTTAATTCTTGGAGTTTTTCTCATGAAAACCTTTTTCTCATTTTAAGCAAACACTATTTGTGACAAAAGTCAATGAAATAAAGTGGATATTACATGGAGGATAGGTATCAGCTTGAGTCTAAGTGTATTTTTTGCTCAAGGGCTAGAAACAGATAAAGTCAAGTTGTTTGACAATCACATTTTAGATACACTTTTATGTACTAGTTTGGCATGATTTCAGTATAAATTATTACTCAACTTCATATTTGTAATCTGGTTTATGTGATTTCATGAAATAAACATAGAATTGGGTAATTTTTTTACGATCTGCCTAAAATTGATTAAAACAAAATTTGTAAAAAGTTTATTTTGAAACCAACCCTACTTGACATGATCAAAGTCAATACTCCAGCTTGATTTTGTAATTTTCAAGAAAAATAATGACATAGGTGCTTGAATACTCCAACAAAAATATAAGGCAATGTGGTCCAAAATGAGGACAAAAGAGGACCACGATGAATAAAATAGAAGCTCGCCAAATGGCAAGAGCAAATGGATCATCATCAAGTTGTGGAGGAAAGGTCACTAGAAGCCTTAAACTCACTAATCTGAACAGTAGCAACTTCCCTGCAATTAAGGATCCTAAAAGATAAAGGTTGTCATAAAAATAGGATCCAGCCTAAAAGGGATGAAGGTACCGCAGCGAAAAAGGGAAATTCATGAAAAAGATCTCAATAAGTATGCATATTTTTATATTCTATACAACTCTATTCTCCCGTTTTTTATCATCATCTTATGTTCTAATTGTGATCGGCAAAGTGAAAAACATTAGAAAGGCAAAATTAGATGGTTTCTGTGGATGATATCATCTATGGTGTGATTCCATAAAGATAATGATACTTGAGAAAAATCTCAATAATGAATTTAACTCAAAGAAATTAGTAATAATGCAGTATTTACTAGATATTGAAGTACCCAATCTTCAAGTGGGATTATACAGTCTCATAACAAGTATAATCTAGATCTAGAAGCTAAAATTGGATTTTATGAGTGTCAGAGTGCATACTCCGAGTGAGTAAATTACAAACTCACTGTAGATGAAATTAAGTGTTATCAAAGATTAGTACGGTGACGAACTCGTCCAAACATTTCATATGTTCATAATTTTCTCGTTCAAGTAATGCCTAAGAAAAACTGCATCTCATCCGTAACTAGTTTATCAGATAATCGAGAACCTAAGAAGAACATCCTCCTAGGTCTATTATTGATACTGTGAAGGGAAACATCTGCGGCCAGCGTTGCTCTCAGATTTTCCATAGTTTAAAAATTATTATCTTCGATCGTTGGGGTAAAATCTCGCAATCTAAACTACAAAATTAAATAAAAACAGTACGGTTTAGTGCTTCGCTTGGACATAATTTAAGATCTGGGATAAAAATCATGCTCGTTAGATGGACTGAGATCACGAATTCACAAATTATCTTCGTGCAAGTATCCCTGATGTTCATCCTTTCAAGATTCATCACATCAGTGTCTCCACAGCCTTTGCATAATTTCATCTACCGCTCGTGTGTAATATCTTCGAAATTCAGTCTTGCCCTATCCGAGGTGAAGCTTGCAGCTCCTGTACGAGCCTGTCCAGCTCCTCCAGACGGAAAGCCCAATCGCTCTTTACCTCTAAGGGGCGGACATTGCTGTAGTCCCAGACTTCCCCAGACCCTTCTCTGGCTTTTGCGCCAGGCCTACGTGCTTTCGCGCCCTTCCTCGCTCCGCCTTTTGGAGTCTCTGCGGCCGCCTTACGTTGGAGGGCTTGGAGAATATCCGCTCCTCTCAGCGACGAATCCCCTCCTCCTTGAGGGGCCGCTTCAACTACACTCCACGAGAGAGGTTGTTCAGAATCAAAGGGAGCAGGGTTTATGTCGAGCTCTCTCTCGCCTTCCACGTCGGATTCGTCAGATTCCGGCGCTGGACGCCGCCATCTCCGCTGTCTCTTAGCAAAGGCCACGACCGCCGCCGCAGAGGACGAGCGGTGGAGACGATGATATGATTTCTGTGGCCGAGGAGCCGCCACGTAAGCAGATGCAGAAGACAGAATCATAGCTCCCGGTCAGAGATCAAGGGGGAGAGGACGCCGCTTTGAATGAGTTCACGTTCTTTGGTCCTCGAGCGTGGAGGTCCGTTAGGAGAAGACGACCGGTCCTAGCCAAGAGGGCGACTCTCAATTAATTCCTCGTGCTGGAGGACAGATTGTTGGGTGGGGGAGTTATGACGGGGAAGCCGTCAAATTGATTAAAATTGGATTTTATGGGGGATAATAAATTTGGTAACACCTTCCGAGTAGGATATCAAACGAAGAAAAAAGGAAAAAAAATTGTATTTTGGCTGGATAATACACTTGGGTATATGATGATTAAAATAACGTTTAGGGCTTCCAAATTGAGCCCTATTCCAGCGCATCAGATCTGATCAGAAAGCAGGAACCTTGACGGGATAGCGATCGCGGCAGTGGACCCAGGGATTGCACGTTCCGTCGGCTTCCTCGGCAGGAAGAGCTCGTAGGGACTTCCAAACCGCGCTGTTGCACTTGAATCCAGACCCGAAAGCGATCTGCCAAACCCGATCGTTCCTTTTGACGCGGCCCATGGCTTCCGTGTAAGCAAGCTCGTACCAGAGGGAACTGCTGGAAGTATTCCCGAACCGGTGAAGTGTCATTCTCGAAGGCTCCATGTGCCATTCTCGTAAATTAAGGTTCTTCTGAAGCTCATCGAGAACTGCCCTCCCTCCAGCGTGAATGCAGAAGTGCTCGAAAGCTTTCTTAAAGTCCGGCACGTAGGGCTTTACAGTCCTCATCTTGAAAACTTTCCTGGCTACCAAGGTCATGAGGAATTTGCCCTGTTCCGCGAGAGGAAGGACAAGAGGACCCAGGGTAGTGATATTAGTGGTGAGCGCCTCTCCGGCCACCGCCATCAACTCTTTGGCCAGGGAAACTCCGAGCTTTCCTGCGTTGTCTTCTCTCTGGTAGACGCAGTTGTAGGATCTATCGTCCGTACCTTTGTGGGTTCTTACTGTGAGCATGAGTCTGTACTTCGAACGGCTGCGGTCAGCTCTTTTATTAGAGAGGAGACTGGCGGCGCCGCCCATGCGGAAAATGCAGTTGGGCAGGAGCATGGAGCGGTCGTTTCCAAAGTACCAGTTCAGAGTGATGTTCTCCATGCTGACGACCAGAGCTAGAGAATTAGGATTCGCCTGGAGAAGATTCTTGGCTAGGTCAATGGAGATGAGCCCTGCGCTGCAGCCCATTCCACCAAGATTGAAGCTCTTTATGTCCTCCCTCATCTTATAGTGGTTGATGATCATGGAAGCCAGAGAAGGAGTGGGATTGAAAAGGCTACAGTTGACAACCAGAACGCCGATATCTTTTGGGTTGACTTTCGTCTTCTTCAACAAAGCATCTATGCAGCCGAACATGACGTGTTCCGCTTCCAGGCGAGCTTCTTCCATGGAGAGATTAGGGGGTCTGGAGAGGATGCCTCTGGGAAGATAAGTCTCGTCGCCCAGCCCAGATCTCCTCGCTATCTTCTCCTGAAACTTGATGGTTTCGTCGCTGAACCCTCCATTATTCTCAGTCATGTCGATGAACCCGTCCTGAGATATCATCAGATTATCGTCGGGCTTGTAGCAGGCAAAGTCTACAAGGTAAACCGGGCGAGGGCGCTTCATGTAGTAGATAGTCAGGAAAAGGGACAACGCTACCAAGGCGGCGAAGCGTAATCCCAGATCGATCTCGGGGATCTCTGGAATGGAACTTAGATGGAGAAGAGGAAGAAATCTCGCCGCCGTTAAGAGAAGGATGGCGGAGGAGATGACGACGTAGAGCGGCGGGATGGAGGCGTAGTGGTATCCTAGCCGCACGTACTTCAGCTTCACAAACTGGATGAAGTCAGGGGAGCTTCCGGCGGATCTTGATCACGATAGAGGACTCCTTGAAGTCCATCTCCGCTGTTAGCCTCTCTCTTTCCATGACCACTTCTCTCTGTATCTCTTTTTTTTTCCTCTCGTGAGCTGAGTCGCGTGTTCTTGCTATGGAGTTGGTTGAGAGGAGAGAGACTATAAATAATCGAGATGCCGGCCTACTGGCACCAGCGATTCCATTTAATGGCAGGCAAGGAGGGGACGATGAAAGAGAAGAACAAAAAAGAAGAAGTCGCGGGAGCAACGTAGGGTAGGCTGGAGTTAGGCGGAGGAGTCAAGGCGCCCGGCGCATTAACTATCCCCACCGGGCGGAGTGAGATCAGCCAAAATCTAAAATCTTACAGAGGAATGAGCTCGAAGATTAATGATAAGACCGGTCCTTTCCGCGAGCTCTTTGACCTCTCTCTTGTGGGGGAAACGAGGGGTCAACCATTAATGCAGACGGTTCGGACGGCTGAGAAAAAGAAGAGGGTTCTGGTTCGCTCAACAACCTCATGACTCTGGGATCTGGATTACTGCGTAGACGGAAGATCTGCCTTCTGAGGACAGAAAGGACAAGAAGGAGAAAGTCTTACGGGCAGATGAACTACTTGAAGAAAAAATTCATCTGAGATCGTCATTCTACTCCATGAATATTATAAAATAAGCAGATGCTTGATTTTGCTGTATACGTCCCTGGAAACTAGACTCGAAAAGTCGAACTTGTAATATCAAAAAAAGTTACTTTCAAATTTTATTTATTCTCGGAACTGTAATTAATGGGCAGTCATTTAATCTAAATATCTGATATCCGTTGTTCAGGTATATTTTTTTATCCTCGTTTCTTTAGTGTGGACTCGTCAACGAGGATTGATTCATTAAGATTCCGGCCGGCCGTTGACCGTTTCTGGTTCTCATCACCTGAGCTAGCCGCCCTCGGATTTAAAGACACCAAACTCTAGACGCTCTCGGATATACATGGGCGATTAAACGTGGGGAACCACCGGATTATGAAGAATCAGATAACTACAGCTGGGCGTAGTTGAGCAGTCAAGTCAACCATCACGGAAAAAATTCCCGAAAAAAGAATCCAGTTGGGTCTGAACACGGAAGCCTGGAAGAGGAATTAATGAGGCGTCAACTGCCTATTGATTGCAAATAATGGGGCGGAAGCCGCCGAAGATAGACAGACAGGCGCAGTTGGATTAATGAATCTCGCGCTTATCATGATGCTCGGGGGAGACGGAAAGATGAATGGATCTGACGCACGCGTAATGCCGCCACCTAGTAGACAACTCTATTAGAGGGTCCAGGGTTTGCCTGTTCTCGCTAAACGATGTTCTATTTCTAAGGAACACGAGTTCCCCTAGCGCCGGCCTACAGGGAATGTCTCAGGGGGATGAATTTGGGAAGTCAAAAGATAATGAAGCGTACGAATTCGCATAGTGCTGGAGGCATCCACTTTCTCTCCTATCTCCTTTCTGGTTTCACGTGAGTTTAATTACCCTCGGCTGATACAGATCTCTAGATCGTCAGTCAAATAAATACTCATGATGAACCGCACTGACGCTTCTCTCTCTCTCTCTCTCTCTCTCTCTCACCCCCTTCCTCCTAGGGTTCTGCGATTTGTGTCGAGGGATCGACGATCTTGGACGTCGATAAGATTCGGGATTTAAACCCTGATTTATCTATTCCAAAGTTTCTGATTCCTGAATAACTAATGAAGAATAATTACAATTAGGCTTTGTTTCAGATCCCATGTCTCCAATGTCCACTTATTCATTAAATTCGTCACAAACTTTTCTTTCAAAACTTAAATGTAAAAAACTGCTCAAGGGGACAATCAATCTGTTATGGAAGTTTCCCACTGCAAAAGGTCAATCCGTGGGACTGTCATTTTGGAATCGAATTCCTGAAATCGTACTCTCTATTCAGATTAAATAATAGTTCTGCATTTCTATTTATTTGTCTGCTCATAATCTCCTTATATCCTTAATCTGGTCTAAAGTCGGGTCATTGTACTGCCTAAACTCATGCATCCGCCCATCATTATATCTTTTAAGAAGATTCAGGGCTAATTACTGTTATTTATCAGTGATTACCATTTTTACCACTAGGCCCATTTATATTTATATAATTGTGTTATCACTCAAAGGTTTCAAATAATTTTAATTATGCCCTTATTGATAAATAACCATTCAGACTAGGGTTATCTGGTTCCAAGGTCATTACCAATTTTTTTGTGAGAACCTAAAACTATAACTAACTTTAGTTTGGTATCGGTGATGGTATTTTTAGATGACGTATCAGTTAAATTGAATATAAATTATACAAGATTTTTTTACTCTATAATCCGTATATAGATAAAAATATGTTTCATAAATCAATGATAAGGGATTAATAGTTTCTAATAATATGCATTCAACACATCAAGAATTCAAGATAAAAGTCTCAAAAATTTTAACTTCAATCATTAAAAATAGTTAAAAGCTTTAAATTAAATTCTCAACAAAAGTAACAACGAAGTTTTAGGAAATTGTAATTCCACGAGTCTAATTTATTCAATTTCTAAATCAATTTAATCAATTCTAAATCAATATTTCTCTCAACATTTTTTTGCCATAGGTCCTCTACCTATGGCAAAAAAATGTTGAGAGAAATATTGATGCACAAATAGATAGAAACTCTTTTGTGAGCACTAAATGTGTGGATATCTATTAGAATGAGGCAAAAATTGCTAATCCAACCATACGGATGGCGTTCAGTGATAAATCTCTTACCTACTGTTCATATGAAGAATCTTGATCTCTAGAACCACACATCTATAATTGTCTTCATCTCTTTTGAAGACCGATAAGGAAATTTGTTGAACAATAAATCAATAATCAGAAAAAGCTCTCTCTAGCGGTGACTCATGAGGAGGAAAGTGGTTGTCGTTAGGCTTGTCTTATCTCTAGATTTGCTGGGGAACTCTAAGAAGAGGACCTTTATGCATTCTATATTTTGTGATTTCTTATCCAATTTAATGAGAAAATTGAGGCTCTCAAATTCATCAATTTTTCTTGAAGAGATGTATCTAAGCTAGGAAGTTATTTGGAGATTGCAATTCAAGAAGTGATATTTCCCCTCCATCAGTATTTTTGCAACTCTCTCATAGTAGTTGAGTCCATATTTCATCGTGTGGCGAAGGATTGAGTAGACAAGATTATGTGGGAAAAAATAGGAGAATCAGAATTTCTCAAAGAGAAGTGTAAGGGATGATGTTTTGATAGAGGCATGTTGTGAATTTTGAAGATTAGTGACCTTGAACTCCCTAGGTTTAATCGCACAATTGGAGGAGAGAGATCATTTTTTTAATAACCTTGACGTGGATTTTTTATTCAATGAATCAAACTAAATTTCACAACCAATGTGCATGAATACCCAAACATATGATTAGAGGCTATCCTAGGGTTCACACAAATCCTAAGTGTGAGACAAAGAGGAGAAGAAGAAGATAACCGATCGTGAAAATAGAAATGGCGGCTAGGGTTTGATATGACCCTTACATGCACGAGAAAGGGAGAGATATATAGGAGAGAAGAGAGAGGAGAGAGGAGAGAGGAGAGAGGAAAGAGGAGAGAGAAAAGGAATAAAATGGGCTTTAGCCCAATGGAGAGACTTTAACACTCCCCCTCAAGCTGGAGCGTGGAGGTCGAACATGCCCAGCTTGGATCCGATGGTCTCATATGCAGGGCCTGGTAGGGCCTTAGTAAGGATGTCTGCCAACTGATGTGCGGAAGCAACGTGTGGGGTACAGATGGTACCGTTAACAACGTACTGTCGTATGAAATGGCAGTCTATCTCAATATGCTTCGTCCTCATATGGAACGTCGCATTACTTGCGATGAAGGTAGCAGCCATATTATCGCAGTACATCTACATAGGACCTTCGACGGGAAGCCAAGCTCGTGGAGAAGAGAGCGTAACCACAACATTTTTGCCGTGGTATCCGCCATGGCTCGATACTCGGCTTCTGGCACTAGAGCGGGACACGATAGATTGCTTCGAGAGCGCTCATGTGACCAGGTTACTCTCCAACATAGGTGGCGTAACCACCATGTGACTTCCTGTCCTCCTTGTCACCAGCAAACCCTGCATCGAGTAGGCCTCAATGTGTAGATGCCCTCGTCACCGATACAAGAGGCCCTTCCCCTGAGCTCTCTTAAGGTACGCCGTAAGTCGATAGACACCTCCGCATGGATAGTGCGAGGAGTCTCGCATAAACCGACTCAAGATACTAATCGCATAGGAGATGTCCTGACGATTCACAAAGTGAGGTAGATCAATTTTTCCCACAAGTCGGCGGTAGATGCCTACATCCTCAAGAAGTGCTGTAGCATTGTCCCACCAGTCCACATTCTCGCTCCATAGGTGAAGAGGCCGGCTTGCACCCCAGCATCCCCTGCTCTCCTCCAGAGATCCAAAGCACGTACTTCCGCTGACAAATGGACATCTACCCCCGACGGTAAGCAATCTCAAGTCCAAGAAAGTACCTGGGGAGACAGATCGCGTGTGATGAAGTGCTCGAGCCGTATAAGCCTTGGTCGCAAATCACCCTGCAGTCGTCACTACCAAAGTGATGGTGATGTCATCCACATACACAGCCAGATAACACATCCATGCGGGGTGCGCTTCCACATGACTGCTCGGATCTGATACGTGAGAGACGAAGCCATACGAGAAGAGCAGCTGCGAGAACTTGTGGAACCACGCACGCGGGCTTTGCTTCAGCCCATAGATAGCCTTCTTGAGGAGACACACCTCGAAGACTCCCCCGAGCAACATACCCTGTGCGGTTGCTCCATGAATACCTGCTCATCGAGGTCTCCGTAAAGGAAGGCATTGGACACATCCACCGATGAAGCGGCCAAGATCGATCCGGAGCAAGGGAGAAGAGGACACGAATGGAGCTGAGGCGCGCCACAAGCGAGAAGGTCTCATGATAGTCAAGGCCATAGGCTTGAGAAAAGCCACGAGCCACGAGCCACGAGACGCGCCATGTAGCGAGCGATGGAGCCATCAGGATTGTACTTGAGGGAGTACACCCACTTGCAGGAGACAACATTGGCATCAAGAGGGCGAGGAAACCAACGCCCGTGTCTCCCGCTGGATGAAGGCCGCATACTCCACATCCATCGCCGCTTTCCACGCCGGTACCTGCAACGCCTCAATATACGACTTGGGAATTGACTCGGTTAGAACGGCAAGGGCAAAAGACTGATAGGAGGAAGAAAGGCGGGCAAGAGAGACATGATGGGCGATAGGATATTGAGTGCACTGGCGAGTGCCCTTGCGAAGGGCAATGGGAAGGTCAAGGTCAGAGACGGGAGGCGGTGGGGAAGGTGGAGGTGACAATGGGGCCGGACCAAGGGATAGCGGCGAGGGGGGAGGTTCCGGATCAGAGGATGGATCGGACTGGAGGAATGCCGAAGGGGGTGACATCTCAGGTAAAGGAATCGGGACGGTCATAGGAAGGTCGATAACAGGAGTAGCAGATACCGAAGGAAGGAGGAATGGAGAGGAGAGATCCTCGCCGACCTGAGTCGAGGGAAAGTAGGGAACGTCCTCATGAAAAGTCACATCTGCGGAAGTGACGTACTGGCGCCGATCGGGGAAGTACACACGGTAGCCCTTCTGAGTCCGAGAGTACCCGACGAACACACCCTTTTGGGCACGAGGAGCGAGCTTGGAGAGCCCAGGGGTGTGATCCTGGACAAAGGCAGTGCAGCCAAACACTCGAGGGGGTAGTGAGAAGATATCAGCAGCAGGAGTCAATCGCTGAAGGGGAATAGCACCTCCAAGAGCAGCAGATGGAAGACGGTTCACCAGGTATGTAGCAGTCAGAACAGCTTCACACTAGAGATACTGTGGGACTCTCATAGCAAGTAGCATTGTGCGTACCATGTCCAGGAGGTGTCGATGTTTCTGCTCTGCCACCCCGTTCTGCTGCGAAGTGTATGGGCAGGTAGTCTGATGAACTATGCCATTAGCCAGACAGAGTTCTGCAACGGCCTTCTGAGTAAACTCAAGAGCATTGTCCGTGCGGAGGACTTTGACGATCGTCTCGTACTGGGTAATAACCTCAAGTAGAAAGTGCTGAATGCGAGAGAGGACCTCCTTTCGACTCGTCAGAATATATGTCCAACTCGCCCGGGTGTAGTCATCAACAAACACCATGTAGTACTTTCCTCCTGTAGGCGATGGATGCTGGGCTGGACCCCAAACGTCACAAAGGGGACCAAGTCGAATGGGCGATGGGCAGGGTGGACCAAAGGCGCGATGGATATGACGATCTATGGTGCTTCCCTAGTTCACACGACTCACAAGTGGAACTCGGATAAGTGTAACCAAGGTAAAGTTTCTTTAAGTTTGACAAAAACTAGGGTGCCCCCAAAACGACAAGTGCCACAAAAAAGAGTCATGAAGAGAACTAGAGGAAGCAGAGAGTGCAAAAAGGGCTTTAAGTCCCGTAGAGGGAGAGTCAGCCACTAGCTCGTAGATGCCCCGTCCGTTCTCACGGCCCAGTCCAATCCTCCTGCCCGTGTCGAGATCCTGGAAGACGCAGTGATGAGGAAAGAAAAACACACCACAGTGAAGGGCTTTAGTGATCGCACTGATGGACAGCAGATTCGCAGGGAATCCAAGAATATACAGGACGTTCTGGAGAGGAAGGGAAGAAGTGGCACGAGACTGGCCAGAGCCAAGGACAGGACAGGAACGACCGTCAGCTATCCTGACGTCAGGAATGGAGGTTTCAGGCCGATAGGCAGTGAGGACAGAGGGGAAGCCAGTCATATGGGAAGATGCCCCCGAGTCAATAACCCAAGAAGTCATATGAGGAGTTGAGATAGACGGCGTACCTGGAGAAGATCCCCGTCCTCCCGCATATGACACCAAGCTGCTCGTCAGTGCCGCTAGACTGGCTGATGGTGCCGCGGTTGGACAAAGTGAGGAGGCCCGTGATGCCTGAATGTAGGCCAGCTCCGAGGGAGATAGGGCGAGACTGACCGTTCCCGACGCCGAGGGAGTAGTCGATGATGACCCGTCCGCCGTGGACAGAGTCGAGGATGTCTTGCCTCCAGAGGCAGCCATAGCCCAAGCAGGCTTCCCGAACTCCTTCCAGCACTTCTCTGACGGATGAGTCGGCTTCCCGCAGTACCTGCAAGGTGGATAAGAGTTCCGGGTCTTCCCGGAAGGTGTGCTCTTCCCCGACGCCCTGGGAGCCCCGCCTGATGCGATGAGTGCTGAAGTCTCTACGGGCGGCGAGGACTGGGAGGTGGGCAGGCTGTCCTGCACTCGAAGTGCAGCTGCAAAGATCTCCTCAGTGGGTAATACCCGGGATCCCCCAAGCACCTGTCCTCGGATCATGTCAGCCAACTCAGGACGTAACCCGCTAAGAAACGCTCCCGCTCGGAGCTCGTCGCGGTATCGTCTAAGTATATCAAGATCCAAGACCAATGGCTGATAAAGCTCGAGGTTAGTGAAGATGGCATCGACCGATCCATAGTAGCTCTGGAGCGTCCTGGTGCCCTGGCGACATGCAAATAGCTCCTCATAAAGGCGAACTGTCCGGCTTACATTGCTCTTGTTGGCGTACATCGTCTCCAACTTGAGCCACAGGGCACGGGCAGGACGGGTCATGCTTAGCGGCTCCATGATCTGTGTCGCTACACTGGAGATAAGCCAGGAACATACTGCGGACTCCAGACGGCTCCACTCCATGTACTCCGGGTCCGATTCCTTCGGCGAGGGATCAGTCAAATGATGCCGAAGGCCATGGGCGTTGAGGAACTCCACGAAAGCGCCCCTCCAAGGCCCATAATTGGACCCGTCGAACACATATGCCGGCTTGGCCAAGGCACTCACGATAGAGTGCTTCCCGGATTGCCGGGACAACCCAATCAGCTGAGAGGGCTGAGTGACCTCAAGAGATGACGACACAGGGGTAGACTCGTCCATGTAGAGATCAGCGGCTGTGAAGACGGACCGGCGGCTATGGTAGATGAGTCGACGCTGCCAGGTAGGTCAACAGGGGCCGGGTAGGGTGACTACAGCCGCAGGTTGGTAGGCGCGACAGCAAGATGCAGTAAGCTGCGCGCGGTGGCTAGGCAGGGAGACAGCCGGGGCGCAGCAGCAGGGCGCGATGGCGCGACGTCAGGCGTAACTGAAGGGCGAGGCGCAGCGGCAACACAACCGCGACCGTGACGGTAGGACGACAGGACACGGCAGCGCGACGTCAGTAGGCGCGCCGGCTGGGTAGGGTGACCGCCAGGCAGATGGTGGCAGGGCGTGATGTCAGACGCGACTGGGCAGGGTGACCGGCTGGGCAGGGTGACCGCTAGGTAGATGGCGGCAGGGTGCGATGTCAGGCGCGACGGCAACGCAAGGCGCGATAGCAGGGCAACGCAAGGCGCGATAGCCGGGCAGAGCGACGGGCTGATGGCGGCGGCGTCTCAAGACGAGGTGACAGCGCTCGAGAACGGTGGCGACTTCGTAGGGCAAGGCGGCGGCGCAGGGCAAGGCAGCACCAGGGTCAGGTTAGCTTCGCGATCGGCAGGGAGGGCTGGATCTTTCTCCTAAGGTTGCTCTGATACCATGTGAGACAAAGAGGAGAAGAAGAAGATAACTGATCGTGAAAATAGAAATGGCGGCTAGGGTTTGATATGACCCTTACATGCACGAGAAAGGGAGAGATATATAGGAGAGAAGAGAGAGGAGAGAGGAGAGAGGAGAGAGGAGAGAGGAAAGAGGAAAGAGGAGAGAGAAAAGGAATAAAATGGGCTTTAGCCCAATGGAGAGACTTTAACACTAAGAGCAAGAGAATTTTCGGGAAGGATGATCGATCTCACAAAATGAGAGGAATGAGAGTATCTCGATGGAGATTCTTGACTGATTTGACCTTGTTGGGGCAAAATTTGAAATCTCCTTCTTGATTACTCATTGCTTTGATAGAAAAGAGAGAAGGGAATGAAGAGGAATGAAGGAAAGAGGGAAGGAGGAAAAGAATGAGAAGGGGGAATGGAGAAATGAAGGGTGTGTGTTGTGGAGAGGGGAAAGTAGTGGATTGGTGTGTGGATGAGAAAAAATGAGGGGGGGAAATTCATGGAGAATGAGAGAGAAAGAGTGGGGGAACAATAAAACTTCAAAATTTTCTAAATTTCAAATTATGAGAGAGAGTTTCACAATATCCAAAATAATAGGAGAAGGGAGAGAATTGTTCAACCCTTAAAATGGTGTGTTTCTTCAAGGGGTGACACCTTTTGAGGAGAAATTTTGACCCTCTAGAAAGGATGCCTTAAAAAGCCACTTGTCAAGATGTGAGGGTGCCATTTGGAGGGTTTTAATTAGTGGAAATTTTAGCGGTAATTTGGGTTTAGCAATCTGCCTTAAAATCGTGGGTTCAAGTTAACTTGGTCAAAGAAGGATCTATAATGCAAATAACTTGAAATTTGGGAATCTAAAATTGGTTCCTATAAGTTAGGGAGATGACTTGGTAAAAGGGGTTCTTAAATTTTAGAAAAGTGATTTGACTTGGTCAAAGTCTCAAAATTAAAGGTTTTAGGTCAAGAGTAGGGTTTGGCCAATTCAAGGGAAGTGTTTTAAGAATTCTAAGGATTAAGGGGTGGCACCCCAATCTTCATGGGCTTTCTCCTCTTCATGTTTTCAAAGTCTTTTAATATATACATGTCTTCTAATGATAGATTCTTGAATTTCTTTATCAAGATCAGCATGTTGTTTACTTGATATGGATGACTTTGAATCTTTACATTTCTCTTTAAGTTGTATTTCTTTGGTGCCTCCTTGGATGCTTCTCTTGTCCTTGAGGTGTCTCCACCACAAGATCATGAGAGCCCTAGAGAAAGAGAGATCGTTGTCAAGGGCTTGCTGACTATTTCCAGAGGAGATCGTGCATGAGAGAGAGAGAGATTTGATGATGGCCTCGAGAGGTGATCACCGTCAAGAGCATGCCGACTATTTCAAGGGAGATTTGATGATAGTGTTGTTGTTTTGCACTTTTTCGAATTCGTGATTCGCACGACAACATGAAAGAGAAGTTTGGTGATATTGAACTTTAAAAATGAGCTCCCAATCTCAGTTAGAGACTTGTGGTTCTACCTTTGTCTAAGGTGGCCTTACAAATATAGAGAGACAGAGATTTGAAGACAATTTCAAGCAGCGATCTTCTAGGGCTCGCCAAGTTCTTCAAGAAGAGATTGTGTAGACTGCACAAGAGAGAGAGAGAGAGAGAGAGATTTGACAATAACTTCAACCTCAAGAGGAGATTTGATGACAGAGACTTGATATTTGAAGGGGAGATAGCAAGAGAGAATTGATGATGGAACTGTGATTTTCACAACAATGCATGACAGCATGTGACTCATACTGAATTGAAATTTTACAAAATTTCAATTCGGTGCTAAAAAATTGAAAAATTCTCAGCCGGTTTTAATTCTCACCCGATGCGCAATTCTATGTGTTTTTTCGGTTTTAATCTCAGCCGTTATAACTCCTCAAATCAATGGGTGAGATTAAATTGTTTTAAAATGATTCGCCGACAAATAGAATTGCGCCACGTATCTCTCCCCCCCGGCCTTAAGTGACGTTTGACGGTCGCGATTAATCACTCGATCAGACGCTCCACGTGTTGCCACATCACCTGAGCGATTATAAAATCAATTTAAAATAAAATAAATCGATTTTAAATTTAGAAAAATTCTAAAAAATCTGAAAAATCCCTAAAAATTAGAAAATTCATATCTTTCAAAATATAACTCCAAATTAATCCAAATTTATTTGATTAGATAAAAAAATTAAATTATCTATCATTCTAAAAATTCAAATTTAATAAATAAAAAAAGAATAAATTATCTATTTCAAAAATACACTCATTTCTCTTAGATTTAAAAACTTATAATTATATATGAGTGTATATAATATGATTTTTCTAATTATTTAAGCTTAAAAACTAATCATAATCTCAAGTAAAGATGGTTATGAAAATATTATCCTTAATTCATCATAATTAACCCTAAATTAATGCATTTTGAGATTATAATGACTTTTTCATATAATGATAGATAAACACTAAAAAATATGATAACATACATTAGAATCGAATGTTTTATGCCTTAATTTACATTAATAATCATGTATTTTCATATTTAGTTAGCATGTTATCAGAATGGATGCTTTTATGTGCATCAAGGCGCATGGGTGGAAGACTAGACTTCGTAAAGTCCAACATGGCCTCTATTACTTATATAACACATTCCTCAGGTCCTAAGAGGGACACTAAAGCTAAAATGGCAGAAATTGCTAGAATCTTAGAGCACAAAGGAGTTATGCTCATATATAGAAGACTACGCCATCCATCCTTTCCCATATTGATGGAAATGAATCTCAAGTTGTTTGAGAATTTTTTTTTTAAGCTCATGTGTGATGCATACCAATTTGTTTGCAATTTATACATGTAATTATGTGATTATTAATGCAAATTTAGGCATAAAACATTTCATTCTTATACATGTTATCATACTTTAAGTGCATATCTATCATTTTATATATTTTTAAGTTATCATCTCAAAATGGATTATTTAGGGATAATTATGCATAACTAATTAATATATTTTATAATAGATTATTCTCATATATATTTGAGATTATAATTGGGTTTTAATGTTAAATAATAAGAAAAAATACTTGTTATACACTCATTTATTTTTCTAAGCTTTAATTTCTAAGAGAAATGAGTATATTTTTTAAATAAAAATTTATTCTATTATTATTTATTAAAATTAAATTTTAAAAATGATAAATTATTTAATTTCTAATCCAACAAAACAAATTTGGATTAATTTGGAGTTGTATTTTAAAATTTATAAATTTTATAATTTTTAGGGGTTTTTCTAGAATTTTTTAAAAATTTTCTGAACTTATTTTGGCTTTATTTAGAATTTTAAAACTAAAAATTCATTTTATCCCGCGTGTTGACATGGAAGCTAACGTGGCAAGGTGCCGCCACGTGGCGACCTATGTGTGTGCATGTGCGCGTGTGTGCGCATGTGTGCACACGTATGTGTGATTAGTGGGTTATGCATCCTTTTCAGGATATAAGCTAAGCCCATTAATATATACTCCTTATATACCCATTAGATTATGCTTATTATTGTCATGTGGGACTATCTTTCTTTTTATATCTTTGCATGTGACATGACGCGACAGGAAGGGTCTGATTCGTGCACTTAATTGAAGCCGTTGATCTTTACTTAAGTGAGGGGGTACATGGCGCAATCTGATTGGGCAACGATTCATTTAAAAATAATTTAATCTCAGCCATTCATCTGAGGAGTTATAACGGCTAAGATTAAATGCACCCAATGGACTTTTGTGGATGTGCGGGGACATCTCAATCGTCGATTCACAATCGGACGAACGAGATCGCGTGACGCTTCTTTTTCATGCGTGACGTGGTAAAATCTTAGCGCTCCATCTTCAGTCGAATGAATGTGACTTAATGGCAACAATTTGCATCCAAGCGTTTTAGCTGAGCCGGTGATTGAAGATGAAGAGCCAAATCCAACAGCCGCACCCAAATTTGCCTATTTATACACATGTTGTTCGAGGGAAAATGTATTCTTGGAGGTTCCAAGCTATCAAATTGTTTAGACATCTCAATCCTTGAATCTCTATGGTTCTTCCTCTTCTAGACTCATTTCTGCGTCCAATGAGTGCTTGAAATCAAGATTTCATCAAAAGAATAGGGAGAAATCGCCACTTGAATGCCAAATTTTGTGTTCAAAATTGTGGAATGAAAATCCCTTGATCTGGTGATCAATTGTATCAATTCAAGCACGAATTCATGTTAGATTATGTTTTCTCCTCCTAATCTTTCATCATGTATCATTATCCTTCAATTTAGAATTGCATACTTTGTTAATTTTAGATTTAATTTCGGTTTTCTCTCTCATTGCAATAGGAAATTCTATCTAATTTTTGCTCTTTGATTTCTCTGTGAATCTTGATCCAAATAGAGTGATTTTTTATTCCGTTGGAGTTCTCTTTTCAAACATATCTAAATCTCTAATTTCTCACCTCAATTCTTGTCCGATTTGATCAAATTGTTGAAGAACACCTTGAAAATACATTAATTCTCTGTGGATTCAACCCTTATTCACCATTATTACTATCTAATTTATAAAAATTTCTCAAAATTGGTGAGTTTGGTAATTTTATTGACACTTATCTGCATGTTTTCAATGACCTCGTGGATCCGTCTCATCACCATTTCAGCCGATACGGTGTGATATATGAAAACCTTCCCCTCCTATTAATATTAATGGTGTTAGGTGGTTCTTGGTATGTAATGATGATCTTAGCAGATTTAATTGGCCATATCTACTAAACTAGAAATCAGAAGTAGCTAAAATTCTAAAAAAACTTTAGCCACTTAGTTAAGAGACCATGCGAGGTAAATGTGCAAGGATATTGAATTGATAATGCAAAGGACTTCTAGAAAAATGAACTAAAGGATTTCTTTGAGAGTGAAGAAACTAGGCATGAGACATCATGTGCATATACCTCATAAAATGGACTTGTTATGAGAAAATTTGGAGACCTAATGATCTTAGAAAACAGACAAGTGAAGGGCCCTAATTGTACGAGCAAGTATACTTAAGAAGCTGCCATGAAAATAGTAGACTTAATGAATAGATTATCATCTACGACCATTGGAATGAGATATCTAACAGAAATATTAGAAAAGGTATTTCTTAGGATGAATGTAACAAGTGGCTTAGAACCCCTTGTATTTGGATGGATAAACCATTTGTACTCATAGAACATGCAACCAGATAAGCTCTCAGCGAGAGCCTAACGAATAGAGACTGCGAGGTCGTTGAAAACAAGCAGTTAAAAGTCAAAATAAATACTAAACTCACCAATTTTATGACATAAACACAAATTGAATGGTATAGTAGTGAATAAGGGTCGAATCCACAGGAAATTAAGGTAATTTTTTAAGATCTTTTTGAATTTGATCAAATAAGACAATGAAATGTGGATAGAAATTAGGCAATTTGATATTTTTGGAAATAAAACTCGAAAAAAATCCACAGAATTAAAAATCACTGAATTTGGATCAATATTCATGGAGAAATCATCGAATGAACAAGAAAGAAATTTCTGAAATTAAAATTCACGAAAAACCGAAATTGAAATTGAAATTGACTCAAATTACGATTCGAAAATGAAATCTAAAGCTATACGAAGATAGATTATGATAAAACACGATCCCTATACGAAGATAGATTAGGATAAATCAATAACCCAAGATTGCGCTCGAGTTGTTCCAGTTAGTCGTCGGATTCAAGGCTCTTCATCAAAATTTGGAAAACATGATCGTTGATGTTCAAGTGTTGATTTCTTCCTCGTCTCTTAACGAAATCTCACTCTCAAGCACTCCGTGGACGCGGAAATGAGTCTAGAAGCAATTGGAAGCAAGAGATTCAAGGGATTTGGTGTCTAAACAATTCGATTAACTCGAATTGCCCTGGAATGCTTTACAATGTTGAAGAACATCTCAATTTATAGGGCAAATTGGATGTAACCGTCCGATCAACATTGAATCTTCGATCAACGCCTCTAATGAACGCTTAGATATGAATCGTTACGATTAAGTCATGGTCGTTGGATCGTAGATAGAACACCAAGATGATGCCACGTCAATCACGATATAAATAACGCATCAAACTCCTGCCGTTCCATCTTGATTGGACGCTCAGATGCGTTTCTATCGATTTTTATCTCAACCGTTATAACTCCTTAGATCAACAGTTGAGATTAAATCCTTTTCAAATGATTGGCCGACGAATCAGATTGTGCCACGTATCAGATTGTGCCTTAAGTGATGATCAATGATCGCGATTTAATCGTGCGATCAGACACTCCACGTGCTGCCACGTCATCTCCCACCTTTGATCGTCAATCGCGATTGATCGAACGCTGCAGATTGCGCCATGACGAGAGGCAACTACGAGGTCGTTGATTTCACATGGTCTCATGTCAAAAATATTTCCGAACTTACCAATTTGATGAAAATGTATCGAATTGAAGGGTATAATGGTAAATAAGGGTCGAATCCATAGGGAAATAAGGGAATTTTTTATGTATTCTTAAAAATTGATCAAATAGGATGATGTATTGATGATAGAAATTGGGGAAAATGGTAAATTATCAAAGAGAACTTCAAATCGATTCCACGGAATCAAGAATCATCGAATTTGGACTTGATTTTGCAGAGAAATTGAAGATCGAAGTGGGGAGAAAATTTTGGACAAAGAAATCACGATTTTAACTAAAATTAAACCAAATTGAACTTGAAATCCTAATCTAAATTGAAATTAAACATGATAGGAAGATAGATTATGAAAAACCGCTTCCACTAATCCTAATTAGCAATCAAATCGTTGCGATTAAACCGCTTAATCGCGAAGAACACGAAGAACACGAGGATGAGATTCAAGCATCGATTTCTCCTAATCTATTCCACCAAATCTTGATTTCAAAGGCTCCGGAGGTGCGGAATTGAGAGTAGAACATGATGAGATCAAGAGAAACGAGAGGGGATGTGTCTAGACATATCAATTTCTTGATTTCTAACTCGAATGCTTTAGAGCATCGAAGAACATCTTGTTTTATAGTACATTTGGGCGTAACCGTCTGATCGAAACGATCGACGATTATGATGGAACGGTCCATCGTGGACCGTTTCAATTAAGTTGTAGCCGTCTGATCGTGATGGACGGTCCAGATGAGTTGCGTGGATTAGCGTTATAAAAACGCTTAAGATCGAGCTGTTGGATCGCGATCTGACGGTTGAGATGCTCCCCGCGCGATTAAATCTCGGCCGTTATAATCCATTTAATTCCAACACGTTCGTTGATCATCTCCGGTGGACCGTAGGTACATCCGATCGACGCACGACGATTGATGAGCCTTCGATCCACTGCTCCTTATTCGGCCACGTCACCTGCATTCAAAATAACCGTGTGGAACTATGTCCGACACGGAGAACAATAAGAGGATCCATCGGGTTTATAATGTGCGTCAAATCTGAGGGGTAATAATTCCCTTCCGATAAGCAGAAGGCTATACATTATAAACTATATAGTAATAAATATAAATATTGCGCATATGTCACATCGCCGCGTAGGCGCCGCGTGGGTCCGCGTGGCACTGCCACGTGGTCTTGCGTGCCACGTCGCATCCACGTGGGTCCCGCGCGGAAATATCCCTCTTTTTGCCCTTTATTTAAATCATTTTAATCTTAAAAAAATCGAAATTCATTTAGAAAAATCCGAAAAAAATCCCTAAAAATAGAAAATTAATAACGTTTAATATATAACTCCAAATTAATCCAAATTTCTTTCATTTGATCTGAAATTTAATTATCTATCATTCTAAAAGGTAAAAATTGATAAATAATGAGAGTTTTAAATTTTATTTCAAAAACACATTTATTTTTAAGGATTTTAAACTTAAAAAAATATAAATAAATGTTTATAAAATGTTTTCTCTCATTATGTTCACTCTAAAAAGCATTCATAATCTCAAGTAAAGATGGATTATTAATTTATTCATCATATTAAACCCTTATTTAAGGTATTTTTGAGATTATAATGATTTATTATGGAATGATAGGAAAATACACATAAGTATGATAACATGCATGTAAATGAAACCATTTATACCTTAATATGCATCAAAAATCATGTTTATTATGTTAATGTAGCATGTTATCACACCCCCCAACTTAAATTATTGCTAGTCTCTTAGAAATTTACTATATGATCTCCCTAGAAAGTGTTTTCATCCTTTGATCCTACTACTAAAAAAGGTGAAGTGTATAAATGTATGATCACGTCTTCCTCATAGTGTAGGCCATAATGATCTAGATTCCATCTCTAGGTTGACTTCTTTAGTACATGTTACAGTAGTGCTCATCGGCTAATGCTCAAGTCTAATTCTTGATTGTAATCAAGGTGAGCCTATCTAAGGTATGATGCTATGGTGCTGAAAATATACTCACTCTCTCATGAGTGGATGTAATTCCTTACCCTCTCCATAAACACATCACTCCTTCCTCAAAATGGAGGCTACTTAGTACTTAGAATTCCCCTCAACTCGCTTTCCTCCTTAAAAGAGTGCAATTTCAAAAGGATTCCTATCTTTGGATGCATCGTGTGAGGAGGCTGAAGGAAATAAAAGATACTATTTCTAAGGGTATGACTTGGCTAAAAGCAAACATGCTGATAAAACAAAATGGATTATAAAATCAAAGAAGGTACCACTTCTGATGATTATACTCCTAAGTGAGGTGGATGATGATGGGTAGGGTGAATGGTAGAGATGATGGTGGAGGTAGAGATAAAGGTAGAAGATGTTCCCACTTATTTTCCTTCTTGTAACTTCTTATTTATCTCTTTCTTTTGACTTTTCTCCTCTTTCTTTTCTTTTTTTTAAAGCATTTCAGAAGACTAGAATGATGATGTGGAGGAGTTTTAGGATTTCTGAAGAGAGTGTGTAGCAAATGAAGTGTAGTGAAGGTATAAGTACATGTGGGAGGAAAAATGGAGGTGGGATGGATATTTGAGTTCACTTGGGAGTGTTCATCATCAAAAGCGAAGTTTAAAGCAAATTGGTGTGACTACTTGACTGTTTTGGAAAGGAAAGACTATATGCCTATAAGGAAAGATAGGTGCTACAAAAAGTTATGGATCATTGCACTCTTTAAAGGGGAAAGTCTAGAATTGAGAAATTCCTTATACTAAGCAGTTTGGGCTAATAATAGGTAAAGGATGGAATTTTATTTTCTCTCAAATACTCTCCTTTTCAATCCCATAGCATTTCAACCTCTGATTACTCTTTTTCCTTGGTGCCTGTTAGGTACCCAACCCCAAAGAAGTCAACCACTAACTCTAATCCATTGGTCTCTCTAGATCATTTGGCTTTATTACTCAAATAGTGATCATATGGACTATAAGGTCCTCACTTCTACATCTCTAGTAGGTTAGATCTCTAGATGAAAAGACTTCTAAGGTGGGATAGATTAGATCAAAATTTTTGAAAAATAGGAGTTTTTAGAAGGTAGAATTTTAAAATTTTTGAAAAATGGTAGAGCTTTTTCTAAATCCTTACCCCCCAACTAGAATCTTTCATTGCCCTCAATGAAAACTACATGCTCATGTGAAAAACTCATCGAATCATGGCATGAAAATAATAAAAGGTGCAGTGAGATAGGTTTAGAAAAGCTCATTAGTCAGTGATGCTCGTGAGATTTCCGGTGCAGGTGTGCCCTTTCCTAATGTAGTTCTCCGATGTCTAAAAAGAAACTGAAAAACACATAAAACTAAAAAGGTAAGATAATCTTGGGGTACCTCCCAAGAGCGCTAAGTTTAACCTCTTCAGCCACACTAAACAAAAATAAAACCTACGACTACTGATGGGTTGAGGGTGATACCGTCACATCTTTGAGTGCTCGGGAAGATGCAGATTTACCTTATCTGCAGGTGAGGGTGGCTCTGAGGTCAGGTATGGCTTGAGACGATGGTCGTTTACCTTGAATTGTTGACCGGTTTTAGGATAGGAGATCAGTACCGTTCCGCTGTCGAACAATTCCAGAACCACGTAAGGACCATCCCATCTGGAGCCGCAGCTTTCCAGAAAGAGCTTGAGGCGCGAATTGTAGAGCTAGATTTTGTCGTTGACCTGGAATGATCATCGTCGGATGTGTCGCTCGTGGAAGGCCTTGGTCTTCTCCTTGTAGATCGCCGCATTTTCGTACGCGTCGTGCCTCAACTCTTGTAACTCCTGGAGTTAGAGAAGTCATTCTTTCCCTGCTTCGTCCAGTGCGAGGTTGAGCTTTTTGATAGCCCAGTAGGCTAGGTGCTCTAACTCAACCGGAAGGTGGCAGGCTTTCCCGAAGATGAGCCGAAAGGGAGACATCCCGATGGACGTCTTGTATGCCGTCCGGTATGCCCATAGTGCGTCGGGGAGTTTCTGTGCCCAATCCTTCCCATCTGGACGAATTATCTTTTTAAGAATAGTCTTGACTTCCCGATTACTAACCTCTACTTGCCCATTCGCCTGGGGGTGGTATGGCATGGTGATGCGGTGATGTACTCCGTATTTCTTCAACAGCACCCGGAAGTGAGAGTTGTTGAAGTGTGAGCCGCCATCGCTAATGATGGCTCTCGGACAACCGTATCGGGCGAAGATGCATCGTGTGATGAATCGCATAACCTCCCGATGATCGTTTGTCCTAGTGAGGATTGCCTCGACCCACTTGGACACATAGTCTACCGCCACCAATATGTATTCTTTCCCGTCAGAAGGTGGGAAAGGTCCCATAAAATCTATCCCCCAAAGGTCGAAGATTTCCACCTCCAGGATCGACAGCATCGGCATCTCGTCTCTCTTGGAGATGTTGATCGCCGCTTGACATTGTAAGCACTCCGTGTAGAAACGGTGGGCGTCCTTGAAGATGGAGGGCTAGTAGAAGCCGCTCTGAAGGATTTTGTCTGCGGTCTTTTGTGCCGCGAAGTGTCCTTCGCACGTCGATGAGTGACACATCGCCAGTATGTCTCCTTGCTCCTCATCCGGTACGCATCGTTGGATAATATGGTCGTATCCTAGGTGGAACATAAGCGGTTCCTCCCAAAAATAGTACTTGAGCTCATGGAAGAACTTATCTTTTTGGTGCCGGTTACAATGCTCTGGGATCGATCTAGTGACGATGAAGTTGACGATGTGCGCGTACCAGGGGGCGTGACTCAAGATAGCGAGGAGATGCTCGTCTGGAAATGTATCTCTGATGTCCTCTCCTCCCGAGATGTGGAGACACGATAAATGGTCCGCCACCGAGTTTTCAGTGCCCTTCTTGTCTTTTATCTCCAAGTCGAATTCTTGAAGGAGCAGCACCCATCGTATAAGTCGTGGTTTGGCCTCTTTCTTGGAGAGCAAGTACTTCAGGGCCGCATGATCAGTGTAGATGATGATCTTGCTCCCCAATATGTAAGGTCGGAACTTCTCGAGAGCGTAGACCACCGCAAGAAGCTCTTTCTCCGTAGTCGTATAGTTTATTTGAGCTTCGATTAGGGTCTTACTTGCGTAGCAGATGGCCGTTGGCTTCTTGTCCAGTCGCTGCCCCAAGACCACTCCCACCGCGTATTCCGAGGCGTCGCACATGATATCGAAGGGTAAGTCCCAATTAGGACTTTGTAGAATCGGTGCCTTGATCAGTGCTTGCTTCAGCATCGTAAATGCGCGCTTCCCTTCTTCATCGATGATAAAGTCCTTGTCTTTGCAAAGAAGTGTGGTGAGGGGCTTGGAGACTTTCGCGAATTCTTGGATGAATCTCAGATAGAAGCCGACGTGCCCGAGAAAGCTCCTCAAATATTTTACGGTACTTGGTAGAGGGAGGTTTTGGATGACCTCTATCTTGGCCTTATCCACTTCTAAACCTTTGCCCAAGATGATGTGCCCGAGGACTACTCCCTCTCGTACCATGAAGTGGAATTTCTCCCAACTGAGTACCAGTCGTTTCCTGATGCATACCTCCAATATCTTCGTCAGGTGAGCAAGACAACTTTCGAAGTCATTTCCAAAGACTGAGAAATCGTCCATGAAGACTTCTGAGCTGTCACCAAGAAAGTCAAAAAAAATTGCCGTCATGCATTGTTGGAAGGTCGCGGGGGCGTTGCACAGTCCGAATGGCATGCCTATGAAGGCGAAGATGCCAAAAGGACATGTTAACGTCATCTTCTCTTGATCATCGGGGTGGATAGCAATCTGATTGTAGCCCGAGTATCCATCGAGAAAGCAGAAGTAGTTCAATCTTGCCAGTCGGTCCAGGATTTGGTCGATGAATGGTAGCGGGAAGTGGTCCTTCTTAGTCGCGGAGTTCAATTTTCTATAGTCGATGCAGACCCTCCACTTTGTCGGTAGGCGCGTCTGGATTTCCTCGCCCTTCTCGTTCGTCTTGACCGTTACTCCAGCTTTCTTCGGAACAACGTGTACCGGACTCACCCATTGGATATCGGATATGGGGTAGATAATTTCTGCATTTAGCTATTTTAGAATTTCTTCTTTCACGGCCTCCCATACGCTCGGGTTGAGTCGTCTCTGGGCCTCCCTGACGGGTCTCGACTCATCCTCTAGGAAGATGCGATGAGTGCATAGTGAAGGGTCCAACCCTTTTAGGTCCGTCAGGATCCATCTGATTGCTTCTTTATTTTTCCTTAGCACCTCCAGTAATTGTTCTTCTTGCTTCATGTCCAGCTTGGACGAAATAATTACTGGCTTTGCTTTCTCTTCATCAAGGAAGGCGTACTTGAGTGTAGACGGGAGAGTTTTGAGCTCCAAAGTTGGCTCGTCCATCGGAAGCTCCTCATATCTTGTTTCCTCGTCGATCATCAAAACTTCTTCTACGCATGCATCTATGTCTTGATCATCGGCGAAGTCGATGGCGCTCAAGTCTTCGGAAGCTCGTGAAGGGTATTTCATCAATTTGTTGATGTCGACCTTTACGGTGTGCTCTCCTACCTTGAGAATTACTTCTCCTTTCCCCTAGTCGGCTACGACTTTTGCGGTAGCTAGGAAGGGTCGTCCTAAGATAATTGGGGCTTGGCTCAGCTCCTTAGTCATTTTCATGTCGACCACTAGGAAGTCTACCAGGAAATAACAATCCTCTATTCTTACGATGACATCCTCTACTAGTCCATGAGGTTTCCTAACTGATCAATCGGCTAAGCATAGTTCTACTAAGAAAGGTTATAGTTCCCTTACATGATGACGATCGAATACAGCTTTGGGGAGGATGTTGATACTAGCTCATGTATCTAGTAGGGATCTAGTGAAGGACATTCCTCCTATTTCACTTGTGATCATGGGTGCTCCCAGATCTCTCTTTTTTAGGGGTAAGGAATTCATCATGATTGAGCTTACTGTCTCACTAAGTTGGATCCTTTTGGGATTTCTATGGGGAGTACATATACCTTTTAGGAATTTTGCATAGGAAGGGATATGCTTGATGGCATCTATCAAAGGAATAGTTATTGTCACCTTTTTAAAGGCGTCTAATAGGTTGTCATTGGTTTCACTAGTCTTGGCTTTTGGTCGGTTTAGGGCTTGAGGATAAGGCACAGGGGGCTTGTATTTTTCAGGGTTAGGTTCAGCCGTAACCTATTCTTCCTCGTCCTCTGAATCACTGTCTTGCTCGATGATAATTGGCGTTTCTTTTTCTTCATTTGAGCCTTGGTGGAAAGGGTGATCCTTGTATGGATCCGGCAGAGCTTTCCCACTCCTAACGCTTGATATGACCAATGCTGATTCAACGGCTTCCTCATCGATGTGTACATGGTTGATATTGTGTGTCTGGGTCGACGAGGCTCCTTGATTTGTTGGGTTTGCCGTAGCCTGCGAGGGTAATTGGTCAGTAAAAGTTACTTGCCTACCCTTTTTATCCATCGTAAGTTGGACGTTTGTCTTGATGAAGTCTTGAATTTCATCCACGCGTGAGTTCATCCTCGTCATTTGCTCCATTAGTTGCGAGATCGCGCCGAGGATCGGGTCGGATGCCTGACGTATCGTTTTCGTGCGTTGTTAAATCACAAAGACGATGGTCAAACAAAATTTATAAAACCTAACTCACAAATATAAGATATAAAAATCAAGTATTGTGTAAGTATCGGGTCGATCCACAGAGAGCAGGGTTGACTTTAATTGCAGAGTTGACTTGGTAAAACTTAGGTTTAAAAGGGGTTTTAAAGAAATAGAAACAAGATAAAATGAGTGGAAGTGATATAAATAGACCTAATAAGAAGTTGTAAGAATTTAATTCTGGGGTTTCACAGAGAAAAGTCAAAAGTCAAAGTCAAAGCATTGACTTTGACCAATAGTAGGTGTACTGTAAAATCAGAGAATCAAACAGGGTCAAAAGATTATGAAAATTATATATTTGGAAACTAAAGAGAAAATGGAATTTATTCGTATAAAATTTGTGATTTTTGGATAAGAATTGGATTTACTACGAATTATTGAAAATTAAGTATCAGAAAATCCCCGAAATGAATACCTCAGAGGAAATCTTCAAATTGACTAGCCAAATGAAATCCAAATCTTACAATTTATATGTCAATGGAAAGCTAAGAACCAGAGAAATCTAAAGAGACCAAAATTATCGAATTCTGATTTGTAAATTGAAAGTAATTGACCCCGAAAGTCAACGTTTGACCTCTGATGGAGGATGAACAGTCCTCGGTCAAATGTCAAATTGAAGGGTCACACGAACTCGGAATTTGATGAATTTTCTATCCACGGAAAGCTGATGAAAAGAGGAATCCAATGAAATCAAAATCAAGTGACTTGGAATTATAATCAAAGAGATATCCTTTTTTCAAAATCAGTAACTTTTCGGACTAAAAATTAGGAAAAATGAAGAACACTATGAACTACTTTGCGAAATTAAAGATCTAAACCTAATAAAGATACAACTTACCTCTTGATAATCGATCAAACCTCACTACTAACTTAATTGCCGCAAGAATTGGGCCTCAATTCTCGTGGATTGAAGCGATCTCTGCTGTTCCGTCCGAATCCAACGCTCGTCGCGCCGCCACGCGTCCTGCGTAGGTAAGACCATGTGGGAACATAGTCCCACATGGAACAAAAAAAGAAGATACGCTCCTATAAATTAGGGGGCGGTAAACGCTTATTGCATTACCGCCCCAAACATATAACCAGGGCCCACTATTCCCATGGGCCCTCCACTTACCAGCCTGCCACGTGGCTCCCCACACGGGCGCCCACGTGGACCGCGTGATCGCGTGGCCTCCTGCCACGTGGCCGCGCCACTATGCGCCTCCTGCGTCCCGTGCAGGCCACCCGGGCTCTGCCACGTGGCCTCAGTGCCGCATCGCACCCCGAGACGGTCCCGCGCGCCATGTCAGCCGCTCGCCAGGTCAGCCGCTGCCTGGGCCCGCTCGCCACGTCAGCCTACAGGTAATAACCCCTTTTTTCCCGATTTTTAATAGAAAATACCTCTAAAAATCAAATAGAAAATCAAATTAAATTCGGAAAAAGGCATAAAACTTCAAAAATTCATAAATTAAAATATACAACTCCTTTTTAATCCAAATTTTCTCCATTGGATCAAAATTCTTTTCTTTTTAATATCATGTCATTTAAAATATATTTAGAAAGAAGAAATCAAGATGACTTATAATTTACTTAAATCATTTCTCATTAAACATTCTAAATTATTAATTCACCCTAAAATCATCCTTCTAAACATTTACTAAAGTAAAAAAAATCATTCAATAACAGAGATTAAGTTCTATTAAATTTAAGAAAAGATTAATCATCTATTAAGCATGAAATTATTCCTAATTCATGCATAAATATCAACTTTAGTGAAATGACATGCCAATGGAGAAAATTCCTAAAAAGTATGATAACATGCATCATATTCACATAAAATAAGCATGAATATGAGTTAATTAGGATAAGAATTCAAGTTATAAATGCATGTTATCAATGCCGACGTGGTCTAGCATGGAGCTTGCATGTATGCTTGTGGTTGAGTCGGCGGGATGTACGACAATTGTCTTTGATTAGGGTAATTTTGCTGACCGTTGAATTTTGGAGGATAGGGTTGATCGTTGTTCCTCCTATATCCGTTATTCTGAGAAGAGTTGTTAAAAATGGGGGTATTATATTGGTTAGGATAATTACGTGGATAATTTGGTCGTCCCTGTTGATTGGGTCCTCCCGATGGACCTTGTCTATACATCCCTTGCCCTTGGATTGCCATCACGGGGCAATCTAATTCGACGTGGTCGAATCTTGAGCAAGTCGCGCATGGCGACGCTTCTTGGAGTGAGACGGGGGCGAGTCCTTCGAAACTGTTGCGGATGTTGAGTCGGTCCAGAAGTAAGTTCTGGAATTCTGCCATTATGTCGATCCTTTCGAGGAGCATCCCCGTCTCCGCTGATTTGGCATCGAGAGCTTTCGACATTGCACCTCTTCCAAATGGTTTCGCCGCGTTATGGTGACTATTTTCCACCACCGTTTCGATGAGATCCATCGTATCGTCTTCATATTTGCTCATGAAAGTGTCTCTGCTAGGTGCATCCAAAAGATATCTATCTTGCGGGCCTAACCTGTCATAAAATATTTGTGTTAATTCGTGGTTAGACACTCCATGGTGTGGACACTCTCTCGTAAGATCTCTTAATCGTTCCCAGGCCTCGTGAAAGGTTTCACTCGAGCCTTGGGTAAACTCTCGGATGGCTTTTCGAACGGATGTGGTTTTTCCTACGGAATAGTATTTTCTCAAAAACTCCTCCTCCATCTCGGTCCAACTAGTGAATTCTTTCCCTAATTTTAAAAACCAGTCTTTGGCTCTATCTCTAAGGGTAGCGGGAAAGAGTTTCATCTTCATCGTGTCATCGGGGACATTTTGAAGGTGATTTATTTCACAAACGTGGGAAAGCTCATCTACATGTCTATAGGGATCTTCGGAAGGCTTACCATGGAAGATAAGAAGCATGCTCATAACATGGGAATCTATTCTGAAATTTGCCCCTCTTCCTAGGGGTGCATGAATTCTAGTGACGTGTCGCTGGAGGACGGGCCTAGCATAGTCACTAAGGAGTTTCCTGGCATTTCCCTCATCGTTCCATGTCATTTCTACTGGTTTGGTAGGTTCAAAGCTTGAATCGGTCTCGGTAGTGTCGGTCTCAGTAGCTTCGGGAGTTTGAGCAGATCGTTCAAAGAGGTCTATTTCTAGGGGATTATTCCGTACTCTCCAGGTTGTTCGTCTTCTCATGAATAGTGGATCGGATACTTAGATGGATAATATCTTATAAATACTTAAAATATATTAAAGATTTAGATCAATCGTACCTAAATGTCGGTCTCCCTGAGAGTTACGCGTTCTTAACGCGATTTTGAAGAAGTGATTGCTCGTAATCCTTAGAAAAGGGGCAAAAATCACTTAATCTTATCGAATTAAGGATCTCGAAGATTGATTTCTACTTCGGATCACTCAAAATACTATTGAATTACTTGAATTTTAAGAAATTAAGAGAAAAATCTGAGTTGACCAAGTCAAAATTAACTAATTTGATAAAAAATTTGCCTTAATTCCCAGGCAACGGTGCCATTTGACGAGACGCGACTGTGAGGTCGTTGATTTCACACGGTCTCGTGTCAAAAATATTTCCGAACTTACCAATTTGATGAAAATGTATCGAATTGAAGGGTATAATAGAAAACTTCAAATTGATTCCACGGAATCAAGAATCATCGAATTTGGACTTGATTTCGCAGAGAAATTGAAGATCTAAGTGGGGAGAAAATTTTGGACGAAGAAATCATGATTTTAACTAAAATTAAACCAAATTGAACTTGAAATCCTAATCTAAATTGAAATTAAACATGACAGGAAGATAGATTATGAAAAACCGCTTCCACTAATCCTAATTAGCGATCAAATCGTCTCGATTAAACCGTTTAGTCGCGAAGAACACGAAGAACGCGAGGATGAGATTCAAGCGCCGATTTCTCCTAATCTATTCCACCAAATCTTGATTTCAAAGGCTCCGGAGGTGCGGAATTGATAGTAGAACACGATGAGATCAAGAGAAACAAGAGGGGAGGTGTCTAGACAGACCAATTTCTTGATTTCCAAATTGAATGCTTTAGAACCTCGAAGAACATCTTGTTTTAGAGTACATTTGGGCGTAGCCGTCCGATCGAAACGATCGACGATTACGATGGAACGGTCCATCGTGGACCGTTTCAATTAAGTTGTAGCCGTCTAATCGTGATGGACAGTCCAGATGAGCTGTGTGGATTAGCGTTATAAAAACGCTTAAGATCACGTCGTTGGATCGCGATCTGACGGTTGAGATGCTCCCCGCGCGATGAAATCTCGGCCATTATAATCCATTTAATTCCAGCATGTTCGTTGATCATCTCCGGTGGACCGCAGGTACATCCGATCGATGCACGACGATTGATGAGCCTTCGATCCACTGCTCCTTATTCGGCCACGTCACCGCATTCAAAAATAACCGTGTGGAACTATGTCCGACACGGAGAACATTAAGAGGATCCATCCGGATTATGATGTGCGTCAAATGTGAGGGGTAATAATTCCCTTCCGATAAGTAGAAGGCTATACATTATAAACTATATAGTAATAAATATAAATATTGCGCATATGTCACATCGCCGCGTAGGCGCCGCGTGGGCCCGCGTGGCACTGCCACGTGGCCTTGCGTGCCACGTCGCATCCACGTGGGTCCCGCACGGAAATATCCCCCTTTTCGCCCTTTATTTAAATCATTTTAATCTTAAAAAAATCGAAATTAATTTAGAAAAATCCCGAAAAAAAATCCCTAACAATAGAAAATTCATAACTTTTAATATATAATCCAAATTAATCCAAATTTCTTTCACTTGATCTGAAATTTAATTATCTATCATTCTAAAAGGTAAAAATTGATAAATAATGAGAGTTTTAAATTTTATTTCAAAAACACATTTCTTTTTAAGGATTTTAAACTTAAGAAAATATAAATAAATGTTTATAAAATGTTTTCTCTCATTATTTTCACTCTAAAAAGCATTCAAAATCTCCAGTAAAGATGGGTTATTAATTTATTCATCATATTAAACTCTTATTTAAGGTATTTTTGAGATTATAATGATTTATTATGGAATGATAGGAAAATACACATAAGTATGATAACAGGCATGTAAATGAAAGCATTTATACCTTAATATGCATCAAAAATCATGTTTATTATGTTAATGTAGCATGTTATCACGCCACGTCACCTGCGCACTTATAAAAATCTGAAAAATCAATTTTTAATTATAAAAATCAAATTTTTAATTCCAAAAATTCTTCAATAATTCATTAAAAGTTTATAAAAATTTAGAAAAAATCTGAAAAAATCCCTAAAAAATAGAAAATTCATAACTTGCAAAATATAACTCCAAATTAATCCAAATTAGTTTCATTTGATAAGAAATTAAATATATCTATCATTCTAAAAAATCAAAGTTAATAAATAACAAGATATTTAATTTCTATTTTAAAAATACACTCATTTTTTTAATATTTTAAAACTGAGGAAATTAAACCAATGTATATAAAATGATTTCTCTCATTATTTAGCTTTAAAAACTAATTATAATCTCAAGTAAAGATGGGTTATTAAATTATTTATCTTTAATTCATCATAAAGATTTTAATGATTTTTTCATAGTATGATAGATAAACACTCATAAATATGATAACATGTTGATAAGTCACAAATTTTAGTGATAAAACATGTTTTTGTAATGAATTTTCTATGCAATCCTTTATGTTTATTTGCATGTTTTATCTACAATCTAGCATGACATGGTGATTTTTATGAATTTCAGACCTTGCCCTAAAGCTATGCATACTTATGTATTTTAAAGAGAATTTGAAGGCTTAGGTGGAGACATGAACCCTAGGAGCTAGAGGAGACAGTCCAAGAAATTTTGGAGCAGCCCATGAAGATGTCAAGAGAGGAATGGAGAGGCCCATTAAGACACAAAAGGGCAAGAGAAGAGGATCCCGATTGCTGAAGCCCGGGAGATCCAATGGCCCACCTTTCTTCTCTCTTTCTCGATTTAAACTCTTAGGGTTTCTAGAGAAGAAGCGGTCACTTTGATTCACTCCATTCTCCTTTTGAAGCTTGTGTGCAACTGTATCGGTGTCCCTCTTACCCGAGTAAGAGCAGGGAAGAAGGAGAGCGTTCAGAGCTGCTGGAGAGTAGGAGAAGAAGGGTCCTTCAAGCCTCGACGGGTGTGACACGAGGTGCCTCTCTTCCATTCTCCTCCTCGTCCTCTCTTTCCTTCTCTTTTTTGCAGGCTATCCGGGTGGCAGATAGCCCACTTGCAGCGCTCCCGACGCCACCGGCTTTCTCCAAGACTCGTCCTGCAATCCAGATTTCAGGAGACCTCGAGGTTGGAGTTGCCGCTTCACTGCTGCTGCCCGCCGGCAGCAACTTCTCGACCTTTACTTTGTTTCTCAAAAAAGGAAAAATACTCCTCTCATCACGGTTTACCCCATCACGATTTTCCCTTTCTTATTTTAGTCTTACTTGTTTTTTTTATTTTTAATGTTCTTCGCAACTCCTCATAAATCACTGTATTGTCTGCAGCAATTTCGCTTTCATCTATTTGATTTTCTCCCAAACATACATCTCTCATCACGATAAAGACCATTTCATCTCCCTCGTTTTAGTTTAGTCTTCTGAGTTCTTCACTGCTTGTCGCACCTCAGCAGATATCGCACGCATGGCTGTCGCCGTCTGCAGCTAAGCATTTGCTCAAAGCCGATTTTCGAGATCGGTTTTGAGTAAATTTTCTTCAAAACAATTTGCTTCCGCAGTTTTTTCTATTTCTATTCTCATTTCTGTCCTCATGCTCACAGGAGTCACAGCTGCTCACGTGCGGATGAGCATCAGGTCAAACTGGAGATTGAGAATCATTATTGCATCACGGAAAGTCAAAACAAATTTCTTGTTTATAGGTTAAGTCGTTCTTCATCGTCTTCGCATCTCACTCTGCATCCCACGCAGTGTCGCTCTTCTGTCGGTAGGTACATTCCTGCCACAAATCAACTTCCGAAATCAGTTTTGAAGAAAAACTGATTTCGTGATAAGCCTTACTTCCAACTCTCTACTCAGCATTTCATCGCGTTATCCTCTCTCTACCGCTTCATCGTTTCTCTAGCCGACCCCTTGCCCAAGACCGATTGCTGAAATCGGTTTTGAGGAAAGTAAATTTTTTTCCCCAAAGTCATCCGTCTCACCGGTCGAACCGCCCCTCAAGGTAGTTGTGTCTCACCCTTTCGTTGTACGACTTTCCACTGCCGACGCCCATCTTCAGGTACGTTTCTTCCTTACGATAAATCTCCGAAATCGGTTTTGAATCAAAACCGATTTCACGTAAGACGTTTTCCGTTTCTCACCTTTGTGTTTCGCCCCCGCTTCACCTCGTCCTATTTCGTTTCTGATCGTCTCTCTTTCTTCTCCTTCTTATTTTTATTCTTATTCTATTCTATATTAATTATCCCCTCCTGCTCGTATCTCTCTCCTGTCATCTCAGTCTGTATCGTCCGCCTCTCCACTCTCTTCCTATCGTCTTTTCCTTATTTCATTCCAAACTTCTCAGTATCTCTCTTCCTATGGTCTTCGTATTTCATTCTCTCTCATCGTGGTGATTTCCGGCTCTTTGCACGCATTCCTGTTATTCTTCCCATCTCTTAATTCTATTTACGTATTCCGCATTCTCTTTTATCTCTCTCTTCTGTCTTACCAGTCACTTTCAGTCACGGGAGGACTCTCCTCGTGCTGACCGTCGTATCAGCCACCTCGCCGCGCTCGTCTTATTATTCCTATCTTAATTTTATTCCTCTCTCCTCAGTAACTCTCTTCGACCTCTATATCTATAATCCACGTCTTCGGTGATTTCTCTCCCTATTTTTGGCTACTTCGAAATTCTCTCTCCTCTCTATCTTCTCCTTTGTTTTCTGTGTTCCTAATCTATCTCATACGTCACGTGGAATTTATCTTGCTTTCATTGAGGGAGTTTTAATTATTAAGTAAATTTCTAGCATATATATTTCTTACTCTCCTTAGCATTCTCAAGCTCTAGTCTTTTAAAAAAAATTCAAACACTCTCTAAAAAATTCAAGAAAAACCTTGTCTCGAATTGGAAATTCACTAGCTAATTACCTGCTCTCTGTGGATCGACCCTTGCTTGCCCTAGGCTCGTGAGGTTTATGAATGTGTTGCGTAAGCTTAAAGACTCACACGACGTAACAATTATTTATATTGTTTACCACTAATTAATACCACATTTTAAGCTTATCACATGTATAGGAATGGAATCTTCTATGCCTGAATATGCATAAATAATCATGTATTATCATGTCTATTTAGCATGTTATCAAAGCCCAAGGTGTGGGTGTGTGGGTCACTAAAATACCCAAAAGGGTTATAGGAGCTATCATCCTATATTATAGGAGCCCAAGTTTGTATCAAAAGATGACACCTTTGATGAAACACAATCCTATTATCAGCCAACCATTAGGCATGGATAGAACAATAAAAACACTCTATTATAAGTCCTAACTTCTTTGTCTTCATTCAAGATAATTGAGAAAGCAAAGTATTGACTATATTAGAAGCTCAGCAAGGAGAGGGAATTTCTGATTAGGAAATTCTTGATGAACCTTATGAGACTAACTTGATGAGCGAGGAGAGCGTGTGTAAAACCCTTACCTTATGATATGGCAATTTTTAAAAATTGATTAAAAATCTATTTAAAATTTAAATAAATTGATGTAAAATAATTTTTCACCTGTGTCTAATAAGTATCTCGTCAAAGTTATTCATCTTACTTTATTGGTGATCATTGGAGCTTTGGGATCTCTCTTTTTTATTGGTAGGCAATTCGTCATAATTGAACAAATAGTTTTTCTCAATTGGATCCTTTTGGGGTTCCTATGTGTTGTAAAAATGCCTTTAAGAAATTTGACATAAGAGAAAATATGCTTAATGGCATCTATTAGGAGGGTAGTGATGGTAACTAGGGATGGACAAAGATCGACCAGAAGACCGTCAATCGGATCGGACCGAGACCGTCGGTCTCTCAAAATGGGCTTGTAACGGTCTCGATCCAATTTTTGTCTGGTCTTGGTTATGGATTCGGTCTCAAACCAAATTAATTTTTAGTCTTCCCCAATCGTTCTCTGAACTCTCTCTGATTTGCTCTTCAATTTGGTCTTTGAACTCTCTTTGATATCCAATCTGCTCTCTCCGATCTGCTCTCTGAACTATCCAACTAGGTAAGCAGCAAGCTTTCATAATCGCTACTCCGCATTCTTCGCCAATTGTCTCATTTTTTCTCTCTCTGAGAGTTTTTCTCGGGATCAAAATTTTTCTCTGGACTCTCTCTGAACTACACTCCCAACTCTCCAACTAGGTAAGCTGCAAGTGCTCCTAATCATTGCTCCACATTCTTCCCTAATCTTCTCATCTTTTTCTCTCTTAGAGTTTTCTCTGTGTCGAATTTGTTCTCAATTTTTTATGTCATTTAATTCATTTATTATTTATTTTTGGATTTATTCAATTGAATAATTTAAGAGTTAAATTATTTTAAATTGAGAAAACTTACTAAAATCATTTCAAATTGTTTAAATGATTCTTTCCTTATTATTAAGCATGATTAGGATTTTTATTTTATAAAATATTGATGTGATTAATTTTTACATTAATTTAGAGTTATTGATTTATTTGTGATGTTATTAAATTTGAATGTGAAACCAAGAACATAGATGAACCTATCATAGGATCCCCTAATTTAATTATTTTGGTTTATTGATGCATTCATATTTACACATCACATATATCATAGATGTGATGTATGTATTTGATATTGAGATTATGGCATCCTAGGGTATGGCTACAGAGTTAATCATGGCCAACCCTAAATAAGAGATAATGGGTCTGAACCACCCAATAACAAAATTTGAAACAAAGCAGAAAAAAGAAAATTTGCATTTTTTTTCAAATATTTTATGATTTTTAAATGTTCAAAAATTCTAGAAAAATTTCAAAAAAATCTATAAAAATGATGAAAAAAAATATAAATTGTTTTATTAAGTCAAAAAAATTATTTTTTAGAAATTTTTTATGTCATTTAATTCATTTATTATCTATTTTTGGATTTATTCAATTGAATAATTTAAGAGTTAAATTATTTTAAATTGAGAAAACTTACTAAAATTGTTTCAAATTGTTTAAATGATTATTTCATTATTATTAAGCATGATTATGATTTTTATTTTATAAATTATTGATGTCATTCAAATGCAGACTAGATGATTAGTTATTGAATTAGTCTGCATTATGATTCTACTTATCATTATGATTCTACTCATTATCCCCATATATACTAATCATCTTCTGAGAGCGCAGACTAGTCATCATTGATTAGTTTGCACAAACTAGTTTGCATATATACTAGTTTGCGTATACACTAATCATCATTGAAATAATGCAGACTAGATGATTAGTATATATTATCCCCATATGGACTAATTTGAGAGCGCAACAGATAATTAGTTATTGAATTTTGGCTTTATTTTCTATCTCTAATATCTAAGTGAAATTGGTGGAGTAGTAGAACCCATATGATTTGTTAAGGTTTGGCTTCTTTCTTGATGAGCAAATATTTTAATGTGACATGGTTTCTATATAAAATGATTTTTCGACCAAGTATGTAGTATTGAAACTTATCTATAGCAAACACCACTTCCTATAGCTCTTTCATTAATCATATAGTAAAAGAAAGAGCTCTAGGAAGTGGTGTTTGCTTTCAATAAGTTTCAATAATACGTATTTGGTAGAAAAATCATTTTGTATAGAAACCATGTCACATTAAATTATTTTTTCATCAAGAAAGAAGCCAAACATTAACTTATCATACAAGTTCTACTACTCCGCCAATTTCACTTGGATATTAGAGATAGAAAAGAAAGCCAAAATTCAATAACTAATCATCTGTTGCACTCTCAAATTAGTATATATGGGGATAATATAGACTAATCATCTTTTTGTTTCCACCAGCCTTAACTTATCATTATGATTCTACTCATTAAAATGCAGACTAATCATCTTTTTGTTTCCACCAACGCAGACTAGTTCGATTAAATTGTGAGATATTCAGGGGCACCAATAATTGATGATCATAAATGATTTTTATGATATCATAAAATATCATAATTGATATTTCTTTCTAATCAATTTTCTTCATTGGATCATAAATTTGATTATACATCATTCTATATCATGTAATTAAATAACTAAAAAGTTAACCAATTTTGTTTATAAAATTCTCTAATTTACTTATGAAAGAAAACTAAATCAAAATAAATATTGGTAAAATCTTTACTCTCCTCTCATCAATCACAAATTATTCATATAATGATTAATAAATCAAAATCTAAAGTAATGAGGCTAATAATCAAAGATTTTTTATTTTTGACAACTTAAAGTTGTGAAATTTACAAAATTAGCATTAAATAATGCATATTGACCCTGTAATATAAATGCATAGAGTTCATGAAAATGTACTCAAAACATGATAACATGCATCAGTATTGTATAAAATGTGCATTCAAATCCCTTGATAAATATAAAATTTCAAGAATAAATTACATTTTATCAATGATCGAAAGTGAAATTGGTGGTATGATGTTCACCTAATTGTTACCAGATACTAGCACTAGTGATAACATGCCAACTAAACTAGAAAATACATGATTATTAATGCAAATTAAGGCATAAAACATTCTATACTAATGCATGTTATCATATTTTTTAATGTTTATCTATCATTCTATGAAAAAGTCATTATAATCTCAAAATGCATTAATTTAGGGTTAATTGTGATGAATTAAAGATAATATTTTCATAACCCATCTTACTTGAGATTATAATTAATTTTTAAGGTTAAATAATAAGAGAAATCATATTATATACACTCATATATTATTCTAAGTTTTAAAATCTAAAAGAAATGAGTGTATTTTTAAAATAAAAATTTATTCTCTTGTTATTTATTAAATATGACTTTTTAGAATGATAAATAATTTAATTTCTAATCTAATAAAACAAATTTAAATTAATTTGGAGTTATACTTTGAGAGAATAGAAAGAAAACGGCTCTTGAACATCAACGATCATTTTTCGAATTCGGGAATGAAAAGCCTTTGATCCAGCGAGTAATTGGATCAATTTGAGCGCAATCTTGGGTTAGAGATCGTGTTTCATCCTAATCTTCCTTCGGATAGCTTTAGATTTCAATCTTGAATCATAGTTTGAGTCAATTTCAATTTCAATTTGGTTTTTTACAATTTTCAATTTTAGAAATTTCTCTCTTATTCACTTGATGATTTCTCTATGAATCTTGATCCAAATTCTGTGATTTTTGATTCCGTGGATTCGTTTTCAGGTCCTCTTTCTAAAAATATCAATTTCACTAATTTCTCACCATGATTCATTGTCCGATTTGATCGTATTTCAAAAGATCATTCGAAATTATCCTACTTCTCCATGGAATCGACCCTTAGTCACCACTATACTCCTTAATTCATGATTATTCGATAAAATTGGTGAGTTTGGTATTAGTTTTGACACAAATTGGTGTGTAATTAATGACCGCACCAATATGTTCCGTCAACTAGCATGACCATCTTTTTGAAGGTGGTCTTTGATCTATTTTAATTTGGAGAGTTGAAACCCTTGATTATTGAGTTGAGATTTATGAAAGGGTCAATTTGGAGACCTAATGGCTTTGTAGCATATTTCAATGAATGAGTAGAAGATTGCTATTTTTTGGTGGACATATGTGATGGAAATGATGTGGCCTGCACGCCAATCACACTTTCATCTTTTGTTTATATTCATTGAAATGAACTTTTATTCATTTTTATTCTTGTGTGATGTTTGCAATTAAGTTCATGAACATATACAATGATCAAGTGAATTATGATGAGATCATAATACAGTGATCGCTGGTCTTTAAACATATGTTCCAAATATTCCTATTTGTAAGATATTCAAGAAGGACATTAGATTATTCGGAATAATAACGCTATCTGATCCAACTCATATGATGAGTATGGCTGATCCTATGGCCATCGATGTAGAGACACCAAGGACATATAGTGGGTACTCTTTGTAGAAAGAGTTCACGGAATTGATCTGTATGAATCTCTGACTAGTATTATGCCAAACTGTCAATCAAGTTTATTCATGTCAACGTTGCGTACGTGGTCCTTTGACTTGAGACACCAAAGACATCTTGTGGATGGATGATCATGTTTTGACTATGACTTACAAATCCCTAGCCATGGGATCTCTAAAACATCATAGATTGGATAGGACATAAAGGTTATTGAGTGGTCAAGATGAGATTATCCGCCCTCGGTATAAGAGAAAATCAACTCAAGGAATGAGGTGTGGTTAAATCCTTGGCCAAGGTAGTGGAAATATTAGAGAAGTTGTTCTCGATAATTTCGTACTTGCATCAGTATTAAGTTGAGTGACTAATTAGGGTTTGACAGTTAACCATATCCTAAATCATTAATGAGTCTCATGCGGATGAATGATTATACGTACACAATAACCGACGACGGTAGGATTCCATGAAAGAGTTCTAATGTACTCCATATCTCCCAGAATACGTGGTGTAGCTTGATACCCACCGAGCTAGTGATTCAACTTCTCAATTAGGTTAAATTGATCCTTAGCCAATTAATGTATATCTTGATATAATTAATTGACGAGGAAGACTAATTCCTTGTTATTGGTTCGATAGAGTCATTAACTAGTGAGATATATGGACTTAGAGGGTCGCACAGATGAGGTCAATGGACATCGATGGATATAGACATAATCATAAGGATTTTTGTGAAAATTTTAAATCCCCAAAGTCTACAAATAGGGGGACAACGACCATAATAAGGGGGCCCATACAAGCCTAACAGGAAATTCTCCTATCTCTTCTCTTCCTCTCATGGTGACAAGTGTTCAAGAAGAGATCCAATCGTCTAGAGATTGTGTAGATATCGCTAGAGGTTGGATGCTTAAACAGCTAGAAGAACTCCTTCAAACGATCCGTGTAAGTATAAATTTTATTCCATACTAGATGGTAGGTGACGTGTCGTTTTCGTGCGTCGTTAAAACACAAAGATGATGGTCAAACAAAATTTATAAAACCGAACTCAAAAAGATAAGATATAAAAATCAAGTATTGTGTAAGTATCGGGTCGATCCACAGAGAGCAGGGTTGACTTTAATCACAGAGTTGACTTGGTCAAACTTAGGTTTAAAAGGAGTTTTAAATAATAGAAAATAAGATGTGATGAATAGAAATGATACTAATAGACCTAATAAGAAGTTTTAAGAATTGAAATCTCGGATTTGACAGAGAAAGTCAAAAGTCAAAGTCAAAACGTTGACTTTGACCAACAGTAGGTGTTCTGCAAAATCAGAGAACCAAACAGAGTCAGAACATTACGAAAATGAGATATTTGGAAACTAAAGAGAAAATTGAATTTATTTATATATATTTCGTAATTTTTGGATAAGAAATGGATTTATTATGAATTATTGAAAATCAACTATCAGAAAATCCCCGAAATTAACACCTCGGAGGAAATCTTCAAATTAAATGACCAAATGAAATCCAAATCTTGCAATTTCTATGTCAATGGAAAGCTAAGAACTAGAGGAATCTAACAAGACCAAAATTATCAAATTCTGATTTATAAATTAAAAGTAATTGACCCCGATAGTCAACATTTGTCTTATGATAACAGATGAACAGTCCTTGGTCAAACGTCAAATTCGAGGGTCAAATGAACTCGGAATTTGATGAATTTGCTATCCACGGAAAGCTGATGAAACCAAAATCAAGTGATTTGAAATTATAATCAAAGAGATATCCTATTTTCAAAATTAGCATCTTTTTGGACTAAAATTTAGGGAAAATGAAGAACACTATGAACTAATTTGCAAAATTAAACTTCTAAATCTAATAAAAACTCGAATTACCTCCTGATAATCGATCGAATCTCACTACTAACCCGATTTCCGCAAGGATGGGGCTCCAATTCTCATGGATTGAAGCGAATTTGCTCGGATTCTTCATCGCGGACGTTTGGAATTCAAGGGGAAAATTCGATGAAATCAATGAGAAATTCGTGATCAATCCCGCTCCAATTGCTTCGCAATCGAGTCTAAACGCGGGGGGATCACGATGAACTAGAGATCTTCCTCGAAATTCGCTTAATTCCTTCACGAATCGATCAAAAGTTGAAGAACAAAGAAGGGGATTACATGCTTTTAAAGAGAAAAATTGGCCCAAAGATCGTGGGTCATTGGAGCGGTCGTGGAGGCGATTTGCAAGGGTCGTGGGAGCGGTTCCACTTGGCGAGGACGTGGCTTCAATTCCGCGACGATTTTGACCGGATTCAAAGGTCAAACAGCCTCAAATTTTGCCACGATCGCGCCGCGATCGGGCCACGATCGTGCGTCGATCGTGATCCTGGAGATCGGTCGGCCGCCATCTGATCCTGTGGGATCGATTCCGCGACGAAAGCTGTGCAATCACGGCTCGATTGCGCCGCAATCACGGCTCGATCGGACCTCGATCGTGGAGTTCTTCCTCGATTTTTCTCTGCCGGGTGATTGAGCTTCAGGTGAGATGGATGGTCACGATTGCGCATCACCGTGGCCATCGGATCGTGATCGAGAGGGAGTCCACCGCCAGCCCGTCCATCTATGAAGATCGCGATGAAGATTGCTGCGAAAAATCCGGAGCGTCCATCTCGCGATGCTCTCTCTGCCGTCTGATGGAGATCACGTGGTCTTAGCCTTGACGAAGATCGGACGTCCTCAGCTCTTCCACGTGGCGAAAGGTAAGGCGTCGATCGCCTAACTTAAATTGTATTTTAAGCACGTGTTGATTTTGTGATCGCGTGGACTCGGGTCCACGCGATCGTAGCCATCCGTGTGAGATCCGACGCTCGCCACGCGTCCACGTCACGTGCAAGGTAAAACCGTGTGGGAACATAGTCCCACACGGAAGAAAAAAAGAGAAAATCTGCGGTTAAATAGGGGAGCTCCCCTTGGCTATCATAGTGTTACCGTCCCCCCATGTTACCACGGCCCACTATACCTGTGGCCCCTCCACTTGCGAACCCTCATGCCACATGGCGCCCCACACAGGCGCCCACGTGGACCCGTCCGCGTGGCCTCCTGCCACGCGTCAGCGCCACTTGCGGCCCGCGTGGGCCGCCCGGGCTCTGCCACGTGGCCTCAATGCCGCGTCGCACCCCGAGTCGGTCCCGCGCGCCACGTCAGCCGCCGCCTCGCCACGTCAGCACCTACAGGTAAAAAATCCCCCTTTTTTGCGATTTTGTTAATAGAAAAATCAAATAAAAATCAAATAAAAATCAAATAAAATTCAGAAAAAGGGCATAAAACTTCTAAAATTCATAATTTAAAATATACAACTCCTTTTTAATCCAAATTTTCTCCATTGGATCACAAATTATTTTCTTTTTAATATCATGTCATTTAAAATATATTTAGAAAGAAGAAATCAGGATGACTTATAATTTACTTAAATCATTTCTCATTAAACATTCTAAATCATAAATTCATCCTAAAATCATCCTTCCAAACATTTACTAAAGTCAAAACTCATTCCATAACAGAGATTAACTTCTATTAATTTAAACAAAAGATTAATCATCTATTAAGCATGAAGTTATCCCTAATTTATGCATAAATATCAACTTTAGTGAAATGACATGCCAATGGAGAAAATTCCTAAAAAGTATGATAACATGCATCATATTCACATAAAATAAGCATGAATATGAGTTAATTAGGATAAGAATTCAAGTTATAAATGCATGTTATCAGTAGGATAATCTAGAATGGATGATAAGATCATCTATTCTTGGTGCTTTAACTTTGTTGAATGTCTTGATTCAACATCTTCCGCTGCAAGCATTATTTTGATCAAAACCTTGGAGAGCATGTCGAGCCTTAGATCCCATCAATATGTGGGGAGAAGAGATATATACATATGTAAAAAGGATGGGTTTGTTGTTAAATGGAAGGCGGAGAAATGCTTTTGAAAGTTATATCTAATATATGTTTATCTATGAGTGTAAAAGTAAATTTAATGAATTTTGGTGATTTTTCTATAAAATTGATCCCTAAAGGTATTTTTCACTAACATCATAAGGGTGTGGAGATATGACGTTTAGAGAAGAGGAAATCATGTAAGTTTTAAGAGATAAAATAGAAGATGTGATGACATTAAGATGGAATAGATCAAAAAGATGACTATAAACTAATAATTGAGAATTTACCACATGTTTCTGGCCCCAAATCTTACACAAATGTCATTTTTCGTTAGCCCTATGCCAAGTGATGCTCATTATCTGATGTATGATTTCTTTTATCTAGCCACTTCTATATAGAGATCCAAAAATAACCTTCAAAATTGGGGAAGAAGTCTGATGGAGAATTATCCCAAAACATGAACACAAGGGTTCCAAGTGAACCTAGATATGCACTAAGGAAGAGAAATCATTCTCAATTACAACAAAATACTATACTCCTCCTTACTCATGAGTTTGAGAAACTCACCATCCACTAAGTGAATGAAGAAGACCTCACTAAAACATTGAAAGAGAGTGTAGATCTTAAGGGAATTATCTTCCCTCCTCCTCATATTATATACTGATCTAAAGATTGACTTGGTCAAAAGAAATTAAACCTTCATCCTTAGATACTTAGAAATTCTTTTAATAGACCAAGTCAACCACCTCTTACCTTGATATAGGTTCCTAATTATCCAGACCATAACCACCATATCACAGGTACCTTGTATAGTTATAAGTATTGATCTCAAGAAAGATCAGTAGGAATCTCTTTGTTATTTACCTTCTCTCTTTGAAAACCACCCTTAGCTAGAATTTTAAGAGAGATCTATATATTAATTACATATGGAAGACAATATCTTCTTTTTCTCCTTCAAGACAAAGCCTTTTGCATGAATAAACCCATGCATGTATGGAGATCAACCAACATGAAGTTCCTTTCTATGTTGATGATTATGCTAAGAGAGCCACTATCAAAGGAAGCAGTCATACATCTCATCCTCTCAACCAATATGAGAGCAACGAAGATATTTAAAGCCAACTATGAAAGCACATGAAGGACGATTCTCAAAGAGAACTATCTCCTATCCAAGAAAGAACTTCACGCTTCAAAAGGAAGATGAAGATGTGGTTTGTTATCTACTAAAGACTCTCAAGACAATTCCGATCTCAGTCATCAGCTATCACTAAACCAATGAAGACTTAAACTGAAAATGAAGAGATGATGGATATCACGATTCAAGAGAACATGAAATCGTTGTAAATTCCATACGCTCTCTATCGGTCACCATGAGAGTTCTCATTACACAAGAGAGTCTCCACGAAGATGAAGCTAGTCGTCTGCCATAAGGAGGACAGACATGAGGATCGATCATGATCTTCTCTCCTTGTTAAAATGACATCTTACAGCTAATGAAGACATTGAAGACATCTGAGGCCTGCTACAAGAGGAAGACGATGGTTCCACGCGAGATCACACCTCATAAATAAAGAGTCTATCTGTCATTACCTTCTCTATCGAAGGACCGCAACAGAAAGAGGAAAATATCCCGCTCGTATCCTTACGACGGGTAGCGCACGTGACATATCAAAGATTACTTCCACTCCTAGCACACGATAACGTGGTCCACATGCGCATCCACAAGCAATATCTTCAATAAGCACTCAAGAGAGACGATACTGCGGGCGTTGACTTACAGAGAAAGATAAGAACAAACGCTCCTTGAGTTGTATTGGATCTGTCGCCGCGAAGATGGACAAAGCTTCTTCGTAACACCATTCCGCCACTCTCAAGACGATCGATGAGTATCGGAATTAAGGGAAGGACCCTAATATCAATCAGAGAAGACGTCAAATCGACATACAGCATCAGCGGCCACGGAAGAAATTTTAGTTATCGGGCTGTATTGAAATTGTGAGTAGAGCTCCTACGACCTCTGACGACCCTAAAGACTCAGCCTTGATGTGGACGTCAGACGACAGCCTGTAGAGAGTGCGCGGACTGAAAGGGATACAAAACGGGGGTAGTTCTTCCTGCCGCAAGTTGATTCTGTTCAAGTCTTGCCGAAGCATCAATCTGGCGCGCTGGAGAGCTCCCAGAACGTTTCTGCTTCTCTTCCATCCGTTTCTCGTGGACTACTAGCAAAATCGCTGCCTTTCATGGATTCCGGATAAGCGACCACTGCTCCATGGAAACACGAACAACCGCTTGTTAAAATCCACAGCTGTTAAACATCCGCAAGCAATCACCAAACACGGAGTGAAGCCACATATGTATTTATTGTGAGTAGTTGATCCGGCCATCCATCCTATCATCCACGGTAGAATCGTCAGCATTAGTTTTAAAATGGAAGACTTAATCTCAACCGTTACATCATGGAGTTATGGTGGCGATGCGCGCGCCACGTGGACAAAAGCCATTACGATGGTTTCCTTCTTTTCCTTCTAGAAATAAGTGTTCGACAAAATGTCGATGTATGAGCGGTATTATGAATACTTTTGTGAGTGTGATTTCTTGTGTAAATCAAGTGTTTTGTTTGTTCCAATCCACGTGTGTCTAAATCTCCTCTCAATTCCGATCTTAAACTCGTTTTATCGCCAACAAGTGGTATCAGAGCCTGAGGTTCTAAGCTGTGAAAATGCCGAAGAGAGGAGGTTCATCCGGAGGTGATGCAAACACCGCGATTCAAGAACTTGTGCCAAGAATCGAAGCAGTGACGTCTTCGATCTTCTCCCTGACTTCCATGAACTATCGTCTGTGGGCGATGAGGATGGAAGCTCACGAACTATGGGAATCCATCACCGGAACCGAGACTAACCGAAAGAAAGATCGGCAAGCTCTCTTAGCTATCTTAAATTATGTCTCAAAGTCCGTTAGTTTCCAACTCGATGTCAAGAAAACAGCAAAAGAGAATTGGGAAACAATCAGGATACTCCATGTGGGGGTAGATCATGTTGTTCAATCTAAGATCCAGTCATTGCAGTGGGAATTTGAGAACCTTGCGATGAAGAAAGATGAGAAGGTAAGTGACTTCTCGTCACGTTTCACCAAGATTATCTCCAAATTAAGAGACTTGGGAGAGCGATTAGAGGAGAAAGAAGTAGTGGCAAAGCTCCTCCGATCAATGCCGGTGAAGTATGACTCTCTAACCTTTTCTCTTGAACAATTCGGAAATACGAGAGGACTGAGTGTTGATGAGGTGATCGGGTTTTTGAGAGTCCATGAACAAAGACTCCAAGAAAGAGATTTGAGGGAAGAGGAGCAAGTTCTGCTTGCTCGAGCTTTCAATCAATCCAAGAAGAGCGATTGGGGATCATCTTCAAGAGGAAGAGGAAGAGGTTCGAACAGAGGAAGAGGAAGAGGTCGCGAACGAGGCAGATTCTCCAAGAATGACAGAGATGAAGAAGTGAAAAAACCGTTTGACAAGACAAAAATAAAGTGTTATAATATTCAAAAGATGGGTCACTTTGCTGATGAGTGGTATTCAGATACAAAGAAGAAAGGGAAAGAAGAGAAGGCAAATGTCACTAAGGAAACCGAAGAGGAATCGGCCCTCATGATGGTCGTATCTAATGAGTGTGGAGAATTACTTCTACAGGGAATGAACAATCCACATAATGATTGTATGTGGTATCTTGATACAGGAGCAAGTAGTCACATGACAGGTAAGAAGGCATTCTTTCATAATACTGACGAAAATATGAAAGGAAGAGTAAAATTTGGTGATGGATCTACAATTCCATATGAGGGCAAGGGTAACATCTATGTTACTCTTAAGAATGGTGAAATCTTGTTAATTCATAATGTTCTTTACTTACTTGACTTGAAGACTAACATCCTAAGCCTCGGAAATTTGGATGACCAAGGTTGCAAAACCTCCTTGAGCAATGGCTTCCTCACGATTCATGACAAGGCTGGCAGATTACTCACAAAAACAAAGAAGACTTCGGGAAATATGTACAAGATGAAGATCGACATAAATGAGAGGTGTAATCTGATTAAAGAAGAAGCTAGTGAAGCCTGGTTATGGCACAAGAGATTCTGCCATCAGAGTTTCTACACTCTACAAGAAATGATTAGAGGAGATTTTGTGAAAGGTTTACCTCAATTCCGAAACCCGAATGAGGTCTGTGCTCACTGCATATCAAGTAAACACTCGAGAGCCTCTTTTTCATCTTCATCACATAGAGCATTGAGTGTCCTTGAATTGATTCATATGGATATTTTTGGACCTATAAGTCCACAAACAGTAGGAGTAAAGAGATTTTTCTTCTTAATTGTGGATGATTACTCGAGGTGTATGTGGGTAGCTCTGCTTAAGGAGAAGTCAGAGGCATTAGAACAGTTCAAGAGATTTAAGTCGATGGCAGAAGCTGAGAAAGGAGTGAAAATAAAGTGTATTAGAAGTGATCGAGTGGGGAGTTCACCTCTAATGAATTTAAGGAAGTGTGTGATAAAAGTGGGATTAAGAAACAACTTACTGCCCCTTATACCCCACAACATAATGTGGTGGTTGAGAGAAAGAATAGAACTATCATGCGCCTAGTGAGGAGTATGTTAAAGGAGAAAGAACTCTCTCTAGAATTATGGGGAGATGTAGTTAGCACATGTGTATATGTGCTTAACAGGTCTTCTACAAAAGGAGTGAAAGGGAAGACACCCTATGAGAAGTGGAATAAGAGAAAACCAAGTGTGAGTCACTTAAGGATTTTCAGCTCTGTGGCATTTGTCAAAGCCACTCAAAGACTCTCAAAACTCGAAGACAGAAGTAAATGTATGCTATTCATGGGATATGAAACCGGATCAAAAGCCTACAGATGCCTTGACCCTGTCACTTTCAAAATTCACATAAGTAGAGATGTGATATTCGATGAGAAAAAGATCTTCAAGATCAGTGAAGAAGGTAAATTGGGAAAGTTGTCTTTATGTTCTTCAAATTTTCTTAAAATTACAGGATTAGAAGAAGGTGAAAGAGACTCATCTGAAGAACAAGGAGAACAATCAGTGATGAATGAGTCAAGAGAGAGAGACCTCGGTCAATTAGAAAATTCAGAAGAAGAAGAGTCAATGAGGTATAGATCCATACAATCAATATATGATGAGACTAACCTCTTGTGCAGTGAATTCTGTCTTCTCTTCCCCGAGGAACCTTCTTCTTACTCCTTGGCTATAAAACAAGGAGTATGGAGAGAAGCAATGAAGGAAGAGATCTCAGCAATCTTAAAAAACAAGACGTAGACAGTGGTTAAACCACAGGGAAATATCAAGCCAATTGGGGTTAGATGGGTGTTTCGGGTGAAGAAGGACAGTAAGGGAAAAATTCTGAGGTATAAAGCAAGGTTGGTAGTGAAGGGATATGCTCAAAAGGAAGGAATTGATTATGGTGAGATTTTCTCCCATGTTGCAAGGATGGAATCCATCCGAATCTTGATTGCAATTGCTGCACAAGAAAAGTGGGAATTGCATCACTTGGATGTTAAAACCGCTTTCTTGAATGGAGAAATCAAGGAAGATATATATATATATATATATATATATATATATATATATATATATATATATATATATATATATATATAACCCAAACTGAGGGCTTTGAAGAAAAAAAGGGATGGAGGATCACATACTGAAGTTGCAGAAGGGTTTGTATGGGTTAAAACAAGCCCCGAGAGCTTGGAATTCAAAGTTAAATGAAGTCCTTCTCCAAAAAGGTTTTGTGAGAAGCAAGTGTGATTATGGTGTATATTACACAGCAGAGATGCAAGAAAGAATTATAGTTGGAGTATATGTGGATGATATGATCATTATCGGGTCGAATTCTCACAAAATAGTGGAATTTAAAGAAATCATGAAACAGGTGTTCGAAATGACAGATTTGGGTATTCTCAGTTCCTATTTAGGAATTGAAATCAAGCATGAAGCAACCTACACCTGGCTTAATCAAAAGTCCTATATTAAAACTATCCTTCATGCATTCAAAATGAATGAATGCAATTCAGTGAGAACTCCTATGGAAGCACGGTTTAAATTGGGGATAGAAAAAGAAAATGATGAAGTGAATCCATCAAAGTTTATTAGTCTAATAGGGAGTCTCAAGTACTTATTAAACACTTGACTCGATCTAACATACAGTGTGAATTACCTGAGTAGGTACATGAGCAATCCGAGCTCAGAACATATGAATGCAGCAAAGAGAGTTCTAAGATATATCAAAGGAACATCATCATTCGGATTGAGATATGAAAGAGGTAAGAAGAAGCATTCAATTAAGGGTTTTAGTGATAGTGATTTTGCTGGTGATAGTGATGATCGGAAGAGTACATCTGGTCAAGTGTTCTTTATTGGAAATTCTGCTATCACATGGAACACAGTGAAGCAAAGTATGGTTGCATTATCGTCATGTGAAGCCGAATATATCGCGGCTATTGCCTTGAGCAAGAATCCAAGCCAGCACGGACGAAGCAAACACATCGATACAAAATTCCATTTCATTCGTGATTGTGTGGAGAAAGGGTACGTGGAAGTTGATTACGTGAAGACGGAATCACAGCTAGCGGATTCCTTCACAAAGCCATTAGAATGCATCAAATTTGAGGAAATTTGGGAGAAATTGGGCGTCGCGATGATGAACGAGGCGCGGATCAAGGAAGAGTTTGTGAGCAGTTGATCCGGCCGTCCATCCTATCATCCACGGTAGGATCGTCAGCGTCAGTTTTAAAACGGAAGACTTAATCTCACCGTTACATCGTGGAGTTATGACGGCAATGCACGCGCCATGTGGACAAAAGCCGTTACGAAGGTTTCCTTCTTTTCTTTCTATAAATAAGTGTTCGACGAAATGTCGATGTATGAGCGGTATTACGAATACTTTTGTGAGTGTGATTTCTTGTGTACATCAAGTGTTTTATTTGTTCCAATCCAATTGTGTCTAAACGTCCTCTCAATTCCGATCTTAAACTCGTTTTATCGCCAACATTTATAACTACCCACATGAAGTTAAGCTGCACCTAATCGTAGTCGAGTGTCCCATTCACCACAAGCGACACGACCTCGAGTCAACTCCTGTGAAAGGAGTTCGACCGTATCGTTTTCGTGCGTCGTTAAATCACAAAGACGATGGTCAAACAAAATTTATAAAACCGAACTCACAAAGATAAGATATAATAATCAAGTATTGTGTAAGTATCGGGTCGATCCACCGAGAGCAGGGTTGACTTTAATCACAGAGTTGACTTGGTCAAACTTAGGTTTAAAAGGAGTTTTAAATAAGAGAAAATAATTTTTAAGGAATGGAAATGATATAAATAAGCTAAATAAGAAGTTGTAAGAATTTAATTCTGGGGTTTCACAGAGAAAAGTCAAAAGTCAAAGTCAAATCATTGACTTTGACCAATAGTCGGTGTTCTATAAAATCAGAGAATCACACAGAGTCAGAAGATTACGAAAATTAGATATTTGGAAACTAGAAAGAAAATGGAATTTATGGATATATAATTCGTGAATTTTGGATAAGAAATGGATTTATTATGAATTATTGAAAATTAACTATCAGAAAATCCCTGAAATGAACACCTCAGAGGAAATCTTCAAATTGACCGGTCAAATGAAATCCAAATCAGCAATTTATATGTTAATGGAAAGCTAAGAACCAGAGGAATCTAAAGAGACCAAAATGATCGAATTCTGATTTGTAAATTGAATGTAATTGACGCCAAAAGTCAACATTTGACTTTTGATGAAAGATGAACAGTCCTTGGTCAAACGTCAAATTGAAGGGTCAAATGAACTCAGAATTTGATGAATTTGCTATCCACGGAAATCTGATGAAAATAGAAATCTAAATAAACCAAAATCAAATGATTTGGAATTATAATCAGAGAGATATCCTATTTTCAAAATCAGCGATTTTTCGGACTGAAAATTGAAAAAAAAATAAAAAAAATACTATGAACTAATTTGCAAAATTAAAGATGATATTTTTATAGTTGATTTGATTAATAGATTGATATAAGAGGAAGGAAATGTCCTAAGATTAACACATAAACCGTAAGTGTCGGTCAATCCGTCTAATCGTGACGCAGTCATCGTTATTTTACTGGAGCTTGAATTACCGCCCAAGCTTGGCGTTTATCACGGTAGAATAATGAGCTGAATAAGAAACTAGAAATCGCATAGTATCAACCTTGCCCCCTATCCTCAGTCCTCACGGGGCTTAGTCCCTCGCCCTAGCCTTGAGCGGGATCTCAGTGGCAAGGCCCTCTAACTTTCTCGAGATAGATTCAACCGATGATGATTAATTCTAAACACGTTAAGAAGATAAAACCTGATCCACCGGTGCTCCCTTGGCCTTTCGACACGAAACACTCTTGCCATGGAACAAGCGATCACAAAAGAGAATACGAAGAATCAAGTCGAGTGTCTAGATGCACTCGGTTCGTCACGCCACACAATCCTAGATACCAAGAGAACACACAAGAACATAAGAAGAACAAACAATAACTAAACATACTAGATAGTTGATCCCTAGCAGCCTTGATCCCAATGGCCAACCTCCAAAAGAAGGCTAACTAGAAGATGAAAAAAACAAGGTCTTCTCGAGCCCTAATTATAGCTCAGAAGGCATGGATGGAAAGAGGGGAGAGAGAGAAAGTTGCCCCCAAAATTTCGGCTTGATCCGCCTTCTGGATCGCCAGATATCGCGTCTGGAAGTTGGAGAAATCTAAGCTGTTGATTTAATTCTCTCTCCTACTTGACTTGGCACGGATTGATGATGGGCATTAATTTCCGTGCCTTGATTTCCGTGAACAAGGATAACTGCCGCTCCGATCCGCGTGAAATGATTCCTTCAATCATGGCCTGACACATCGCATCATCGTCAGCGATCCGCGTGAAGTGACTCCTGCAATCATGGCCTGACACATCGCATCATCGACAGCGTGGCGGGCACGGGAATCGGTGCTCCAATAATCGCGGAAATATTCCTGCGTTTCTTGAAATTCGACACTTGAAAAAAAGGTAAATCAATAGATGTAGGTATCAATGATGTGGCCACGTCATCAAATTTGCTTTCAGCAAATCTGGAGCGGCCACGTAGAAAGACAAAGTTGAAACCGCGTTGCATTTAATGCACGCGGTTTCATTTAATGAAGTGCATTTAATGCGTCAGTCAGAGATTTCTATTGGTTTAAATTGCGACGCATTTAATGCGTCGCAAGGAGCCTCTGCCATGGGTTTGTCTTATTAGGCGGGGAAAAAGGCGTTCTTTTTTTCATTGGTCCACGTAGTCTCGACCGCTGTTCCTGAAAAAGAGAGAAATAAATGTCGTTTTGTCTTATTAGGCGGGAGAAAATCCCTCTTTTTTTTCATGGGCCGACGTCCTTCTTGACTGACACGTGTCTCAATTTGATGATCGCGTGGACTCGGGTCCACGCGATCTCCGCCATTCTGACCAAATCCAACGCCCGCCGTGCATCCATGTCACCTGCAAAAAACAAATAAGAAACGTGTGGGACAGTCCCACACGGAAGAAACGGTAGAGAAAGACGCGGTTAAATAGGGGGGCGCATGGGTTATATCAATTGCGTTACCGCCCCCCTATATTACCAGGGCTCCACTATACCGGTGGGCCCTCCTTATGCAAACCTGCCACGTGGCGCCCAACACGGGCGCCCACGTGGACCCGCGTGGTCGCGTGGCCCCTTGCCTCGTGGCCACGTACTGTGCGCCTTCTGCTCCGCGCGTGGGCCACCCACGGCTCTGCCACGTGGCCTCAGCGCCGCGTCGCACCCGTGCGGTGGTCCCGCGTTCCACATGTCACTCCGCCGCTGGGCCCGCTCGCCACGTCAGCACCTGCAGGTAAAGATTCCCTTTTTTCGCGATTTTAGTAAAGAAAACCTTTAAAAAATGCATTTAAAAAGGAAAATAAAAATGAGAAAAGGCATAAACTTCAAAAAATCATATCTTAAAATATACAACTCCTTTTTAATCCAAATTTTCTCCATTGGATCACAAATTCTTTTCTTTTTAATATTATCATTTAAAATATATTTAGAAAGAAGAGATCAAGATGACTTATAATTTACTTAAATCATTTCTCATTAAACATTCTAAATCATAAATTCATCCTGAAATTATCCTTCTAAACATTTACTAAAGTCAAAAACAGAGATTAACTTCTATTAAACTTAACAAAAGATTAATCATCTATTAAGCATGAAATTATCCCTAATTTATGCATAAATATCAACTTTAGTGAAATGACATGCCAATGGAGAAAAATTCCTAAAAAGTATGATAACATGCATCATATTCACATAAAATAGGCATGAATATGAGTTAATTAGGATAAGAATTCAAGTTATAAATGCATAGTATCAAGTTCCCGTTTCGTCAATGCGGATGGCATCAGTCCTAATTCCGAGAGATCACCCAACGACCATCACGAACACACGTATCTTCACACACGAGACGAATAGATCACGGCGAAGCGTGAAATTAAATCACGAAGAGATGTCAAAACCGTCGTAACTACCTCTACCAGTTGCGACGCATCCTTTCATCCTATTTCTCTTTTCCCCTATTGATAACATGCAATTTCATGCATTAATATCATGCATTTTATGTATTTATTCTTTGAAAAATAATCATAAATGCATGTTATCATGATTTAAAATGATTAAATTGATAATTTCTATGTTTTAAAGGATATTATTGATTTTTCATAATTTAGTATTATTTTATGAGCATTTAATGATTTTGATTTATCAAGAATATAATTTTCTTTTATTATAAAATGAAATTTCCATTTTAAATGCCTTTATTGACATGAGAATATTCAGAAAGTGCATTTTTTATCATGGATTTTATTGAATGAATTTATTTCTAAGAGTACATTAATATTTTCCTAGATTTCTTATAATTTTTGGGAATATTTTAAGAAATGAAAATTATTAACAAGGCAAAAGAAAGAAATAGAGAGAAATATATAGGGTTAACATCATATAGTGGCACGACCTTTTTTCACGCTCAAATAGTGGCTAGACCTTTTTCGATGGCTCAGATACTGGCACCACCTCAGCATTCCCGCTGAGGTGGCATTTTTTATTTTTTCCTCCCCCACCTGGCTGCCACCTCTCTCTCTCTTCACTCTCTCTCTCTTCATTCTCTCTCTCGTCATTCTGTCTCTCGTCATTCTATCTCTCGTCATTCTGTCTCTCGTCATTCTCTCTCTCGTCGTTCTCTCTCTCTCTCTCTTTTCCAGTCATCTCGGAGCCGAAGTTCTGGTCGGCCCGGCTTGGTGATCCAGACCACGCACACCTCGGCGGCGCGGGGCTGCGGGGACGAAGGAGAGGAAGGGGCGATGCCCGAGCCGGTGGCCACCAGCACGACCCTTACGTACATGTGCACCAAGTAGGGCAGCCCCGCGAAAGTGCACCCCGCGGACCAGAGATGGCACGGAGGGTCCGACACCAGCCCTCGGGTGAAGTCACCTACGCCCTTTGCCCAGCATCATGTGCGACTCCTTGTTGTCCGATATGATGCCGAAGGCATGCCACTCGGATAAGGGCGGCCAGGCTGATTCTGCCCAGCAGCCGCTTTCACGCCCCAGGGAACTTGATGATGGATGCATGTCCGGAGGAAGAGCTGGCCGCCACGGGGACTCTTCTCACGGTGACCCACGGTATGATTGTAAGGACTATGACGAGGAAGGTCGACCAGATCTCCTGCTGCCTTGCCAGCTTCGAAAAGGCCAGGTTGTCGTATGACTTCGACTTGGGATCATAGCCAGGCTGAGAGGGCGACGAAAACCCCGAGAGAAGGGCTAGCGCCGTCCACCCCGCAAATCTGTGGCTTCGCTCAAAGAAGTTGTGGTGCGAGATGGCGGACGAGGAGGCACGCCGAGCATGAGAAAAGAGCAGAGAAAGGATGGCGAACGCCACGCCTATGATCTCGGGAGAGGTGTTTTTTTGGTCTTGGAGGGTCAGCACGAGGGCGTAGAGCGAGCCACGCCACGGAGGAGACGCCTCGGCGGCTGTGGATGCGCCCGTGCATTGGAGGAACGAGGTGGTGGCCGTCTTCGCCCGAGAGAGGCACCCGCGGCCTTCCCGGGGCCTTGACGGCAAACCAAAGACGAGCAGAAGGAAGAGTTCGCTTCGGCACAGCGTGAGGAGGAGCACGTTGTAGATGGCGAGCGCGGCCGCCTTACGCCCTGCCGTAGGAAAAAGTTCCGGAGATGGCCGGACCCAGTAAAACCATGTTGACGACGAAGAACACCGCGAAGAGCCGCTTGTAGACCGTGAAGGGTCCACCCGGTCCGAAGTATGGTGGAAATCCTTGATTCGGCGGCCCGCGTGGGTTTCCTCGTCGTCACGGGTTTGTCGACCTCGCGCAGCTCTTTTGGCTCGGGAAGTCCCTGTTGTTGCTTCTCGACGTCGTCGGGAATCCTCTTCGGGGATTGCCATGTCGGCATCTTCGTCGTGTTCGTCGTCGCTGTAGACATCGCGAAGTGACTGCTAGATCGGCCGAGCAATAGCGGGCCATCGTCTTGCAAGGGGAGAACCCTGCCAGGAGCTGCAAAGCGTCCGAGGCGAGCAAGCGATGGAGCGAAGGCCGATCGGCAAAAGACAGAGAAAGGGGCAGGCGTGCGGATTGATCTCGAAGAAACTTCGCGGCAGGCTGGAGAACCTGGTCACGTTCGGTCCGCCATTGTATCGAGGCGATGATCTTTGGAAGAACGAGCGCAGCGTGGACTCGGGGTTGGCGGAGAGGTGCAGGGCGTGTGAAGAGCTTGAAGGGGGTCGAGTTGGCGATGCGCGGATTTATATCAAAAAGTTACGAAGACGAAGTCATGTCTGACCGTAGACTTCTCTTTTGCGCCAAAAATATGAGGAGGTTTGGTTATTACTCCTAAGAACTTTCCTTGTTGCCCTCGGTGCGCATGCAATTTGCCCTCGGTGCGCGGAAGAGATAAAATATGATAGGAGCAGAAAGAAAGCGAGAGAGAGAAATATGAAATAGACCGATCCTTTGTCTCGGTGAGAGAGAAAGGGAGAGCGAGTCAAACCGATAGAGAGAAAAATTCGCAAGAGAGAGAGATAGTAACGGTCCAGAAGAGAGAGTAAGAGGAAAAAAATAGGAGAGAGAGAGAGTCACGAGAGACGAGTCGGGGAAGAGAAATACGAAAGAGAGTGAGACGGAGGAGTGAGAGACGAGAGAACGGCGTACGGGAAATAGGGGAGAGAGAGAGAGTAACGGTCCCGAAGAGAGAGGAAGAGGAAAAATAGGCGAAAAAAGAGAGAGAGAGTCGCGGAGAGTCGGGAAGAGAAATACGAAAGAGAGTGAGACGGAGTGAGAGACGCGAGAGCCACGTACGGGAAATAGGGGAGAGAGAGCGCGAAAGAGGAGAGAGCAGGAAAGAGAATGTGAGAGAGAGAGAGTGAAGTGGGCGACATAGAGAATGAGCGAAAGAATACACGGACGTAAATCCTATCGGGGTGAGCGACGAGTCTTCAAGAGATAGTCAGTAGCCCAACGAAGAGCCACCGAGCTTCCCACCGATCTTCCTCCGCCATTAACCCCCAAATTCCGCCACGCTCCACCCCAGCATAGTCGCAGTAAAAGCTATGGGAAACCCAAATTTCACGTTATCCCCAGCATCGTAGTACCCCCCAAAAGATCAACGCCGACGTCGGCTCCATCCAGAAGACCAGAATCTCCCCTCCACGTCGGCCTGCGGTCCGACGGGAGGTACCCAGATCTCGCCCCTCGAAGAAGAGAATGCACTTGCCCGGTGCTTCTCTGTAGTTATGGTGGGCGTAGGAGGAAGGAAGAGAAATAACCGAAACAGAGAGAGGATAGGAGAGAGAGAAAGAGACGGCGCCATGGGTGAGTCCCCAGTTCCCACGTCCCAGTTTCTCTTTCTAGATTGGAGGGAAGGTGGCGGAGAAGGGGGACTTTATGGAGGGACCGTCACGGGAGGAAGGAGGAGTTTGTCCGGATTTGCGTTCCACTGCCCTCCTCTGTAAAAAAGTATTTTAAGATCTCTAAAGGTATAGTCGATGAGAGAGATTGCGGTCCTCCTTATTCTCTCTATCTCTCTTCGTTATCTTCCTCTCCGTGACGATATCCTGTGGAGGAGAGAAGGCGTTATCTTCCTCTTCGTTATTTTCCTTGTAGGCGAGTCGGCGAAAAAAAATTTGGCTGAAGAGGAGAGCTATTGGGGCAAACTCCTCCCGAGTGTGTGCAGCGGGCTCATTTTTTGCTTCAAGGCGAGTCGGCGAAAAAAAATTTGGCTCTCTCTTGAATCAATCTCTCAAGAAGGCTCCCATCTCTCTCACTCTCCAACTCATAGTGGCGGATAGAACGCTCACATTCCGGATCCTTTCTCAAGTACACACGCCCAACTGCAGATTTATTTTTGTCGAAGAGTTTTGCATCTCGCGCTTTTCTTACTTAGTCTTACCAATGGAAATGCGGCGAGTTGACTTGCTAGGGAGTGAAATACGCCGTCGCAAACTTGGAATAGTCTTTGATCCTTTCGTGGATGTTACAATATACGATCCATATTTACGATTTTGTGGGTTTATAAATGATTATTTCTTTATCCTCATCGTAGATCTCAAAGTCTCGAGTAGAAATCGTCCAAAGGCACCAGTTTGATTTGTTTTTTTTTCTCATTTTTTATCAAAATCGTTTTTGGCAAAATATTTTTCAATTCATCTTTTGCATTTCGTCCCTAGCAATATTTTGTTCGAATTTGATCGCTGTGTGCAGGATTTTATTTTTTAAATTCTCTGTTCAGTGTGTGATTTTATCTATACAATTTTCCAAACGTCATTCCCTTTGAATTTGGCTCTCTCTCTTGAATTTTCCGAATATCATTACTGAATTTTTCGTTGTTCTCAGAGTCATAAATGATTTTTTTTTCTTGTCGGACGAGCAATAGATTTATTAAACGATATTCAATAAAATTTCCTTTTATTTTTTTAAGATTCTCTCTTTTTTTTGATAATATTGGCATCAAAATTGAATAGATATTGGTATTGGTATCATTATTCAATATCGATATCAAATACTGACATTGATATTGAATAGATATTTGAACTGGTATTGGTATTCAAAATCGATGTCGAATACGGAGATTGAATATCAATATCCATACAGATATCGATGTTCCTTACGGAATATCCTAATTTAGTTTTTTTCCTTGCCATGATCGAGTCCGAAATTCCACGATATGAGTGACGCGGATAGTGACTACAATCCTCATCCGCAAGACGAGGCATTTGATTATGATACCGAGTGATCCGAGAGGGATACTTATTTGAAGATGACAATGATGAATTTACGAACAATGAGCGAACATAACATGGCAGAATTTGTATTGCAAGCCCACGACGTTGACTACGATAGTGAGTATGCTAATTCCGATGACTGACATTGTAAGTCAACCAGATGTGGATGATGAAGGTAACCTTAGGAGTGAACCTCATATGGTCGACCGGATTATAAGTCAACGTGATAGGGGCACATGGTATGACCCCAGAATGCCCCATGGAGGAGATCCAATTTCATGTTGGCATGAAGTCGATTCGCTGATGCCTTTTCGTACAGCGAGTGACGGATAGCGCCATAGCAAATGGTTTCACGGCCAACTACGTTAGGGGAGGGACGCAAAGGTAGAATTTAAATGCAAAGCAATTTTGTCCAGTGGAGGATATACGCTAGCTGGAATACAACAAAAGAGACCTTTGTTGTGAAGGCTCCTAACGGATCATCATACATGCGAGCGGGGTAACGGATAACGGTCACGTAACCTATAAGTGGATTGCAAACCACTTCTTAGAGAGATTTCGGATGACTCCGGATTGGAAGGCGAGTGGATATAATGCGAGAAATCCACGAAGTACATGGAGTGCATGTTTCGCAACAAACATGTAACGAGCAAAAAGGCGAGGCGCGCAAAATGATCGAAGGGTCTTTAGATGACCACTATCACTGGCTTCCTGCCTGCGTTGCGGGAGCGAAGGCGCATAATAGAGGAAGTACTTTCTTTATGGTCAACGAAGCGAGACAATCCGACTCCTCGCTTAGGTTCAAGAGACTATATGTGTGCTTTAAACCTATTGTAGAAGGGTTCAAAGCTCGGTTGCAAAAGTGTCATTGGACTCGATGGTTGTTTTCTTAAGACTATAACGAAAGGGCTACTTGTTGAGCGCAATTGGCAAGGATGGGAACGATCAAATGTACCCTATTGCATGGGCTGTGGTTGAAGGGGAAAATGAAAAATTCATGGAAATGGTTCATTGAATTGCTCATGGATAGCTTGGAAATTGTAGATGGCAGTGGGTGGACGATCATTAGTGATCAGCAGAAGGTACATAACTGACCCATTCATAAGATTATACATAATAACTTTTTCCTTTCTCACATTGTGCATGGCCTACAAAATGCAGTTGAATCTCTCCTACCACATGCGAGCATAGGAATTGTGCGAGGCATATTCACGCAAATTGGAAGAAGAAGGGACACTCCACTACGCTATTGAAGAATATGTTTTGGAAAGCTGTGAAATGCACCACCCATCAAGAATTCGAACGGATCATGCGCCGGATGGAAGCAATAAAACCACGGGCCGCGCACAACTTCCAAGGCTGTGGGAGTACAAAAGTTACTGCGAGCATTCATTTCTACGCATAATACATCTCCAACGACTGATAATAATGTACGTGAAAGCTTTAACAATTATATCCTACTCGGCAAGATCCATGCGAATCATAGATATGCTTGAGTATATAAGAAGCGCGATCATGCATAGGATAGTGCGCAAGAGGAGTAAAAGTTCAGGCAGTTCTGATGAGTTATGCCCAAAAATAAGAAAGCTGCTGAACAAAATCATTTTGAGCTCTAGGAAATGCACTTCGAAAGCTGCTGGCGACTACAAATATGAAGTGAGTACCTTGGGAAACCAATTTGTTGTTGACTTACGTGCTAGAACGTGTGGTTGCAGATTCTGGGATGTCACGGGTATTCCATGCCCCCACGTTGTTAGTTGTATTCATTGTGAAAATTGGGACCCCAGCTACTTCGTCTCTGATTGGTTCAAGATAGAGAAATACAGAGATGCATATAGTCGCTCTATTACTCCGATGGATAGTAAGATCGTGTGGCGCTATAACCAATGCGACTACTTATTTCTCCCGTTGGTGCGGAGACAACCCGGAAGGCCAAAGCATAAAAGAAGAGTTGACAATAGTGAGATAGAACCGACTCGTCCAAGCTCATCCAGGAAAGGCGTGCGAATGACGTGCAGCATTTGTGGCCAAACTGGCCACAATCGAAAGAAGTGTACCCACAGGAGGGTACAAGATGTCATCAGAGTAAGTGTTCGAATTTCTAATAAATTATTTCCTGCCTTTGAAGTTTATTAGTATTAGATGAATAAATTGACTCATTGTATTATGCAGGGTTCGCAAGTGGCTACAAAACCTGCACCCGGTTCTAGTGGTTCATGCTACGCCACTTAATTAACTGTAGCTATCCTTCAATCTACACTTATTTTTCATGTATTTTTGCCTCATTTGTTACTTTTGAGGAATATTCGAGTGTTTTACTTGACAATAGTGATCCCTTTATCTTACTTATAAAGGTCGGAAAGCCTTCGAGCAGTACCAATGGCAGCAGCAAATCTAATCCAAATTCTAAAGTTGTAAGAGAGAATCTTCTCTCATTCCTTATATTCTTATTATTTCTTCCATGCAGTTAATGTTTTGTGTGGTTTTTATTTTTGACCGTCTTTGGTTTTTCTTGTTAATTTAGATGGATCAGAGAGAGAGAGAGAGAGAGAGAGAGAGAGGTGTGGAGAGTGGGGAGAGATAGAAATTGGAAAAGAAGAGGGGTGGAGATGTAGAGGGGCTTGTGGAGGGGCTGAGGTGACAGAAGAGAGAGGAAAACACTCTTGCGCTGCGTCTGAGACGAAAGCGGCGGGATCAAGCTGCGTCAATGGCTCAGCATTCCCACTGAGGTGGAATTTTTTATTTTTTCCTCCCCCACCTGGCTGCCACCTCTCTCTCTCTTTATTCTCTTCCTCTCTCTTCATTCTCTCTCTTGTCATTCTGTCTCTCGTCATTCTCTCTCTCGTCGTTCTCTCTCTCTCTCTCTCTCTCTCTCTCTCTCTCTCTCTTTTCCAGTTTCCCCCAACTCCCTTTCTCTCACTCAGTATAGTCGCCGCACTTCTGTGGCGAATCATTCTTCTAAAGCCGTCTCAGATTAGTTATCCAAATGGAAGGCCGGCAACGGAGTCACTTGTCCTGTATATTTTTCTCTTCAAAAGAAAGGCAGCGAAGAATTAAACCTCTTAGTTAATGATTTCTCTCTCTCTCGAGGAAGAGGAAAAAGGGTACAAGAAAGAGCCTATGAGGTTACTATTCTTCTTTCTTTATTGCACTTCATCGGCGTTTTACTCTTTCTCTCTCTCTATTTCTATTTCTAGAAGGAAGACGAAAGAGCCTTACCAAATCCGGACAAACTCCTCCTTCCTCCCGTGACGGTCCCTCCATAAAGTCCCCCTTCTCCGCCACCTTCCCTCCAATCTAGAAAGAAAGCTGGGGACGTGGGAGCGGGGACTCACCCATGGCGTCGTCTCTTTCTCTCTCTCTATCCTCTCTCGTTTCGGTTATTTCTCTTCCTTCCTCCTACGCCCACCATAACTACAGAGAAGCACTGGGCAAGTGCATTCTCTTCTTCGAGGGCGAGAGATGCGGTACCTCCCGTCGGACCGCAGGGCGACGTGGAGGGAGATTCCGAGTCTTTTGGATGGAGCCGACGTCGGCGTTGATCTTTTGGGGGTACTACGATGCTGGGGATAACGTGAAATTTGGGTTTCCCATAGCTTTTTCTTCGAGACTATGCTGGGGTGGAGCGTGGCGGAATTTGGGGGTTAATGGCGGAGGAAGATCGGCGGGAAGCTCTGGTGGCTCTTCATTGGGCTACTGACTATCTCCCTCGAAGTCGTCGCTCACCCCGATAGGATTTACGTCCAGGTATTCTTTCGCTCATTCTCTATGTCGCCCACTTCACTCTCTTTCTCTCATTCTCTTTCCTGCTCTCTCCTCTTTTGCGCTCTCTCTCTCCCCTATTTCCTGTACGTGGCTCTCAGTCTCTCACTCCGTCTCACTCTCTTTCGTATTTCTCTTCCTGACTCTCTGCGACTCTCTCTCTCTTTTTCGCCTATTTTTCCTCTTCCTCTCTCTTCGGGACCGTTACTCTCTCTCTCTCTCTCCCCTATTTCCTGTACGTCGTTCTCTGTCTCTCACTCCTCCGTCTCACTCTCTTTCGTATTTCTCTTCCTGACTGTCTCTGTGACTCTCTCTCTCTCTCTCTCCTATTTTTCCTCTTCCTTTCTCTTCGGGACCGTTACTATCTCTCTCTCTCTTGCGAATTTTCTCTCTATCGGTTTGACTCGCTCTCCCTTTCTCTCTCACTGAGACAGTGACGGTCTATTTCATATTTCTCTCTCTCTCGCTTTCTTTCTCGGTTCCTATCATATTTTATCTCTTCCGCGCACGAGGGCAAATTGCATGCGCCGAGGGGCAACAAGGAAAGTTCTTAGGAGTAATAACCAAACCTCCTCATATTTTTGGCGCAAAAAAGAAGTCTACGGTCGAGACATGACTTCGTCTTCAGAACTTTTTGATATAAATCCGGCGCATCGCCAACTGGCCCCTTCAAGCTCTTCACACGCCCTGCACCTCTCTACCAACCACGAGTCCACGCTGCGCTTGTTCTTCCAAAGATCACTTGCCTCGAGACAATGGCGGACCGAACGTGACCAGGTTCTCAGGCTGCGCGAAGTTTCCTTCGAGATCAATCCGCACGCCGATCCCTTCTCTGTCTCTCGCCGATCGGCCTTCTGCTCCATCGTTTAGATACGCCTACGGGCGCTTTGCAGCTCCGGCAGGTTCTCCCCCTTGCAAGGCGATGGCCGCTATCGCTCGGCCGATCTAGCGATCACTTACGTGATGTCTCGGCGACGATGAACACGACGAAGATGCCGACATGGCAATCACGAAGAGGATTCCGACGGCGTCGAGAAGCAACAACGGGGACTTCCCAGAGCCAAAAGAGCTGCGCGAGGTCAACAAACTCAGTGACGACGAGGGAAACCCACGCGGGCCAGCGAATCCGGGATTTCCACCATACTTCGGACCAGGGGACCCTTCACGGTCTACAAGCGGCTCTTCGCGGTGTTCTTCGTCGTCAACATGGTTTTCTTGGGTCGGCCATCTCAGGGAACTTTTCCTACGCGGGCGTAAGGCGGCCGCGTCCGCCATCTACAACGTGCTCCTCCTCACGTTGTGCCGAGCGAACTCTTCCTTCGGTTCGTCTTTTTGGTTTTGCCGTCAAGGCCACAGGGAAGGCCGCGGGTGCCTCTGCGGGCGAGACGGCCACCACCTCGTTCCTCCAATGCATCGGCGGCATCCACGGCGGCTGAGGCGTCTCCTCCGTGGCGTGGCTCGTCTACGCCCTCGTGCTGACGCCCTACAAGACCCGAAAAAACACCTCTCCTGAGATCATAGGCGTGGCGTCTGCCATCCTTTCTCTGCTCTCTTTCTCATGCACGGCGGCGTTCCCCCTCGTCCGCCATCGCACCCAACTTCTTTGAGCGAAGCCATAGATTTGCGGGGGTGGACGGCGCTAGCCCTTCTCCGGGTTTTTCGTCGTCCTCTCAGCTGGCTATGATCCCAAGTCAAAGTCATACGACAACCTGGCCTTTTCGAAGGCGGCAAGGCAGCGGGAGATCTGGTCGACCTTCCTCGTCATAGTCCTTACAATCATACGGTGGGTCACCATGAGAAGAGTCCCCAGTGGCGGCCAGCTCTTCCTCCGGACACGCATCCATCATCAAGTTCCCGGGGCGTGAAAGCCGGGCTGCTGGGCAGAATCAGCCGGTCGCCCTTATCAGAGTGGCATGCCTTCGGCATCATATCGGACAACAAGGAGTCGCACATGATGCTTTGGCGGGGCGAGTGGCGACTTCACCCGAGGGCTGGTGTCGGACCCTCCACGCCATCTCTGGGTCAGCGGGGTGCACTTCGCGGGGCTGCCCTACTTGGTGCACATGTACAGAAGGGTCGTGCTGGTGGCCACCGGCTCGGGCATCGCCTCCTTCCTCTCCTTCGTCCTGCAGCCCTGCGCCGCCGAGGTGTGCGTGGTCTAGATCACCAAGTCGGTCGACCAGAACTTCGGCTCCGAGATGACTGGAAAAGAGAGAGAGAGAGAGAGAGAGAGAGAGAGAGAGAGAGAGAACGACGAGAGAGAGAATGACGAGAGACAGAATGACGAGAGAGAGAATGAAGAGAGAGAGAGGTGGCATCCAGGTGGGGGAGGAAAAAATAAAAAATGCCACCTCAGCGGGAATGCTGAGGTGGTGCTAGTATCTGAGCCATCGAAAAAGGTCGTGCCACTATTTGAGCGTGAAAAAAGGTCGTGCCAGTATATGATGTTAACCCAAATATATGAAAAAAGGTCGTGCCAGTATCTGATAATTACCCTAAAGGTCGTGCCACTATATGATGTTAACCCAAATATATATATATATATATATATATATATATGAGAGAAGGGAGACCCCTCCTCTCTCTCTCTCTCTCTCTCTCTCTCTCTCTCTCTCTTCATCTCTTCCTCCATTTCTCCTCATCCCCTCGCTCTCTCACTCGCGACAGAAATTCCGTCGCGAGGAGAGGCGGGAGGAAATTCCTCCCCTCTCTCTCTCCGCACTCTTTCCTTCTCTTTTCTCTCCCTCTCTCCTCTCTCCCTCCAGATTCCGTTTCTTCCCCTTCTTCTCTCTCCCAACCTCTCTTCTTTCTCTCCTTCTCTTCCCCACGCATGCGTGCGCGCGTAAGGAAGAGAGGGAGATTTCCTCTCTTCTTCTTCTTCTTCTTCACTCACTCTCTCTCTCTCCATTTCTCTATCTTCTGCGATCTTCCTCCTCTCCTCTCTCTCTCCCCCCATTTCACTCTCTTCCTCTTTCTCTTTCCTTCTCTTCTTTCTCTCTCATAATCTCTCTCTTCTTTCTCTCCTCCTTCGCTCTCTCTGTCGCTGTCTTCCCTCTCTCCCACATTCTTTCTCTCTTTCCGGAAGTTATTCCTCTCTCTTTCGCCTTTCTTTCCTCTCTCTCCAGAGCTCCCCTCTCTGGCGACGGAAATTTTTCTATCGCCAGACGAGTCTCTCTCCTTCCTTTCTTCCGCTTTCTCTCTCCTCTGCGCTCTTCCCTCTCTTCCAGTTTTCTCTCTCCGCACTCTCTTTTTATCTCTTCTTTCTCCTCTCCTTCCTTCTCTCTTCTCCTTTGTCTCCCTCTCATTTTTTCTTCTCTCTCTCCCCTCTCTCCCTCCCTCCTGCGACAAAAATTTTCCAGTCGCGAGGAGAGGCGGGAGGAGTTTCTTCTTCCTCTCCTTGTTTCGCCGCGACAACTCCTGCCGTCGAGAGAGAGAAATGAAAGGAGAGAGAATAGAGTGGAGAAGAGAGAGGAGAGAGAGTGAAAACGTTTAAACTTTAATTTTTCTCTTTTTAGTGTGTGACTCAGCGAAGTTTGACCGGTGGGGAGCGGGTTGACCGGCGCGATTGGAGGAGAGAGAAACCAGATCAACGGTCAGAAATGATCCAAATTAAAAGCCTGATATCCGACGATCTGGATGGAGTTAGGGGCTGAAATTTCGTGGGCATGATCGTCATTTTATGCTCCACGAATTTGCTGAGGCTGATTTAAGTTCTGAGACGAAAAAGTTAGGGTTATGAATGTTTTTGTTGTATGCTTCTAGCATTGGCTAGCCAGAAGGAAAGAAAGCAACGATGGATCATTCATCATGTGTTGAACTTCATTCTCAGTGAGTTTCTTCCCTCTTCTGTTCATTCTTCGTGTTGGATGCAAGACGCCAAGTCCGGGCGAAATATACGGCTCTCGAAGGTATATTTTGATTAGGGAGCATCACTGGATAGTATTTTCATCACAAATCTTAGATTAGAACTATCTTCTATCCATTTCTTCTATTTTCCTCAACTGTTCATCCACATTTCTACATTTAAAAACCCTAAAAAAAATCACTTTTCCACCATCGATCAAGGGTTTCCAATCTTCGAAAGGAGTTTGGAAGTGTTTGATCGGTTCATTTCATCTCCACGCACGTTTTCTTCCTTTCACCGTTCATTTTCGCTTTCTAAATCTAAAAATACCAAAAACTATCTTCTGATTTCAATCTTTTAACCTTCCTCCCTGTGGATTCGACCTCGACTTGCCACTGTTCTAATTTAAAAATCAGTTTCAAAGAGTTGAGTGTAAATTTTGTTTGATACGTAAAATCGCGCATTCAACGACCGCATTTTTACGCTTATCACCTATTCTATAAAAGAGGAAAATGCAAGAAGAGAATGCAGTTGTTATTGTTGAATGAAAATTTTCCTCTTGGAAATTTTATGTGTTCCGTGCTTTTCCCGTGACTCCTCCAATACCTTTCTCCGAGTTTCTATCTCTCTTTCTTTTCTCCCTCCCGTTCTATCCTCTTTCATTCATCTCAAAGTAACAATCATGACAGGAAATTATTTTGATCGTGGAGTGATCTCATAGCATCAACTTCACGTCGAACAAGGTATCATCCTCTCTCCTTTATTCCGTGTATGATAGTTCACATAGATAGTATCATAAGTCCATCATTGACTCTATCTTCTTTCTGTTCTATCCCTGTCATTATTATCCTATCCTCTTTTCATTCTCTCCGTCTTCTTTAATCCCCCACACTATTCTCCATTCATCCCACGACTCCTTAGTATCCTATCCGTTCTTCTTATTTTCTCAACCACTATCGTTATCACTGCTGTTCACTCACATAATCGCAATATCCTTAATATTCTTCTCATTAGTCTTACTCTTCTATCCATAAACCGAATCCTCTCTTACCCATTGTTCTCCTCTTCAAATATCTATCATCGTCATTATCTTCTGAATCCTAAACACATTATCCACGTCCTACATTAATTAATCTGCACCTTAATCATCCACATTGTATCCTTTAAATATATTCTCTTCATATTCATATGATCATCTTTATTACCATCTTCTTCTCTCCTATCCTTTTCCGAATTATTCTCTACCATATCCTCTCTGAATTATAAACTTATTCCTCAGTGATATCATTCATAGGTCCTCCATAAAGACTGTAGGATATTACATAATTCACAACATTAAATAATCATCACGTCCTTCACCCTTCTATTCATCACTCACTCATATTCTCATCCTCATCTACATACATATCATCATTTTAAAATATCCTACATCAAAGTCTTTTACTCCTATGGAGAAATTGTCCACAATGGATAATATGCATCAATTATTGGAAGTTGAATGTATCTATTAAAAAGAATCACTTCCACTACCCTTTATTGACAAGATTTATTGATAGTTATTTAGGGTAAAATCTAATACCATCCACTCACACAACCATGAGAAGACTAACTTTCATGTGCCCATTTTGCAACTTCACTTTTAATTGAATGGTCTTTCATTTGTGAAATGCACTAGAAACATTTGATTTTAGATTGAACTTTGATGATTGCCTCAGTCACTTGACCATGATTTGAATTCTAAATCAAGAAGAAATTAGGTTTATCTTGGGAAAATCCTATTTAATGGAATGCCAAGTAGTGATTTAGGGACATGTAGTCTAGGAGAAAGGTCTTGGGAGTCGAAAATGCCAAAGTCAAAGTCATCCAAAATCTCATAATGAAAACTTTGAGGATTTCTTGGGCATATTGACTTTTATTGTACATTTTTTAAGACTTTTCCAAAATCTTGAAACCTTTTACCATCTCCGCTACAAGGATAAGGAATTTGGCATTGAAAAAGAGGGATAACAAGCTTTAAGTTTTCCAAGTTTTCACAAATAGAGGCATTCATTTCTATAGTGCATGATTGAGGTTTATCATTTGAAAATTTGTGTGATGCTTTGGACAATGTGTTGGAGTAGGTTTCAGCCAAAAGGTGGCCAAAAACTCAACTGTCCCCTTGAATGCATTTGTAACTTTAATTGATGTTTATCTAAACTATATGATTAATGAAAGATCTCTAGGAAGTGGTGTTTGCTATAAATAAGTTTCAATAATACGTATTTGGTAGAAAAATAATTTTGTATATAAATAAGTTTCACATTAAAAAATTTGCTCATCAAGAAAGAAGCCAAACCTTAACTTATCATACGGGTTCTACTACTCCACCAATTTCACTTGGACATTAGAGATAGAAAAGAAAACCAAAATTCAATAAATAATCATCTGTTGCACTCTCAAATTAGTATATACGGGGATAATGCAAACTAATCATCTTTTTGTTTCCACCAGCCTTAACTTATCATTATGACTCTACTCATTAAAATGCAGACTAATCATCTTTTTGTTTCCACCAACGCAAACTAGTTTGATTAAGTTGTGAGATATTCAGGGGCAAGATCAATCCTCGATTTCTGATCCATCCATCAAAAGGCCAAGTTCATGCATGACATCAAATAATTGTTCAATCTAACAATGGGACCAAGTAATCAGGAAGTGTAGGCCTTGAGAAGAAAATCATGGGATTTTATAACTATATCATTCACCCATATGCGGGGAACATTTTGCAATTAGGAGAACTAAAGAATCTAAAAAACAATTTTTATAGCAAAAACTCTTCAAGAAGCAAAAGCATTGTGTGAGGAATATTTGAAATGACAATCAAAAATTAAATTTCTCAATGAGATGTAATGTTGATGGAACTGATCCTTAGGTAAAGATATGCAAATTATAGGGAATCCATATTATGGTTTCATTTCCACCCTCTAAAGGAAATGAGTATAACTTGATTGATATGGATTTTGTGTCCCAATGGGTCAAAGCTATGCTAATAAAGAAAAATTATCATATGTGGTCTCCAAGTTCATCACACAATAGAGTTTTTCTCATTTCAAAAGATGGATATGATGTGGCCTACAATACAATTGCACTTTCATGTCTTGTTTATTCACTAAAAATAAATTTTATTTACTATTATTCTTTTTTGATATTTATAATGAAGTCCATGAGCATAAACAATGACCAAGCAAATTATGATATGATGATATCACAACAATCATTAGTCCTTAAATGTATATATCCTAAATATTCCTATTTTATGGATATTTGAGAAGGACATCACGTTATGGAGGAAAGAATAATATGATTTGATATGACTCATATAATGAGTATGGTTGATCCTATTGCCATCAATGTAGAGAAACCAAGGATAGAACACAAAAGAGGAGACCAAGGATAGACCACTAAATTGATCCATATGAACCCTTACATGGTATTATATGATGGATATTATATGGCCTATAAGCCAATCAAACTTTCATGTATCTTGTTTATGTTCATTGAAATGAAATTTATTCATTGTCATTCTTGTGTGATGTTTGCAATGAATTCCATGAGCATGTGCAATGAACAAGTGAATTATGATGAGATCATAATATAGTGATCACTAGTCTTTAAACATATGTTCTAAACATTCCTATTCGTGAGATATTCGGGAAGGACATCGAATTATTCAGAAAGAATATCACTATCTAATCCATCTCGTATGATGAGTATGGCTGATCCTATGGCCATCAGTGTGGAGACACTAAGGATAGATAGTGGGTGCTCTTTGGAGAAAGAGTTCACTGAATTGATACTTATGAATCCCTGAATATTATTATACCTAACTGTTAATCAGGTTGATTCATGTCATGATTGTGTATATGGTCCTTTGACTTGAGACACCAAAGACTTCTTGTGGATGGATGATCGTGTTTTGATTATGACTTACGAATCCCTAGCCACGAGATATCTAAAACGTCATATATTGGATACGACATGAAGTACACAAAGATGATTGTGTGGTCAAGATGGGATCATCCATCCTCGGTATTTGAGGAGATTGACTCAAAGGAATGAGATGCGATGACATCCTTGGCCAAGGTAGTAGAAATATCGAAGGAGTTCTCGATGATTTCTACACGCATCAGTACTAACTTGAGTGACCGATTAGGGTTTGATAGTTGACCATACCCTAAGTCATTCATGAGTGTAATGTGGATGAAGGATTATACATACATGGTAATCAATGACGGGAAGGTTCCATAAGTGAGTTCTTACATACTCTATACTCTATATACGTGGTGTAGCTTGGCACCCAACGGGCTGGCAACTAAACTTATCAATTGGGTTAAATCGATCCTTGATTAATTAATCTATATGTGGATGTGGATAATTAATTAAGGTTGACCAATAAGGTGTTATTTGGTCTATAGAGTTATTAACTAGTGAGATATATGGACCTAGAGGGTCACACACAAGGTTTATGGATGTTGGTGGATAACGACATAATTATGAGGGTTTTTATGAAAAAACCTTATTCCAAATGTCTATAAATAGGGGGAGAACGACCACAACTCAAGGTGCCCATGCAAGCCTTGTGGTAATTCTCTCCTTTCTTCTCTTTCTCTCTTGGTGAAGATTTTTGAAGAGGAGATCCAACCATCCAGAGACCGTGTGGATACCGCTAGAGCCTAGACACTTGAATAGCTTCAAGAACTCCTTCAAGGAAACCTGTAAGTATGTTTTCTCATACATACTAGATGATAGGATTATCTGTTCTTGGTGGCTTGGTATTTTGAATGTCCGATTCAATGTTTTTCCGCTGCATTTGATGTTTTGATCAAAATTTCGGAAAGTTATCGACCTCAGATCTCACTCATGGTGATCTTCTCCATCGGTGTCAAAAAATCAAGCAATTTCTTCATCAGGATTCAAGCTCTCACACACTCTTGCCTCGTCGATTGTACACTCCCTCTTTGGCGGGATTTCTCTTTGTTGAAAGCAACAGATAAGAACATGGTGGCGTACGACCTCCGTCACCACCAAGGTCTGATATCACGGTGCCGGAGGAGCCTAACAAGACGAGACCGCGAGATCGTCAATTTTACACGGTCTAGTGTCAAAACAAAGTCCAAACTTACCAATTTTATAAAATTATCTTGAATTGAGGGGTATAATGGTAAATAAGGGTTGAATCCACAAGGAAATAAGGTTATTTTGAGAGATCTTTTGGAATTTGATCAAATCGGATGATGAATTGAGGTGAGAAATTAGGGAAAATGGTGGATTTAGAAAGATAGCTCGAAGACGTATCCACAGAATCAAAAATCACTCGATTTGGATTAGTAATCACGGAGAAATCAAAGAGCGAAGTGAGATGAAATTTTTGAAATCGGAAGAACTAAAACCGAAATTGAAAATGAAATTAAACTAAATTACGATCCTAAGTTACAAATTGATGATACATGACGATAGATTAGAGGGAAAACATGTTTTCTAACCCGAGATAGCAATCGAAATGATCCAATTAATCGCAAGATCGATGCTTTTCATTCCGCGATTTCGAAATCGAGCATCGGTGTTCAAGAGACAAATTCTCCTTAATTGATCAATGAAATCTCACTTTTAATCACTCCGTGGACGCGGAAACGAGCCTAGAAGAGATTAAAAGTGAGAGATTCAAGGATGGAAGGGTACAGATAGATCAATTTGATGAAATCATCCAAGAATGTCTTACAAAATTGAAGAACACCTTAATTTATAGGTGATTTGGGCGTAATCGTCAGATGGATTTCAATCGACGGTTTAGATGAAACGGTTCACCGTGAACCGTTTCACTTAAATCGTGGCCGTCTGATCTTGATGGAGGGCTTGGATTTAATCCACATGGATAAGCGTTTTATAACGCATCTGATCGCCGCCGTTGGATCGCGATCCGACGATCAGGATGCTCCCCCCGCGCATTAATCTGAGCCGTTATAACTCCCTCTTTAAAGCACGTGCACTTGATGAGATCAGGTGGACTGTGAGTCCACATGATCCACGCCCTTCGATCGATTAATCGCATAATCCAACGCTCCTCCTTCGGCCATGTGTCCTGCACATTTAAACTCCGTGTGGAACTTAGTCCCACACAGGAAAAATTAAAAGAAAGGATCGAGTATATAAACGGTGAGAAATATGAGGGTTAGCTTAAATTCTGACTACGGAATGCTTATATGTACTATAACCCTAATATTACGAGTAAATATAAATATGCATGCCACTTGTCACCTCCTCGCTATGCATGCGCTCGCGTGGGTCTGCGTGGCTCTGCCACGTGGCCTTGCGTGCCACGTCGCTTCCACGTGGGTCCCGCGCGAAAATAAACCCCCTTTTTATCTTTAAACGATTAAAATTCAAAAATAAATTCAGAAAACTCTGAAAAAATCCCTAAAAATTAGAAAATTCATAACTTTCAAAATACAAATCCAAGTTAATCCAGATTTTTTTTCAATGGTTCTAATATTCAATTATCTATCATTATAAAAAGTCAAAATATTTAAATAACAAGAGATTTAATTTCTATTTCAAAAATACATTCATTTCTTTAAGATTTTAACTTTAGAAAATTTAATGAATGTTTATAAAAATGATTTCTCTCATTATTTAAGAACCAATTATAATCTCAAGTGAAGATAGGTTATAAAATCATTTATCTTTAATTCATCATAATTAACCCTATACTGTATTTTGAGATTATAGCTTAAAATTGCATTAAATGATAGAAATGCACTCAAAGTATGATAACATGCATACAAATGGAATGTTTTATGCCTTTATTTGTATTAATAATCATGTTTTATCATGTTAAGATTGTATGTTATGAGAGCCCTTTCGCGCGAGTGGACTTATCTTCTTTCTTTATTGTAAACTCTTCGATCCGCACGTGTTTAAGCGGGTCCTCGCTTATTTCCCTCTCCCTTTTAGGCTTCCGGGTAGGTTCTTCCCTTTTCGAGATCCTATTCGTGAGGCCCTTCTTCTTTACGAACCTTCTTATTTCTATGAGCATGTTTAGGCTTTGGGTCATGGGCCTCAAGTGGGCCCTTTCCCCTATCGGCCCATTTTGGGCTCTATAAGAGGGGAAGGGACCCCCCCACAAACCTAGCCGTCATTTGAGAAAAGAAAGGAGTCTCCTCCATCTCAAGTGGCTGCTCATGAAAGGCCAAGGAAGGAGTCTAACCGCCGTCGGCGACGCCGCACGCCTCCGTGCCGCCGCCACCGCCGCCACTCCTTGCCCCGGCCACGAGGACATCGCTGTTGTTGTCGCCGCCGCCGCCGCATGCCATCAAGCTGCCTCCGCCGCCTTCACGGCTCGCCATCGATCCTTCTTCACAACGCCGCCGTCCCCAAACCGCAACCGCTGCCACCCTTGCGCTACCGCCACCGCCTCAGAACCACTGCGCCGCCTTAGTCTCCCCCTCCTCTCTGAGCTCACCCTCCTGTTACCGCTCTCCCGCTCCCCCTCCTTGTCGCCCCCGATTTCCCTTCCTCCTCTTCCCGATTGCTTCGGCAAACTCACCCACTTTCCCGGTCTTCCCCTCTCCCTGCGCACCACCGAAACTCAACCCGTCCCCTCTCTCTCCCGACGCCCGCCTTCTTCAACCCGACGTCCCGCCGAATTCCGCTCTGCACCCTACCGGAAATCCATCCCTCACTATTCAGCCTCTCTCTCCCCCTCTATCGCTTCCCTCTTCCCCATCTCGAGAGCTCGACAACACCTCTCCAACGCCTAGTCGCCCTCCCCGTCATTTTGCCATCTCCCCTCTGTCGCTCATCCAATCTCTCCCTATCGCCTTGCCAATTCCGTGTAATTTCCCAGACGCCCTCCTCCCATCATTCCGACGTCTTCCCTCCCTCGTCCGGCCAGTTCTCTTCCCTATCGCGCTCGCCATTCCCCCTCCATCGTCCCGTCACTCACGCAACATCACACCCTACCGAATTGCCCTTTCCACGCCAACGCCCGACCCTCCCCATCACCGATATCCTCCATCGTTCAGTCCACCGTCACCCCTACCGATTCCTCTCCATCGCGCAACCACCCTCTCCTCGATTTACACCACACATGTTTCCCGCTCCACGCTGAACACGCATCCTCCCGAATTTCACCTGAAGCACCCCTCGAATTCAATCTAACTCTCCCTCTCTCTTGAATTCCTCATCCTCCACATCCCGTGAGTTTGATACCTCCCTGCCAATCTCGTCCCGAGATCTCTCTCCCTCCACATCCGTTGCCTAAATTTCCCTCCCTCTCTCCCACGTTTCTTCCTTCCCCTTCCGCAAATTTCACGCCATCCTTCCGCCAGCCTCCTAGTCTCATCTCAAAAATTTGCCCTCCCCAATTATGTTCCGCTGAATTCCCGCCTCTCCCCCTCATCGTCCGCGCCATTTTCTCGACACCCTGCCGACACCCCACCTAGTCCTGCCCGTCATTCCACCAAATTCCACTCAGTCAAGACATGTCGTTCCCTCCTGTTTCGCCCGACCGCATTCATGAATTTGGCCTTCTCCCGACCTCCCGCTAGTTCCATTCCCTCACTCCGTCATCAGCCACCCGAAATTTGATCCGAGAATGGGATTCGAACAACTCGGAATTCAAATCCAAGCCCTGCCAAACCCTCCCTCACTTCACTTCGTCGCTGATGCGGAGGTGGGAGTGCTCGAAATTCCCTATATCGCTCGGAATTCAATCCGAGCTTGGAATTCGATTCGTAGATGGGTGAGGAGGCGGGCGAGCTCGGAATTCTATAAGTTGCTCGGCCAACCCTCTCTCCCTTCACCCTCCCGTTACACGTCCGAATTCACCTTGCCACCCCATCGTCCCTCCTCCTCACATCCCACTGACTTTCAGCCCGTCGCTCAGGCCTCCCACACCATAATTACCTCCGTCTTCCTCCTGACGCCCGCTGAGTCCCTACCTTCGCCCCATTTTGCTCTTCTCGCATAATTCGGCCGGCAACTCACCACCTGACAACCCTGTTAGCGGCGAAGGCCGTGAATTCCAGCCTGAATTCGCCCGCGATCTGGTGCGCCGCGACCGGCCTACCCGCCAGCCGATTTGGCCGTGCCTTCTGTCGACGCTCTCCTGCCAAGATGCCGAACCCACGCCCCGCATGGTCGCCACCCAAGGCACTTGTACGCGCTCGTGCGTCATTGCTTTCCCTCCCGCTTGGTTACGCAATGGGTTGATCAGCCTAGTCAACCCGCACCCACTTGCTGGCGTGCCCACCCAGCTACCTGCGCCCGCGCGTGCCCAATCGCTCGCACTTGCACACCTATCGCAGTCGACGTCGTAGAGCTAGTTGCTGACCGCACCCGTGAGTGCCCTCTAGTCTTCGCCAGTGCCCACGCCACAGTCCGCGCGTGTGCTCGACCTCCCCGCTTCCTTCACGGTTTCTGTGTCGCTACATAGAACGGCGCCTCCACGCGCTTAGCCCGGAACCTGCTCGGCCACTTCCAAGATTGACATCGAGCCGTCGTCTCCCCTTCTCCGGTCGACACTGCCGAGCCGACTCTCCACTACACCACGACCCACCGGGCACCCCGCCCTGCAAGTTAGCTTCAACCCCTCATTTTAAAGTTCAATGACTTCTCGAAGCATTTCCCTTTACTTGTCTCCACCGCCGTCGGATGACCTAGGCAGATTAGTACGAGTATAGGTTCGGGACTTCTGACGTGTACGTCAGGTCCCGCACAAAGCGTGGGCTGCAGACTTCATGCTACTCCACGATGAGTGACTTCCACGCCTCCAGACGTGGACCGAGAGGATCTCACCCTATCTATCATCGCGAGTTTCCCCGGGTCACCCGGAGTCGACATCGTTGATCGGCACGCCTGCTTGCACTTAGGTTTAGGTTAGATATGGTACTTAGGGTCTAGGACTCGCCTACCCGTAGGTTAGGTTTGACCAGCCTATCTTCAGTCAACCTTAGTTCCATTGATTAGGCACGAGGGTTTTCACACCCCGTTTTGCATCAGAACTACATTGAAACTCATTCCACTTCAAGTTCATAGTTGAAACTGTGTGTGGATCCTTTCGGTGCTAATTTTTTTTTTGTTTTTGTTTTTTTATTCTAGGTATTCCTTGATTTTGATTCTAGCAGGAGCTTCTATTAGCTTTCATCCATTAATTTCAATTTGGCTTCTCAATTGTGTTCCAGTAATTTTTCATTCTGTTTGAACACCTTTTTCATTAGATTTTAGTCTTCGATTATTTATGTTTGTTTTGTTGAATTGATTCTCAAATTTTTGAATCCTCCGTTTATTAAAAATCTCTTTCAAATTTCTTACCTTGATCTCCATTCTGATTTCTAATTTGACTGTTTCTCATTCTAATACATTGCACACTCATCGAAACCTGAAATTCTTATCCTTTTGGTTCAGGTTCTCTTTAATCCTTCTGTAGTTTTTTATTTCGATTCTCTTATCAACTCTTGTTTATTGTCTTTTCTGATTTCCTATTTTAGATTTTTCTTTATATTTTATTTTAAATATTCGTGTTTTTCTATTTTTGTTTTCCTTTAAACAAAAATTGTGTTCTTTTTTAAAATTCCCTGTAAAATCTATAGTGGACTTAAATTTTTTGTTTTAAGTTATATCTTAAAAATTAATAGAGTCTGTTGTGTGCTTAGAAAAATTATTTTTGAAAATTCCAATTAAAATCTTTAACCGATTATTTAGAATCGGTGGTAGTCCCATTTAATATAGATTGTAGTTACATTTAAAATATATTTTGCTTATCAAAATTCTGTTTGAATTTACCTCAAGTTTGTTTGTAAGTTGTTCTTAAATATACATAGTGTGTTTATTTAAAATTTATTCAACATTATATATCATCCATTTTTTTGGTTGAGTTGAAGTCTATTTAGTAGTCATTCGACAAGTCATTACGACATTGAGAAGCCATTTCTGGATTAGTAAGAAACTCTACGGAACGACATCAAGCTGAGATTAAAGATGTTTATTTTCAAGGGAAGTGTTAATCGTTCCTTAGTCCACTCATCATACACATGCATTCAGTTCATAGTAAGTATATTTAGAGGATCATTTTAGGGGTAGCTTGTGTTGTTGTGTGTGCTTTCTTAATACATTCAAGGGAGAAGACACCAAATATCAACTTCAAAGGCAGAAGTCAAAGTCAAAGTCAAAGTAGAAGTCTAAGTCAAAGAAAAAGTCAAAGTCAGAGGAGAAGTCTAAGTCAAATGAAAAGTCAAAGTCAAAGGAATAATTCTAATCAGCTCTTCAGGGAGTTATTGTAATTTGTTTCACTATTTTAAATTTTCCTCTATACAACTAACACATTTTACATTTCAATTATCGGCTATTTATTTTTAGTTTTGTTTTAGGTATTTTTATATCCTTTTATCTTGTTAGACTATTTTAGGAACTAGGGAAAATTAGCATCACCCTCATATACTGTATTAACTACGGGTGAGTCGTACTTACCAATGAGGGTAAGGGGGAGTTTATTAGTGAATTGGTGCTAGACGTGAGGAATCTAGGGAGTTGACTAGAAAGTCAACTCGAGGCACATTTGTTCTTCACCTTCCAGGATAACGCGGATTCGGGGATGAGCAACCTACTTTGTGCTTGCGTGGATCGATGACGAGACTCGGTGACTTCAAAGAGGCAGGCCAGTCTGAAAGAGAGTAGGGAGCAGCGCACAAAGCTTTGGGAGTTGGCATGGGGAGACAGTACGAGTGGTGGTGTAGCGAAGGACAACGGCGAAGTAAAGTCACTAGCCTAGAGCATGAGCGGGTTAGATCGAAAGTTTGTGTTTGAACTGAGGTTTGATTATCTCGACGAGTTAGTAATTGTTATTAGGAGTTTAACAAGGTGAGGAGTGACTCCGAGAGGACTGTCTCCTTCTCGGACTAGCGCGGGGGGTTTAGATACCTTTTCCAGTATTAAAAAATCTAGTGTAAGAATGACGTGAGGAAGTAAGTGGATAATCAACAAATTCATAAAAGAATTAGAAAAACGTAAATATTCAAAAGAAACTAATTCACCCCGACTCCTCTTAATAAATTCACCATCCAATTAGGGACTTTCACCGCTCCCTTCCAATCTCATTGTTGCTCTCACTCACTCTCTCTCCTTATCAGCTTAGATTTCTTTTTCTCCCTAAATTTCTATGTCAACCTCTCTCTCGCTTTCAGTCTCCTTCTCAATTTCTTTCTCCTCTCTTGCTCTTCCCTAATATTTCTCTCTCAAAATTTCTTGCTCTCCCTCTTCCTATTTTTCTTTCGGTTTCCCTCTTCCTCCATGTCTCGCTCTCTTGTTCATGCTCCCCCCTTTTCTATTATCTCCTTTGATCTCAAGCTTTCTCTCTACCTCTCATTCTCTCTCTTTTGAAAGTTCTTTTGCACTTTCCATTGCTCTCTCTCATCCTCCCTCTTACAGCCCCTCTTTCTCTATCAAATTCCCTCTCATTTTCCCCTTCTTTTTCTTTTGCTACTTCTCTCTCTCTTACTCATTGTCTCTTTCTCTCTCCCTCTTTCACTCTCACTCCCGCTTTGCCTATCTCTCCTTTGCTCTTTCTCATGATCTCATTTCATCTCTCATTTTCCCATTCTTCTATTCTCCATAGAAACCTGCCTCCCATTTCTCTATCTTCTATGCTCCCTCTCGCTCTCCCCCTCTTCTGATTCCTCTTTTGTTCTCCCTAAATTTCTCTCTCTTAACCCTTTCTTGGTCACTATTGCTCCAGTGATGTATCTCTCTCCTTCTCTATCTTGATTCACCTCACATTCTCTTGCTCTTGTTCTCTCTCTCACTCTCACGATCTCATCTTTATCACTCTAAAACCTCAAGCTTCTACACTTTTGGCCCCTAGTTTGCGCTTTCCCCCCTGATAACATGCAATCTTAACATGATAAAACATGATTATTAATGCAATTTAAGGCATAAAACATTCCATTTATATGCATGCTATCATACTTTGAGTGCATTTCTATCATTCTATGCAATTTTATGTTATAATCTCAAAATGGGTTAATTTAGGGTTAATTATGATGAATTAAAGATTAAAGATTTTATAACCCATCTTTACTTGAGATTATAAGTGTATTTAAAGTTAAATAATAAGAGAAATTATTTTTATAAACATTCATTTAAATTTCTAAACTTAAAATCTTAAGGAAATGAGTGTATTTTTGAAATATAAATTAAATCTCTTGTTATTTAAATATTTTGAATTTTTAGAATGACAGATAATTAAATTTCAGATCAAATGAAAGAAATTTGGATTAATTTGGAGTTGTATTTTAAAAGATATGATTTTTACAATTTTAGGGATTTTTTTTCTAGATTTTTCCTGATTTTTATGATTTTATTTTCTATTTAAAAAATGTTTAAAATAAATAAATAAAAGGCAAAAAGCGCGCAGGTCCCACGCGGGTGCGACGTGGCACGCAAGGCCACGTGGCAGAGCCACGCGGACCCGCGCAGCGCCTACGCGGCGCGTTTTATATTTATAGAATTTATATTATTATTATATATATAAAATGGGTCTTCAGCCTTCCCTAGATGGGAAGGGTTATTAACCCTCTAAAATGTCGGGACTTATATACCCGACATTTCTGTTATATTTTTGTCCGTGTGGGACTAATCCACACTTTACTTACCGTGTAGGTGACGTGGCGCGACGAGGAGCGTCAGATCGGCGGCGCATCGGAAGATCCACGCGTCGATCGCGTGGACGCGGACCACTGATCCATCAATCAGCACGTGGCTTAAAGGAGTTATTATAACGGTCGGATTTAGTGAGACGTGGCAGCATCACATGCCGCGATTGCGTGGACGCCGGGACCACCGGCGATCATCAAAGACACGTGCTCTTAATAAGGAGTTATGACGGCCAGGATTAAATCTTGAGGGGATCATCTGACGCGTCGGATCAAGATCCAACGGCGTGGATTTAAGGCGTTTTATAACGCCTGATTTGAAAACTTCATCAAGACCGTCGGATCACGATCTAACGGCTGGGATATAATTATAACGGTTCGTGATGAACCGTTTCATCACGACCGTTGATCGAGCTTAAACGCACCGATCGGACGGCTCTCCCTATTTCGCCCTATAAATAGACGAGTTCTTCGTCGTTTGTACTCATTCTTGAGGGATTTGATCTAATCGACGCATCTAAACTCATTCTCTCTTGAATCTCTCTCTTGTAATCTCTTCTAGACTCGAAATCGTGTCCACGGAGTGTTTATAAGAGAGATTTCGACGATCGTGCGAGGAGAATTTGTCTCTTGAACATCGATGTTCACTATTGAATTCGTGGAATGAATAGCTGTCGATCCGGCGATCAATTGGATCGATTTGATCATTATCTCGGGTTAGAAAATAAGTTTATCCTCTTATCTATCGTCATGTATCATTAATTTTAGGATTAAGATTTCAATTTAAGTTTAATTTCATTTTAATTTCAATTTGTGTTCTTCACGATTCCGAAAATTTCCTCCCACTTCCATCTTTGATTTCTCCGTGATTACTAATCCAAATCGAGTGATTTTTGATTCCACGGATAGATCTTTGAGTCTTCTTTCTAAAAACACCATTTTCCCTAATTTCTCACCTCAATTCATCGTCCAATTTGACCAAATTCCAAAAGATATCTCGAAAATACCTAAATTCCCTGTGGATTGAACTCTTATTTACCATTATACCCTTCAATTCACTCTTAATTCCCCAAATTGGTAAATTAGGCTTAATTTTTGACACGAGACCGTGTGAAATCGACGACCTCGCGGTCTCGTCTCGTCACCCCCTCTCTCTTTCTTTCTCGCCCTCGCAATTGCACTTTCTCTCTCTAATTTCCTATCGCACGTCACTCCATCTCTCTCGCACTCACTCTCTCTTCCTATCTCTCTTGCTCTCTCTCTCTCTCTCCTTTTTGCTCTCTTGTTATATTTCTCTTGCTTACTCCTTCTCTTTCCCCCTCTCGTGATACCCCTCTCTCTCTCTCCCATTTTCTCTCACAATATCTCCTTCTCTCTCCAAAGCCTCTCTCGCCCTCTCTCTCAACCACCATAATTCCTCCTTTTCCCCTTTCTTGTGTTCTCTTTCCCAACTTCGACAATCCAAATTTCGATCCCTCTCTCTCTCCCTAATCTATCCTACCTTTTTCAATTTTCTTGTTTTCTTAATTTCTCGCACAACTTGTCTCCCTTTCTATTGCACGTATTCTCTCTCTCTAAATATCTTGTATCACTCAATCCCATGCTCTCTCTCTAGTCTCATCCTCTCTCTCTGTTGCCGTCATTCTATCTCATGATCCCTTTTTCAGTCCCTCTCTCCATTTCTTTGCTATTGTTCTCTCTCCTTCTCTCCCTCACAATCTCTCTTCCTTTCTCTTCCTAAATCTCACTCTCACAATCTCTCTTTCTCTATCTAAAATCTCCTCTTATTTATCTCGCTCATCTCTTGCTTCTCTTCTCTATATCTCTCTGCCCATCTTCATTTTCCAACTTTTATTCTTTCACTCTTGTTCTCTTGAGATCTATCCTCTTATTCTCTCTCTTTTGACTCTTATCACTCGCACTTTCTTGCCATCTTGTGATCATTTTCATCTTCTCTCTAAATCTCTTGCTCTCTCTCTCTTTCTCTTTCTCTTTCTCTCTCTTTACTACTTTATATTTGTCCCTTCTAGCCTTCTTCCTCTCAATTTGTCACTCTCCCTCATTCTCTACTTATTCCTCTCTTGCCCACCATTTGTCGTTGTCTCTCTCCTCTTCAACACCAAGTTCTCTTCCTTCTTTCTCCTTGAATTATTCCCTTCTTCTTAGTTTAGATTTTTCCAACTCTCTTCTACTTACTTCAATATTATGAGTGTAGAATTTATGTATCTATAGGGATACTAAACTACTTTTAATTGATTGATCTTCCTCCATCTCGTAGTCAACTTTTAATTCACCACCAATCCTTTGCTATTCACCTCTTCCTAGCCCCCTACAATTGACATCTTCTTGCCCTAAAAGCCTAGTGGATCAACCTAGAAAGCTATACATCCTATATATCCTAGTTTCTTTCTAGTTTCAAAGCTTATAAATAGTAAATTTGTTGAGTTTGAACACTGATAACATGTTAAATTAACATAAAAATAGATGATTATTAATGCAAATTAAGGCATAAAACATTCCAATCTAATGCATGTTATCATATTTTTTAATGTTTATCTATCATTCTATGACAAAGTCATTATAATATCAAAATTCATTAATTTAGGGTTAATTATGATGAATTAAGGATAATATTTTCATAACCCATATTTACTTGAGATTATAATTAGTTTTTAAGGTAAAATAATAAGACAAATCATTTTATATACACTCATATATTTTTCTAAGTTTTAAAATCTAAAAGAAATGAGTGTATTTTTGAAATATAAATTTATTCTCTTATTATTTATTAAATTTAACTTAGAATGATAGATAATTTAATTTCTGATCCAATGAAACAAATTTGGATTAATTTGGAGTTATATTTGGAAAGATATGAATTATCTAATTTTTAGGGATTTTTTTGGATTTATTTCTGAATTTTTCTAAATTTAAAATTGATTTATTTAATTTAAAATCCATTTTGTAAGTGCGCAAGTGACATGGAAAAATCGGGTGGATCCGATCATACGTTTAATCATGACCGTTAATCGTCACTTAAAGGCAGGACTACGTGGCACAATCTCATTCGCCGGCGAATCGTTTTAAATTGATTTAATCTCAGTCGTTGATCTGAGTTATAATGGCTGAGATTAAAACCGACGAAATGCATCTAGAGCATCCAATTAAGATCAAATGGTGGCGGTTCAATGCGTTACTATAACGCACACAACGTGGCATCATCTCAACAGTCCATCAGAGATCCAACGGCCACAACTTAATCGTAATGATTTGCAATCGTGCATTTTATAAGAGCCGTTGATCAAAGATTAAATGCTTGATCAGACGTTTACGCCCAATTCACCCTATTAATTGAGATGTTCTTCGACATTTTAAAGCATTCCAGGGCAATTCGTTGACACCAAATATATTGTTTAGACACCAAATCTCTTGAATCTCTTGCTTCCAATCGCTTCTAGACTCATTTTCCCATTCACAAAGTGCTTGAAAGTGAGATTTCATTGAGAGCATAGGAAGAAATCGGATCTTGAACATCAATGATCATTTTTCGAATTTGGGAATGAAAATCCTTTGATCCAGTGAGTAATTAGATCAATTCAAGTGCAATCTTGGGTTAGAGATTGTGTTTCATCCTAATCTTCCTTCATATAGCTTTAGATTTCAATTTCGAATCATAGTTTGAGTCAATTTCAATTTTGATTTTTCACGATTTTCAATTTTGGAAATTTCTCTCTTGTTCATTTGATGATTTATCCACGAATCTTGATCCAAATTCTGTGATTTTTTATTCTGTGGATTCATCTTCGAGTCTTTTTTCCAAAAATATAAAAATCCCTAATTTCTATACACATTTTATTGTCTGATTTGACCGAATTTCAAAAGATTATCCAAAATTACCTTAATTCTCTGTGGATTCGATCCTTGTTCACCACTATACTCCTTAATTGGTAATTATTTGATAAAATTGGTGAGATTGGTAATTGTTTTGACTCTTGACTGCGTGTTTCAACAACCTCGCGATCTTGATTTGTCAAACGCGCGACGACTTTGACTATAATCGATGAGCATGTTTTGATTGCAATTTGCGAATCCCTAGCTACATGGATTTTCAAAATATTTAATATTGGATATGACATGAAGTCCTTGAAGGTGATTCTATAGTTCTGTGGTCAAGTTCTAATCGTCCGCCCTCAGTATTAAGGAATGAAATGCAATGATATCCTTAGCCAAGATAGATAAAATATCAAAGGAGATCTCTGTGATTTCTTTCACGCATTAGTACTAACATGAGTGACCAATTAGGATTTTAAAATATCCTATGTCATTCATTAGTTTTGTACAAATGAAGGATTACATGTACATGGTAATAGATGACGGCAAGGTCCATATGAGAGTTCTTATACACTACATATCTCGTAGAGCTCATGATGTAGATTGGCACCCAACAATGTGGCAACTTGACTTGTCAATACGGTTAAATTGATCCTTGATTAATTATGTAATATTTTAATGTAAATAATTAATAAGGTTAATGAATAAGAGTTATTGGGTTTATGGAGTTATTAACTAGGAAGAGATATGAGCCTAGTGCATCACACACATAAGGTCTGTAGACTTTGGTAGAATTGACATAATTCTAAGTTTTTTTTGGAAAAGTTCATATACCTAATGTTTATTAAAAAAGGGAGAACAACCACAACTCAAGGTTCCCTTGTGAACTCTATGGGAAAATCTCTCCTTTCTTATATTTCTCTTTTGTTTAAGAATGTTGAAAAGAAAATCCAATTGTCTGTAATCATGTAGATACCACTCGAGGCTGGACACTTGAACAACTTCAAGAAATCCTTTAATAAACTCTATAAGTATAAATTTTACCTTACACTAGATGATAGGGCCATCAATTCTTTGCTCCTAAGTGTGTTGAATGTTATATTCCATATATTCCATTGTGTTATATATTTTGATTGACATTTTGAGAGCCTATCGATCATCAAAACTCATCTCCTATGTATTTCACCATATATATATTATTTAATTAGACTCTACATTTAGAACTATACTATTAGAATAATTCTAGATACATATACCTATAAATTGATCTTCCTACATATATATAGCAGACTTATCTAAAGAGTTAGATAGATATATCAATATACCCTTCTCCATGTATTTATACATAGTCTGTAGTTAGATTAATATATAACCAAAGTGAGATATATCTAATCTGAAAATTAAATTACAGAAATACATGTAAATTGCATTTAGTTGGATTTATGTAGCTATATATTTATACATCTTGTAACTATATTATATACGGTATGAGTGTTATTATCATGAGTGAAGTTTAAAACAAAATGGTATAACTACTTGACTACTTTGGAAAAGATAAAACTACATGCCTAATAGGTCCTTAAAAAAAGTATGGATCATTGCACTCTTTTAAAGGGAAAGTCTAGAAGCAAGGAATTCTCACACTATGCAGGTCCGGCTGATGTTAGGTAGGGGATAGGAATTTTAATTTCTCTAAAAAACTCTCCTTTTCAATCCCATAGCATTTCAACCTCTGATTACTCATTTTTTCTTGGTGCCTGTTAGATACCCAACCCCAAAGAGGGGGGTGAATTAGGTTTATGTGTTAATTTTAATTGTTAATCTCTACTCTTTTGTTTGCTAAGATTCGTAGGTTAAGTACTCTCTTCTCGTCCTCTCATTGCACCAAATATTATTATACTAGTTGGGGGACCTAATGTCCCTTAATCCAGTCCTGAGTACTATAGACTCGGAGCCTCAATCCTCATAACAAGAAACCTAATCTTCTCACCCTTCAAATGGGTGAAGGACAATGTTCAATATAAGGATTTAGGCTTGCCCCAAACGGCAACCCTAATACTCACCTTTACTTGACCCTACGTCACTACCCTCTAGACCTCGACCTCCTCGGCTCCTGGACACCCTGACTCCCTCAGGCCGATCTCCACACGATTCATCGTCCCTTCACGCTATGTTGTGTATCTTTCGCTAGTACTGCCGACCACCGGTAAAGTGAGACCTCGTCTTCAGGCCCCACTTGGTCTTCTTGCTCTCGAAGTCTTGACTCTTTCTCGTCTCAATAAATGAGATGCTCCTGTCCTTTGAATGTGTAAATGTAATGGTACGGTTATCTAAATGTTGCTAGCTATATGAGATGACGATAGCAAATAAGTGAGGCTGAATTCAAGAATAAGTGAGACACACAAGGCAATAACTTCTTGAGTTGATTTTCTGACCTAGGGTTGCCTTTTGACCTAGGGTTGACTTTTGACCTAGGGCTGACTATTGATTGAATAGAGTTGACTTGGACTGTGAAGGTTGACTTTGATTGATTATGGTTGACCTTGACTGCTAAGGGTTGACTTTGTATGACTTGGGTTGAATCTGACTAATCGGGTTGACTTTATAACTTGAGTTGACTTTCTAACTAAAGTTGAATTTCTAACTTGATTTGACTTTCTAACTATCCAAGGTTGACTTTTCTATTAGTGTTGACTTTTTGACTTCTTGTCGACTTTTGACTAGATTATGGTTGACTCTTGACAAAGCGTTTTGTGCGGTCGTTTAAAAGACACAAACGTCGGTCGACCAAAATTTATAATACCGAACTCACAATGACAGAGATATAAAATCAAGTAAAGTGTAAGTATCAAGTCGATCCACAAAGAACAAGGTTGACTTTTATTCCAAAGTTGACTTGGTCAAACTTAGGTTTAAAAGAGGTTTTAAAGAAGTAGAAATGATATGTTATAAACAGAAATGATATAAATATACTAATTAGAGAATTTTAAGATTTAAGATCTCGGATTTGACAGAGAAAAGTCAAAAGACAAAGTCAAAGCATTGACTTTGACCAACAGTCAAATTTTTGTAAAATCAGAGAACCAAAAAATGTTAGAAGATTAAAAATATTATATATTTGGAAAATAGAGAGAAAATAGAATTTATTGACATAAATTTCGTGATTTTTTTATAAGAAATGGATTTAATATGAATTATTGAAAATCAAAGATCAGAAAAATCCCGAAATGAACACTTTGGAGAAAATCTTCAAATTGACTTATCAAATGATATCCAAATCTTGAAATTTATATATCAACAGAAATCTAAGAACCAAATGATTCTAAAGAGACCAAAATGATCGAATTCCGATTTATATTTTGAAAGTAATTGACCCCTAAAGTCAATGCTCATATTCGGATTGAAAATGAACAGTGCTTGATCAAACGTTAAATTGAGGAGCCAAATGATCTCAGAATTTGACGAATTTGCTATCCACAGAAAGCTTATGAAACAAGGAATCCAATGAAACCAGAATCAAGTTATTCGAAATTATAATCAAAGAGATATCCTTGCTTGAAAATCAACAAAAATCCATGAGTAAAATTGGGCAAAAATATGAATTTAACTACTTCTACAATCTAATTACCAACCTAATTCTAATCTAAATTACATGAATTGTAAGAATGATGAATGAATCACACTACTAACCCGATTGACGCAATGATTTGGCTTCAATTCATGTGGATTGAAGAGTATTCCTCGGTTTCGTCTTCGACGTACGTTCAGAATTCAAGGGGAGATTACGATCGTTTCTTGCAATCAATTCATGATTATCATGCTTCAATGGCTGCATAATTCGATTCTAGGAAGCAGAGGATCACGAAGAACTTAAAACCTTCCTAGAAATTTGCTTGATTTCTTTTGGAATGGATGCCAATTGGTGGCCACGATTGCACGACGATAGTGGGCCACCAACGTGAGGTGATCGTGTGCCACGATCGCCCACGAATGAGCCACGATCGCAGTTCAATCGAGCCATGATTGCGGGGCGATCGAACCGTGATTGCCTAGAACTTTTCCGCGAAACACTCCAGCCGTCCGATCTGATCGTCGCGTCGAGATGCATCCAGAGGTGTCCACGTGTCATCCCCTCAATGTGTTGAAGTCACGGTGCATCACGACCATCCGATGAAGCTCGTGATCATCTCCGATGAAGATCGCGTGGTACATTTTGCATTTCCACGATCGCGTGTTGATGAACATCGAACGCTTCCAAAGCATCCACGTGTCGCCCTGTAAGTCTCCGATCATATCTACGTACTCTTTATTTTACGCACGTGCTTGTGATGGAGATCGCGTGGACTCGGGTCCACGCGATCGACGCCCCGCGATCTCATCCGACGACCCCGATGCTGCCACGCGTCCTGCAAAGGTAATTTTCCGCGGGGACATAGTCCCACACAGAAGAAAACTCAGGAGAAGGTAAGTATAAAACGTGGGGTGGCTAAACGCATTTGCGTTACCGCCCCAAACTTCTAACCAGGGCCCACTAACTCATGGGCCCTTCACCTGCCAACCCCCCTGCCTCATGGCACCACCCAGGCGTCCGCGTGGACTCGTGTGGCCCACGCCACATGTCCGCGCCCTGTGCGCCACCTGTGCCTCACGTGGGCTCGTGCAGCCCTGCCACGTGGCCTTGTGTGCCGCGTTGCATCCGTGTGTGTCCTGCGTGCCACGTCAGCCTTGCGCGCCCCAGTGCGCCACGTCGGCACCGCGGTGCTGCGGAAATAGACCCCACTTTTTACGATTTTTAATTACAAAATACACTTAATAAAATTAATAAAAATCAAATAAAAATCTGAAAAAGATCAAAAACTTCAGAAAATCATAACTTAAGAAATACAACTCCTTTATAATCCAAATTTTCTCCATTGTATCACAAATTTATTCCTTTTTAATATCATGCCCTCTAAAATATAATTAAAAACAAGAAAATGAGATGGATTGAAAATAATATCAAGCCTTTCATTAGAAATTCCTTCTTTAAATCATCCAATCATTATTTCCTTGGAATTAATTCTTTAAATCATCTCCTAAAGTCAAAGTACATCAGGGAAAATATTTAATTCATATTAATTTAATCTTGCAAGAAGATAAATCATCAAGAAAGCTCATAATTAACCCTAACTTGTGCATAAATATGAACTTTAGTAGAATGGCATTCCAATGGAGAAAATTCATAAAATTAAGATAACATGCATCATAATTACATAAAATAAGCATAAATATGAGTGAAATAAGATAAGAATTTAAGTTATAAATGCATGTTATCAACTCTATCTGTCTGAGGTTGACTTCGATGATGAACTTGAATCGTAAGGATCACTCTTCTACAATTAGCTTGCTGTCTAATTTCTCAACACAGAACAACACAATGAACCAAGTTAAAATAAATTTCATTGAAACAATAAAATTAACAGCACATATAGAGTTAGATTTAAACTAAATTAAATAAACTATGATATGAAAAAATTTAATAAGATGAATGACACATCAAAGTTAGACAGTGAACTCAGTCCAAGCACTATATCAATTTGAAAACAGCAAAGTTAGAACAATAGGTAGAATTATAGTAAATCCAAGTTTAATATGCTTTAATATAAACTAATTGAATGAAATCACCGAAACTGCACTATATTTATAACTGAGACTCACCAATCTAAAACTAACTTCACTACAACCAGAATTAACCTTAATCCAAAGTACTTAGTCTATTGAATGAAAAATTTCAGTGAGGTAGATCAAATACCACTTAGCCTTGACTCCTTGTCTCGTACAAAAGATATTAAAGTAACCACAATTATATAAGTTACTGATAAATGAACTGAAGGTGGCAAACTATGACTTACTGCACCTCTGTCAGAATAACGTTGACTATGACAACAGTCTATTAAACAAGATAACAATTTATGTAAATCAGTAGAATTAACTTATTGCAAGCTGCCTATTTAGACAACAAAAAAGAAGGCTAAAACAACAACTATTTATAATGTAAACTAATTGTAGATAAGACTAATTTAATCACAGAGGAATGCAGAAGATTAGATTAACACATATGATGGAATAATGTTGAAGAACACAAAAGAAACGACAGTCAAGTATATATAAATTTAAGTAATATGTGTTTATATCAAATGACGACAGATTAGATGACTATACGTGATGTAGAATAATTCGTGTAGATAACAAGAGCTTTAGACTGAAAACCGAATGATATGTGACTGGATAGATAGAATAATTTATTATATACTGAAATTAGAAATCAATAGATGTTTTGTTACTTAGATAGTTCTCATAAAAACACTTAAGATTAGGGAAACAATCAATAAATTAACAAGACATATAATAAAAAACCAAATCACAGAGAGATTTGAGATTTAGAATGATAAAGTAATCTAACGCAGAGGATTAGGAATTACCGATTGTGAAACTGAACTTAGGCAGAGAAACAGAAAACAGTTGAGCGATAGAATGTATGACTGAGAGATTTAGAGTGAGAAAGTAATGGAATGAAGATGATTAGGAATTACCAGTTAGATAGAAAAATGAACGATTAGAGGTTAAGGAAGAAGGATTAACCGATGAAATAGAAAATCCAGAAAATTGAGAGTTTTAAGGATGTCTATGAAACAAAAGAGAGGGAATAGCATAAACTCAAGCATTAAGATTAGGAGAGTAACCAGAAAGGCTTCTGGTTATCAGATGATTGTTGAAGAAGTTTCTTCAAAACGGCGTCAAAGGTCTGTAGGTGACGTTTTCAGTCCATCGCCATGAGGAAGGAGAGAAGGAGCACAAGATTGTCGTCTTCACGATCACCAGCACCCAATAATCGCTTTTGCCCCTTTTTGATCTCCAGCCGATTTCCTTTTTCTCATGATTGTCAACTTCAAAATCTCACAAAAGAAAACGTTAACCCTAGAAAATGAAAACCAAAAGCTTTTAAGTAAATGAAAACACACATGTACTTACGATAATACCCTAATAGATATCTATAGGAAGGACAATATTACCAAGCCTATATTTATATCTATATAATCATCTTTGAATGAAACTATGTAACTGGGAAATAAAAGGATATGCATCAGAGAACAACAAAATGATGTATGGGAAGATAATGACTGCTTGAGGCAATAACTTCCTGAAAAAAATAATTCTTGATGGACACATTAGTAGGTAAGTGGAAAATAATCAAGGGAGACATAATGTAGTAATGATTAAAATTAATAGCATACAAGAACAATCTATGATTTTGAATTCCTCCATTTGTGATGATGACAATTCAAGACAAGATGTTTACGGCAAAACTAGCGCTCTAACAGAAACTCTAACAAAAAAACCTACGACTACTGATAGGCCGAGGGTGATACCGTCATCACGTCCTCAAGTACTCGGGAAGATGTAAATCTACCTTATTTGCTGGTGCGGGTGGTTCTGATGTCAGGTACGGCTTAAGACGATGGTCGTTTACCTTGAATTGTCGACCGGATTTTATGTCGGAGATGAATACCGAAACACCATCGAATAATTCCAAAACCACGTAGAACCATTGATAACATGCAATCTTAACATGATAAAACATGATTATTAATGCAAATTAAGGCATAAAACATTCCATTCTCATGCATGTTATCATACTTTGAGTGCATTTCTATCATCTGATGCAAATTTATGTTATAATCTCAAAATGCTTTAATTTAGGGTTAATTATGATGAATTAAAGATAAATGATTTTTTAACCTATCTTTACTTGAGATTATAAGTGTTTTTAAAGTTAAATAATGAGAGAAATCATTTTTATAAACATTCATTTAATTTTCTAAAGTTAAAATCTTTAAGAAATGAATGTATTTTTGAAATAGAAATTAAATCTCTTGTTATTTAAATATTTTGACTTTTTATAATGATAGATAATTGAATTTCAGAGTCAATGAAAAAAATCTGGATTAATTTGGAGTTGTATTTTGAAAGTTATACATTTTCTAATTTTAGGGATTTTTTCTGGAATTTTCTGAATTTATTTTCGATTTAAATCTATTAAAAACAATTTAAAAAGGAATAAAAAAGGGGTTTAATTTCACACGGGACTTGCGTGGATGCGACATGGCACGCAAGGCCACGTGGCAGAGCCACGCGGACCCACGCGAGCGCCTGCGTGGCGCAGATGTGACACGTGGCATTGATATTTATATATACTCGTATTATATAGGGTTATAGTACATATAAGCATCCGATAGTTCGGATTTAAGCTAACCTTCACGTCCGTCACACCTTTTAAACCGAAACCTCTCTTTCATTTTCACCGTGTGGGACTATGTTCCATGTTTATTCTCTTGTTTCAGGCGACGTGGCGGCATTACAGGCGTCGGATGTGATCTAGGCAAATATCGTGCATCGATCACATGCGCCCGAGTCCACCGGATCATCAGATCGCACACATCTGCTTAAAACAAGAGTTATAACGGCTCAGATCTAACGTGCAGGAGTGCATCACGATTGTCGGATCGCGATCCAACGGAGGCGAGTTGATGCGTTTTTATAACGCATATCGCGAGGCTTCATCCGGAGCGTCCATCCGCGATCCAAAGGCCGCGATTTATTCATAACGGTTTGAATTCAGGCGTTTAATCTAGACCGTTGATGGAGATTAAACGCATCCATTGGACGGTTACGCCCAAATCGCTTATAAATTGATGTGATCTTCAATTTTGTAAGATATTCTTGGATGTATTCATCAAATTGATCTATCTACACCCCTCCATCCTTGAATCTCTTGCGTCTAATCACTTCTAGACTCAATTATGCGTCCACGCAGTGATTAAAAGTGAGATTTCGTCGATCGATTAAGGAGAATTTGTCTCTTGAACACCGATGCTCGCGTTTGAAATCTCGGAATGAATAGCCTTTGATCCGGCAATTAATTGGATCATTTCGATCGCTATATCGGGTTAGAAATTGTGTTTTCCCTCTAATCTATTTTCATGTATCATCAATTTGTAATTTAGGATCGTAATTTAGTTTAATTTTGTTTTCAATTTCGGTTTATGTTCTTCCGATTTTCGGAAATTTCATCCCACTTCGCTCTTTGATTTCTCCACGATTACTAATCCAAATCGAGTGATTTTTGATTCCGTGGATACGTCTTTGAGTTATCTTTCTAAATCCACCATTTTTCCTAATTTCTCACCTCAATTCATCGTCCGATTTGATCAAATTCCAAAAGATCTCTCAAAAATACCTTATTTCCCTGTGGATTTGACCCTTATTTACCATTATACCCCTTAATTCGAATTATTTTCACTAAATTGGTAAGTTTGGAATTATTTTTGACACGAGACCATGTGAAATTGATGATCTCGCGGTTTTGTCTCGTCAACCATCCCATCGAGAGCGTAGCATCCCAGGAAAGAGCTTACGGCGAGCATTGTAGAGTCAGACCTTAATGTTGACCTGAAATGATCATCGTCTAGTGTGTCAGTCGTGAAAGGCCTTCGTCTTCTCCTTGTAGATCGCCGCGTTCTCGTACGCATTGTGCCTTAGCTCTTGCAACTCCTGGAGCTCGAAAAGTCATTATTTCCTTGCTTTGTTCAGAGAATAGGTTAGAGTTTTTATAGCCAAATAAGCTTGATGCTCAAGCTCAACCGGAAGGTGGCAAGCTTTCGCGAAGATAAGCCGGAAGGGAGACATCCCGATGGGTGTCTTGTATGTCATCCGGTATGCCTCTAGTGCGTCGAGGAGCTTGTGCGCCCAATCCTTCCTATCTGGTCGAATTATTTTCTTTAGAATGCTCTTGACTTCTCTATTGCGTACCTTTACTTGCCCATTTACCTGGGGGTAGTATGGAGTGGTGACGCGATGGTGTACTGCGTATTTCTTCAATAATACCCAAAAATGTTGAAGTGTGAGCCTTCGTCGCTGATGATGGCCATCAAACAACCGTATCGGGCAAAGATGCATCGCATGACAAATCTGAGTACCTCTCGATGATCGTTTGTCCTAGTGGGGATTGCTTCGACCCACTTGGACACATAATCCACTACTACCAAAATATACTCTTTCCCGCCTGAAGGTGGGAAAGGTCCCATGAAGTCTATCCCCCAAAGATAAAAAATCTCCACTTCAAGGATCGGCCGCATCGGCATTTCATCTCGCTTGGAGATATTCAATGCCGCTTGACATTGTAGGCATTCTGTATATAAATGGTGGGCGTCCTTGAAGATGGTGGGCTAGTAGAAGCCGCTCTACAGGATCCTGTCCGCGGTCTTGGGCACTGCAAAATGTCCTCCGTACGTTAATGAGTGACACATCGCTAAGATGTCTCCTTGCTCCTCCTTTGGTATGTATCGCCTGATGATCTGATCGTATCCTAGATAGAATAGGAGTGGTTCTTCCCAAAGTTGTTCTTGAGATCGTGGAAGAACTTATCTTGTTGATGATGATTCCAATGCTCCTGGATCGATCCAATCATGATGAAGTTGACGATGTGTGCATACCAGGGGGCATGGCTCAAGATGGCAAGGAGATGCTCGTCGGAGAATATGTCACCGATGTCTCCTCCACCTGGAACATGGAGACGCAATAAGTGGTCTGTCACTGAGTTCTCGCTACCCTTCTTGTCTTTGATCTCCAAGTCAAATTCTTGAAGGAGCAGCACCCATCGTATGAGTTGTGGTTTGGCCTCTTTCTTGAAGAGCGAGTATTTCAAGTCCGCATGATCGGTAAAGATAATGATCTTGCTCCCAAAGATGTACGGCCGGAACTTTGATAACATGTTATTTATGCATATAATTACATAGTTATTAATGCAAATTAATGCATTAATCATTACAAATATATGCATGTTATCATCTTTTAAGCATATTTCTATCATTTTGTGTAAATTCATGATTAAATCTTAAAATACATCAATTTATGGGTTATTATGTATAATTAAACATTATAATCTTTAATCCTAATTATATTTAAGATCATAATCATGTTTTAAGGATGAAAATATAAGAGAAAAGACTTTTATTGACATTTATGTGTGTTTATGAATTTATTTTATAAGATATATAAATGTATAAAATTAATATAAATTAATTCTCTTATTATTTTAATAATTTGACCTTAAATAATGATACATTATTCAATTCTGAATCCAACAAAACAAATTTGAATTAATTTGGAGTTATATTTTGAAAGTTATGAATTTTACAATTTTTAGGAATTTTTCTAAATTTATTTGAATTTTATTTCGATTTTTAAATATTTAATTTAATTAAAAAATGCAAAAAAATGTGGGTTAATCGCGCGTGTACTCGTGGCATCGCCACGTGGATAGGCGCGAGCGCCTACGTGGCGCAGAGTGACGTGGCGCTGACGTGGACGCGTATTATATTTACTATATATGTTTATGTATTTAATATGTATATAGGTCTCTCGTGTATAGGGAGAAAAATTATTGACAGCGTCTATACGTCGTATATTATATAGTAAAGTTTTCTTTCTATTTTCTCCAAGTGGGACTAAAATGCTTTGTTTATTTTGATTACAGGCGACGTGGCACATCGTGGAGTGTCGGATCGTCAACGCGATGATTGGTGCGCGTCGATGCAGTGGACATGAGGTCCACCTAATCAAAATCAACGCACGTGCTCAATTATTCACTTAGGTGAATAAATCGCGGCCGTCCATCACATATGACCTCCAATTCATCACGAGCGTTGGATTTTAATCCAACGGGCGATCAAATCCACATATTTCCTTCTTCATCAAATACGAGATGGAATCTGAATCCTTGATCAAAGATTGGACGTTCCACATCTGATCGTGACGATTCACGAAACGGCGCGTTATCCGAGCCGTTCATCGTGATAATCTCTCCATCCGACGGCCCAAAATCATTTTCGTTATTTTTAAAACCGGTTCTTCGCGACGAAGAACAGGTTCGCGATCAATCTTCAAATACTCTTTGTTCGAGAGTGTTCTTGACTCGTTTCCGCTTCAATTGAATTCTTGAAATCAAACTTTTATTGAACGAGAAGGAAGAAATCACATCTTGAACTCCACTTTTGTCTTCGAAAATTCGGAATGAAAAGCCTTGCATCCGGCGATTAATTGGATCATTTCGAAGGCTAATTTGGGTTAGGTTGCGTGATTTCATCTTAATCTTTCATCATATAGTGTTAATTTTACTTTTAGCATCGTAGATTTAGTTTAATTTAGTTTAATTTTCAGTTTTTAATCGTTTTTCGAAACAAATTTTTCTCTAAACTTCAAATTTTGATTTCTCTTCGAATTCTTATCCAAATCATCTGATTTTTGATTCAATGGATTTAATTTTGAGTTATCTTTCATAATATACTAAAACGCCCAATTTCTAATCTCAATTCGTCGTCCGATTTGACCGAATTTCAAAGATATCTCTCAAATTTCCCTAATTCTCCGTGGATTCAACCCTTAATTACCATTATACTAATTAATTACTTTGATTAATCATAAATTGGTAAGTTTGGAACTTTGTTTTGACACTAAGTCATGTGCATTCAATGACCATACGATTTAGTCTCGTCAAACTTCTCGAGTGTATAGACCATCGTCAAAAGTTCTTTCTCCATAGTCGTATAGTTTATTTGAGCTTCGACAAGGGTCTTGCTTGCATAGCATATGGTCATCAGCTTCTTATCTAATAGTTGGCCCAAGACCGCTCCCACTACGTAGTCCAAAGCATCGCACATGATCTCAAATGGTATGTCCCAATTAGGACTTTGAAGAATCGGTGCCTCGATCAGTGCTTGCTTCAGCATCACGAATACGCGCTTCCCTTATTCGTCGATGATGAAGTCTTTGTCCTTGCAAAGAAGGGTGGTGGGTGGCTTGGAGACTTTCACAAAGTCTTGTATGAATCTTTGGTAAAAGTTGATGTGCTTGAGAAAGCTCCTTAAATCTTGTACGGTAGCTGGAAGAGGGAGGTTTTGGATGACGTCTATCTTGGACTTGTCCACCTCTAGTCCTTTTCCCGAGACAATATGCCCGAGCACTATTCCCTCTCGTACCATAAAATGGGATTTCTCCCAGCTCAGCACCTGTCGTTTCCTGACACAGACCTCCAAGATTTTGGTCAGGTGAGCAAGACAACTGTTGAAGTCGTTTCCAAAGACGAAGAAGTAATGCATTGATAAAATCCATTCATTAATATTTTCATGTCAATGAAAGGCATTTTAAATAGGAAATAAATAGAAATTTTATTTTAGAATAAAAGAAGATTGTCTTCTTGATAAATCAATGTCATTAAATGCTCATAAAATGTTATAAATTTATGAAAAAGTAAGAATATCCTCTTAAACATAAGAATTATTGTTTGAATCCTTCTAAATCATAATAACATGCATTTATGATTATAGTTTAAAGAAGAAGCGCATAAAATGCTTTATAGTAGTGTATGAATTGTATGTTAATAGAAATTTTTTAAAAAAAACTTATCATAATTATGTTTATATCCACTAATGTTCATAGACATTATGTGTGTGACCCTTTTGGTCCATATATCTCTCTAGTTAATAACTATTGGCCTAATAATGCACATTGGTTGACCTTATTAATTATCTATATCACCATATAGATTAATTAATTAAGCATCAATCCAACCTAACAGATAATTCAAGTTGTCATGCGATTGGGTGCCAAACTACACCAGCTGCTATATGAGATATGTCATCTATAAGAATATTTATAGGAAACTTTGCTGAGAGTGGAAGGCCGACATGTAAGAGGCCAACGACTATGGTTGGTAGAAGTGTTGGGATCTAAGGTCAAGAAGCCTTCCAAAATTTTGATCAAAACATCTAGTGCAACGAAATATATTAAATCAAATATTTAAAACATTAATACACCAAGAACAAATGATCCTATCATCTAATATTTATGAGAAAAATATACTTACAAGGTTCACTTAAAAGAGTTCTTGAAACTATTCAAGTGTCTAGCCCCTAATATTATCCACACCATCTCCAAATTGTTAGATCTCCTCTTCAAAGCTCTTCACCAAGAGAGAAAGAGAAGAAAATAGATAATTATCTCAAGGCTTACATGACACCTTGAGTTGTGGTCGTTCTCCTCTTATTTATAAACATTTGGTACATGAATTTTTTATAGAAACCCTCATAATTATGTCTAAATTCACCAACATTAGTATACCTTATGTGTGTGACCCTCTAGGCCTATATATATCACTAGTTAATTATAATATAAACTCAATAACACCTTATTGGTCAACTTTAATTGATTATTCACATCAACATATAGATTAATTAATTAAGGATCAATTTAACTTAATCAACAAGTTGAGTTGTCAACCCTCTAGGTTCGAAGCTACACCACGTAACTCTTCACATTAGATCTGCTTACTATATTAGAAGTTCACATCTATACATCATATTCAAGACACTCCGGATCATTTAGTAGGGAGGGTATTTGATGGATGATCACCGATGAGAAAGTGTGAAATTATTTAGTTAGAGGTTTGCCCAAGGTTGAACGTTTTCGCTATTGATTTTTCACATGTGGACTATTTATAGGGTCTCACAGACAACTGTTGCAGTGGATGAGATTCAATTTCTTTGATTATGTAAAAAAGGTGAGCTACTTTCAGTGACTTTGATTAATGTCGGTGAGAGTCCACTCATCTCACAGTTGAGCTTGCATTCGTGATCTGGATTGGCCATTCTCTTTGGCTTGAATAAAATCTAACGGGAATGGGGATACATAGAGAAGAGGGGGGGGGGGGAGAGAGAGAGGGAGAGCGATAGAGAGAGAGAGAGAGAGAGAGAGGAAATATGGATGACTGGGTGGTTTGGTTCAGTAACTTCCACAGCTCAAAGGGTCAATAATTCTCTTTCATCTCTGGTGAGGTGACTCTCAGTCTCCGCATTAAGCTCTACTTTGATCAATCTTTCCTATTTAGTTGACCGCTTTCCTATTATTTTGTCTTTTCCAATATTACCTTCAGTTTGTTCTTAGTTTAAATCTTTTTATTATTTTTAAATTGAATTGTGGGAGAACCCCTAAATACAAAATTATTTAGGGAGAGAGAGCAAATGTCTTACGAGTTGAGTCTTCCTTGAAGAACAGGATTTAATAAATCATTAATCAACCCCCTGACCAAAAAGAAATTTTAGTGTCATGTGAATCGGGAAAATCACAACAAAACTGCATTCTAGGATTATCCTTGTGATCGTCGTTCCATCTCGCGCTTTATCTGGAGTGCAGCTCCCACCACATTTCCTCGAGTGATTATCCCCACCTTAAAAGTGAACATCCTAATTAATATACAGCAAACAAAATAATCATCATTTAAGGGATCGCATAAGAGTAGGAATATGTACCAATTTGCCAGAATCATTGACAACTGGCAGTCGACGATATCTAGTTTCCAGAAGTAACCTGACAGACAATGGCACACTTTCTTAAAAGCACTAGCAAAATCTAGAAGGAAACTATCATCTTAAATGATGGGTATTTTTGGAATTCTCAAGAATGGAATCAAACTTTTATCCATGATTTTTTTTCTTTTTTCCATAATATATGATCTATAATTTATGTTTAATTTTTGGTTTTGCTTCTACATGGAAATATATCAATTAATTATAATTCCTTATTCATCAATTATTTCTTTTGTTTATGCTAGAGCACCCAGAACAGGTAGAGAGAAAGAGAATAATAATTAGGATTTGCTACCATAGAGCCCCTATTTGAGTATAAGCCCCTGATCACATACAACCTTCCAGAGGGCTAAATACAAGGGTAAAATACAAGAAAATGCGATCAGCCGGGCCATTATCAAAAATAAAACATAGGATTATTGCAGTTTATAAAGGCAGCCGGGCCATTATCAAAAATAAAACATAGGATTATTGCAGTTTATAAAGGCAGAAGCAAGCACATAATTTTACTAAACAGATGGTGATTTTGTAGAGAGAGAAAAACAGGTTAGAGAAAAGGGTGTGAACCTTGCAGCGTCCTCGAGATTGGTTGTCTCATTGACAACAATGGGGGTTGTGGTCATCACATCGCCAACAACCCTACCAACTGTCTTGGACAAAAGCTTCTGGACTTCGTTGAATGTCTACAAGTTTCAACAGTTAATGCCCAATACTTTATCAGAATTTATTACAACCGAACTATACTACCTACTTCTGATGCTCCAAAAATACAAATTTATCTAGTTAATGAAATCATATTGATTTTTCAAGTAGTTTGACATCCCCCAAGATAACTGGCACACATGTCTTACCTTCCATGATCTGCCAGCCTCGGGAAACAAATCTGTTCCATTATCACGATGTCCTGGAGAAAAACCAAATGGAAGAAGGTCAACAGATTAGCCTTGGCAAGCTTCAACTGGTACTAGTAATGAAATTTTAGTTATGAAATTCTAGTTGAAAGGATAAATATATCTAAACTATGAAGATCATGACCATTGGTAGTTGGTGAATCATAAACATATGCATGCTTGAAATGTTTATACAATTAACTTTTTTTAAGAACAATGTTAATACAATTAATATGTATGTCCACATCATATATAATTTCTAATTCGTTTATAGCTCAAAGTCATGCCCGTGTCATCATGAGCATGATAGCAACCTAAATAAGGGTAATAGGGTCATTGGGTTAAAGATCCCGACATGAAAGGTTTTTGAGACAACTTTTCTTTTGGAACTATCTTTTTCTTATCTCATGAGTACTCTCTTCTGCTCACTCACCATTTTGATAAATCCCGAGCAGGATCATATCAGAGAATTGCCTCCCAATGTTGTTACCTTGATTGTCTTCTGATTATCAGATGCAATCAGTTGAATTTACCCAGAACTGGATCATGCACTTTGTTGTTTCAGGATAAAGATCATTGAAGCCTTGAATCAAAAATTCCATTTTACTTTGCACAATCGCCTCTATTTTCATGCGTTTTACCTCTGTGCCTTTGTGTAAATTCAAATGGATCAAAAATTATGTTTGATGAAACTAAATAAAATAAAAAATCTAGGAGAAAATAGATAAGTGAAATATATCAACTAATGTGAATAAAAATTAATTATTATTAGCAGTTCATAACTCTTTATTAGATATTTCAAATATAAATAGTAACATGCCCTCCCTTCTCAACCCCAGATTTTGATGCTTCACATATAATTAAAAATACTTATAAAATGAAATAAGCATCGACTTATGCAAACAGATTACCAGATATAGAGTCCAAGGCCAGCAAATCATAATCTGAAACTACACCAACCTGAAAATCAAGTCAATAATATGATTGAGACAATACAATGCAACGGAAAAATAAGCATAAGAGTACACAATAAATGAAGAAGAAGGTGTTGTTCAAACATGACAATCAAATAATAAGGTATGAAAAAGAGTACCACCTTCTTCATTGAAGAAATACAGAAAATGTAGAAGAGGATTCTGGTGAGTCACTATTTTTCACTAAGCATAAAAGATCAAGTTACACTTCTGCGAGGGAGCTGGAGAAATATTAGAGAAGATTGAAGAGGAATCCCATGGATTTCCCAAGATCTTGAAGAGCATTTTTTTTCTGAAGGCACGATTGACCTAGAGTCATCTGAGAAACCCGTGAATCTTCCACAGAGAGAAAGAGCAAAAGAGAGAGAAAGGAGATATAAAGAGAGGGAGTGGCAGATTGAAGGAGATGTAGTCAGAAGGATAACCAGAAGCCAAGTGAATAGGGAGAAATTGATTGAGAGAGAAATAGAAAGAGAAAGATTGAAGGAGAGGCAGATAGAAGGATAAACAGAAGACAAATCAATAGAGAGAGAAAGAGAGAGAGACAGACAGAGAAATAGAGAGAATGGATTAGAGATAGAGATAGGGAGAGAGAGATAATGACCCTTTAGAAAACTCAAAACGAAAAATAAAAGCAAAAAAATTTAAATTTAAGTGAGAAAGTTTGTTATACAAATAGAGTAAACAATGAAACTCACCAAAACCCCATCGTCATCAACAACTGGCAAACCGGTGATTCTATAGTCCACAAGCATTTCCAGAGCTACAGAATTTTAAATTGAATACTTAACAGTTAAAGCAGAAGGAGATGCGGCCACGAGCATAAAATGCATGAATAAATTAGTATACCTTCGTCAATGGTGGTGTAGGCTTTGACAGTTTTTAAATTTTCCTTATGGGTCATAAAGCTGCCCACTTTGTAAGCATCCCCATTTACCTTCAAATTCACAGACCCAGGTATAAAGTAAGCATATTAAGTGAAAGCCAATACTCGTTTAGCTTCAAATTCAAAGCCAGATCAAAAGTCAGCCTATTCCATGAGTGAGCCTATACTCATTTAGCTTCAAATTCACAGATCTAGATAGAAAGTTTGATCTTTAATGAGAGCCTATACTCATGTTGCTCCAAATTCACAGGCTCTGATGGAAAGTCGGCATCTTTAGTGAGAACCTATACTCATTTCGCTCCAAATTCACAGGCTCTGGTAAAAAGTTGGCATCTTTAGTGAGAACCTAAATTCATTAAGTATTAAATTGACAGGCTCGGATATAAGATCAGCCTCCTTAGTGAGAACCTAAACTCATTTAGCTTCAAATTCATAAACCCGGGAAATTAAGCTCATATAATGAAAGCCTAAACCAATTAAGCTTCAAATTTACATAGCCACGTGGAAATTAGCGTCAGCATTATTATACCCATTTATATTCAAATTCACAAATCGAGATAGACAGACAGCATTATATACCCATGTCTATTTAAATTCACAGACGCGGACAGAAAGTACGCCTTTTATACTCATTTGTATTCAAATTCACAAACATGGACAGAAACTCAGCATCATAATCCCCATTTATATTCAATTTCACGTACACAGACAGAAACTTGGCATTTTTATTCCAATTTGCTATTCAAATTAACATACCCAGACAGAAACTCAGCACTATTACACCCATTTATATTCAAATTCAAATATCCAGACAGAAAGTGAGAATCTTTAATATGAGAAATCAAAATTAGGGTCTTGTTGAAAGACAAAAGTAGGGTTTTGGTCTGCATTACCGAAGAGGAATTGTCGGCCTGGAATGCGCTGCCAGAGGAAACAAAAGACTTGGACCTCGAAAGCGGAGATTTGGCACGGAAGAGAGAGAAGCTTCGGCAAGGAGAAGATGGAGATGCAGCCGATGCAAGAGAGAGAGATCGAAATGCATGGATGAGGCGATCCGGGGATGACGTGGAGGATGAAGCGATGGGAGAGAAGGAGAGGAGGAACCCATCTGCCAGGAGAGATGCCATCGTCTCGCCCTTCAAGATTTCTTCTTCAAGGGAAAGGGAAGATCTTGAACAGTGAGTGCTGCGTCATCTGTGCAGAGGTTTAGGATTATAAAGTTGGAGACTTTCATGAGAAAATTGGTAGGGATCGTTGGGCCCATCAACGATCGATGGACCGATGACCTTTTTCCCAGCTGAGCACAGACTTCGTGTGCGGGCTTGATATGCACGAGAGTGATGCTTTCGTATCAGTGAAGGCGCTTGAAGGCTTATTGAACTTATGGGCTGTGAGAAAATCCTGGCAACATAAGGCCCATGGCATAAAATTTGGACATCAAAGCCATATGCCTTTCAGGTAAGTGGGGTCATGATAGAATGATGGATACATGGTGGGGATTCAATTGGAGGAGCCATACTCGTCAACCATCAAAAGGTGGTTTGATAATTAGGGCAGACTTTGCAGTGTGCCGACCACAAATGGCTTGAACAGCTCGACTCCAACTCACCAACGTTGACCCCGGCACGATAAGCATGGGTTAGCATGATGATTTGGGTTGTCTCGGGTTTTCTAGAGAGGCTAGAAAGGGGCTGTTTTGGGGGGAGAGGGCAGCACCCCTCTTGGTCGAGAGGGGCAAGCCTCGTCGGGGGCAATGGCAGCAGCTCAGCGACGATGGTGGTGAGTAAAGAACCCTATAATTCCAAAGAAGAAATTTTTTTGCTCGAATATCATGCACATAGGTAAAGCCTTTGATAATGGATTATTAGACGACATATTGAAAACCTTGATATATTGAGGTTATGAGTTAAGAAGATATATATGTCTTATGTGGGACCAAGCCCCTTATATCCTAACCTGAATTTTCTGCATTCAAATAGGTATCAAAGTCATCCAAAAGAGGATCCTAATTTTTTGTTGTATTGATGTGAAGTCATTCCGCTCATTTAAAACTTAACATACTGCTCACATACCGAAAAGGGTGACTAAAATTAATACGGGATATACACATGTGTATTAGACAATATCATGTTGTGATTTGAGGCTGATAAACCTTCCAATTTCGATCAAAATATTAAATGCAGCGGAATACATTGAATCGGATAGTCAAAACATTGAGGCACCAAGAATAAATGATCCTACCATCTTATATGTATGAGAAAATATACTTACAGGGCTTTATTAAGGGAGTTCTAGAAGTTATTTATATGTCTAGCCTCTAGCGGTATCCACACAGTCTCTTGATGGGTGGATCTCTCTTCAAAGCTCTTTACCAAGAGAGAAAGAGAATAAAGGAGAAAATTCTCACAAGTCTTGCATGGGCACTTTGATTTGTGGTCATTCTCCCCTTATTTATAGATATTTGGTATGTAGATTTTCATAAACATCTTCATAATTATGTCTATATCCACCAACATCCATAGACTTTATGTGTGTAACTTTGTTGGTCTATATATCTCACTAGTTAATAACTCTATAGGCTCAATAATATCTTATTGGTCGACCTTATTTAATCATCTACGTCAACATATAAATTAATTAATCAAGGATTGATTTAACTCAATCAATAGGTTGAGTTGCCAACTTATTGAGTGCCAAACTATATCACATAATCTAGGAGATATGACTATATAATAACTCGTTTATAAAACCTTTTCATCATCAGTTACAATGTATGAATAATCCTTCATCCCCGCGAGACTCATGAATGACTAAGGATATAGTCAACTGTCAGACCATTATCGATCAATCAAGTTAGTACTAATGCGTGTAAGAAATTATTAGAAACTCATCTAATATTTTCACTACTTTGGCCAAGGATTTCATCATATCGCATTCCTTCTATCAATCTCTTCAAATACCAAGGGCGAATTATCCCATATTGACCACACAATCATCTTCCAGGGCTTCATGTCATATATAATATATGACATTTTAAAGATCTCGTGGCTAGGTATTTATAAGTCATAATCAAAACACAACCATCTATCCACGAGATTGCTTTAGTGTCTCAATTCAAAGGACCAAATACTTAACTGTGACATGAATTAACCTGATCAGTCATACTCATCATATGAGTCACATCAAATAATGATATTCTTTTTTGATAATTCAATATCTTTCTCGAATATCCTACCAAATAGGAATGCTTAGAACATATGTTTAAAGCTTAGTGATTATTATATTATGATCTCATCATAGTTCAATTAGTCATTGCATATGCAAAATGACTTTATTACAAACATTAGATGAGAATGATAATGAATAAATTTTCATTTCAATGAACATAGACAAGATACATAGAAATGTGATTGGCTTATAGGCCATATTATATCGATTATGTTAAATATCCATGAATCAAGGGGAAGATTAGATGAAGCCCAATCTATATTTTTTTTTCATGTGTGGCTACTAAAATATTATCAACTAGGTGAGTTATGTTCTTCCCATGCTAAAAAAGAAAATCCTCAAACTAGATGTCCTGAGTAAGATAATCTTGACATTTAACATCCTCAAATAATTTGAGAATAAAGAAGACCTAGAGGTCTATCAAGATCCAATTCATATCTCTCTCTTTCATGGTCCTCTCTTCCTTTACACAATGGAAGGGAGGTCCCATGTTTTGAACCTCTTTATCTCTTGAGTTTCGCATGATGTTTGACCACTAGGTCTCTTTAAGGGCTCAACTTTGTCGTCCATCTTGATATCTCATTCTTCACCTACCACTATGTTCCTCTTTTCAAGTGCTTTTCAAGGACCATCAATGTTCCTCTTTTCAAGTGCTTTTCAAGGACCATCAATGTTCCTCTTTTCAAGTGCTTTTCAAGGACCATCAATGTTCCTTGATTGGAGACCATCCTTGGATATTTAGACTGCCCCATCAATGCTTGGAGCATGGGCCATTTTTGCAAGTTTTTCCCCAATTTGCCTTGAGATTGACAACGTCTTCGCTCTCTCTTTTATACATAGATTCCCACTTTTGATAATTTTTTTAGAACTCATCTCATTGTTTTTTTGTGAAAAGAAGACATCACTACATCATTTTCCGGATTTGGAGCATTTAGTGCCTTGATTCATCAAGAGCATTGGTGGGGCAATCTAGATGATTTTTTATTGCCTCTTTTTCCAAACTCTAGAGGCAGCACCATTCTTCTTTGAAACCATAACCACCTTTAAGATGCTCAGTCTTCGCCATTGATCTAGATTTGATAGGATAACCCTTATTCCCCATGCTATCCCAAAGGTACTAAGTTTCTTTGAAATACTTTTCTTCTAGTTGACTGTCATCAACCCAAGAACCTCATTTAAAGTGTCATGAGATATTTTTATCCGTTTTGTGAGAAAATAGAATCCTTAAATCCAATAAAATCCAAGGAATCTTTAACTATTGATGATTATTTTGAAGCCCAAAAATAGCACTAAACGCATGGTTTCATCAAAATTCTCACATCCTCTGAGAAATTCTCATGTTCAACGTGGACAAAAAGGAGTTCACTACAATGGTGATTTTTATTACAAGCATTTGTATTGTGGAAAGTATAGATACTCATTTGAATAATGTTTGCACGGATCATAAAAACAAAGTATTTTTCCAATTCAAGTCATTTCGCATCTCCATTGTCATTCTCTTTCACTAGTCTTAAAGTGAATAAATATGAATCTTGAAAGAGATTTAAAGCCAACACATCATTTGTGCAATCCACTATTTATACTTTCACTAATACTTCATGTAACGTTGCTTTTCATTCCCATCAGATTATTGACTAAGGGATGCCCCTTAGTCACATACACACATGTTTTCTCACTTATTCCATCTTTCAACTCCCTCCGCTATGGTTGATAGCCATTGAAGTCCCTCTTCTACTGCCTATAAATGACTTGTTTTTTTAAGTATTCCACCTTTTGATTTGGTTTATTTAGATATACGGGTGATCAATGGTAAATGCGCAGTTGTTTGAATACTTTTGAAGTCTCGCGTTTGTGCATAAAAAAGTAAAAATAATCATTAAATATTTTTTTTAAGTCTCATTTTTAAAGTCATACCCACTCTAACACTAATTAAAAATGAGTAAAATGGTGAATAAATGTGAAATCCACAAGGCATTGGTTTGACAGTATGAGAGACAAAAACTTGATCTAATTTAGGCAAAATAAAATATGAAAGTAGATGAAAAATGGAGTGGAAGATTTCGAAAGAGAAACAAGAAGGGAACTGGTGGCGTATGACCCCGATCGCCACCAAGACACGATACCACGGCGCCGGAGGAGCCCTTTTGCGCGCGCGGATCTTTCCGCTTATCTTTACTTCTTTATTTCTTTATTATGGACCTTTTGACCCGCACGTGTTTAAGCGGGTCCTCGTTTATTTCTTCTCTCCCTTTAGGCTTCCGGGTGGGCTCTTCCCTTTTCGGGATCCCATTTGTGAAGCCCATCCTTCTTTGTGAACCTTTTATTCTATTTCTATGAGTATGGGTGTGGGTTGTGGGCCTCAAGTGGGCCCTTTCCTCTCTTGGCCCACCAAGGGCTCTATAAGAGGGAAGGGACCCCCACAAACCCTAGCCGTCA
>CM044107.1:4912459-4942932 GCA_024174645.1 Lemna minuta
TCGATCACGCAAAATAAGAGAAGTGAGAGTACCTCGATGGAGATTCTTGACTGATGTGACCTTGTTGGGACAAAATTTGAAATCCCCTTCTTGATTACTCCTTTCTTTGAGAGAAAAGAGAGAAGGGAATGAAGAGGAATGAAGGAAAGAGGGAAGGAGGAGAAGAATGAGAAGGGGGAATAGAGAAATGAAGGGTGTGTGTTGTGGGGAGGGGAAAGTTGTGGATTAGTGTGTGGATGAGAAAAAATGAGAGAGAGGGGGGAAGTTCATGGAGAATGAGAGGGAAAGAGTGAGGGAACAATTAAACTTCAAAAAAGTTTAAATTTCAAATTATGAGAGAGAGTTTCACAAGATCCACATAAATAGGGGAAGGGAGAGAATTGTTCAACCTTTGAAAGGGTGTATCTCTTCAAGGGTTGCCACCTTTGAGGAAAAATTTTTGACCCTCTTGAAAGGATGCCTTAAAAAGCCACTTTTCAAGATGTGAGGGTGCCATTTGGAGGGTTTTATTTGGTGGAAATTTTAGCGGTAATTTAGGTTTAGTGATTTGTCCTAAAATCATGGGTTCAGGTTGACTTGGTAAAAGAAGGATCTATAATGCAAATAACTTGAAATTTGAGAATCTAAATCTGGTTCCTATGATTTAGGGAGATGATTTGACTTGGTCAAAGTGATTCCTAAATTTTAGAAAAGTGGTTTGACTTGGTCAAAGACTCAAAATTAAAGGTTTATGGCAAGAGTAGGGTTTGGCCAAGTCAAGGGAAGTGTTTTAAGGATTCTAAGGATTAAGGGGTGGCACCCCCATCTTCATGGGCTTGCTCCTCTTCATGTTTTCAAAGTCTTTTGATATATACATGTCTTCCAATGATAGATTCTTGAATTTTTTCATCAAGATCAGCATGTTGTTTACTTGATATAGATGACTTTAAATCTTTATATTTATCCTTCAGTTGTATTTCTTTGGTGCCTCCTTAGATGCTTCTCTTGTCATTGAGGTCTCCCCACCATGAGATCATGAGAGCCCTTGAGAAAGAGAGATCGTTGTCAAGGGCTTGCTGAATATTTCCAGAGGAGATCGCACATGAGAGAGAGAGAGAGAGAGATTTGATGATGGCCTCAAGAGGTGATCGTGGTCAAGAGCATGCCAACTATTTCAAGGGGGATTTGATGATAGTTTTGTTGTTTTTCACTTTTGTGAATTCGTGATTCACACTACAACATGAAAGACGTTTGGTGACATTCAAATTTAAAACCGAGCTCCCAATCTCAGTTAGGGACTTGTGGTTCTACCTCTGTCTAAGGCGACCTTAAAAAAATATAGAGAGATGGGGAGATTTGAAGACAATTTCAAGCAGTGATATTCTAGGGCTTGCCAAGTTTGTCAAGAAGAGATTGCATAGACTGCACAAGAGAGAGAGAGAGAGAGAGAGAGAGAGAGAGAGAGATTTGACAATAGCTTCAACCTTAAGAGGAGATTTGATGACAGCCTCCTTGAGATTTGAAGCGGAGATAGCAAGAGAGAATTGATGATGGAACTGTGATTTTCACAAAAACGCATGACAGCGTGTGACTCACACTGAATTGAAATTTTACAAAATTTCAATTTGGTGATAACAAATTGAAAAACCGAACCAAAACCGGACTTCGATTTACAAAATGTTTTATCACCACTGGTTTTGGTTCGGTTCAATTTACTGAAATCCATTTCGGGTTTGGAGAACCCTAATTCAAATTAAGTGACCATTGATAAGCAGTCACTTTAAGAAGTTGTATAAATACTACATGCTAATAAATAAAGTTTACCTTTCTTCTTACCTCTTCCTAAGAATTTTCTCACCTTCTAAACTTTGTCCAAAGCCTCTATCACTCTTTCTCAATCTGAAAATCCTTAGTTCGGCATGGCTATCAAAGCAGAGGTTGAGTTGGAGGTACTAACATTTTCCTTTTAATTACTTCTCTGATCAATGCATTGATTAGTAGCCAATAGATTTTCTATATAATCTAGGAGGGGAAGGAATTTCTCTACAGAATTTTTCATCCGTAGATCATATAGAAAAGAATGAGTAGCATGGAGGTGAGGAAATGGGGCTATCATCACTTTTCAAGGAGACACCACAGCCCTCATCTATTGCCACTGTTGAAAGCACTCTCCATTTAAGTGGCAGATGGTTCTCCCAAGTGTTGGTCCTAGCTACTAGAATCCAATTTGCTGGCCATAAATATCTATCGATGGGTTCATCATATTCAAGTTGTTCTTTAGCTAAGAAAGCTACACAATCATCTCACAAAAATGGCTACACTTGACATGGATGCGACCTAAAGAAATAGGTTTCCAAGGAGGAAGTCTTAGGTACATGCATTCTAGACTACATGACTCTGGAGCTTTCCAACCAGTTCACTAAATAAAAATTGACAAACAGTTTTGGAATGTGGCCCATAAGCATCAGTCAAAAAATACAATCATTGCAAGATTTCCCAGTTGGTGAATTGGGCAATAAATCTTCAGCAAGGCTATAAATAAGTCCTTGTACATGCAATATTTATAGTGAAACCAATGACTATTGCCCTCCTTTCTTCATTACTCGGTGGACACATAATATGTCCTTATGATCTGAGTTGATTGGTTATTGAAATGACTAAGGCCTGAATTTCAAGCGATTCGCAATCAGTTCTACAATGGAGAGCATTCTTTGTCCTTTAATGATGTGGGGTCCATATTAATCCACGAGAATAGTTGATTGCGAGACCTATAATGCCAATAGCTTTGCATTGCATTTACAACTACACATGAAGTAAGAGCGACCTCAAGCTCAAATCAACACAATCAGTCATCTATAATGCAATTGCCAACAATACTAAGAAAAATGAAACAAAGGGTAAGGATCAACTGTGGTGCAATTTCTGTAAGAAGAAGACACACACCAAAGAAACCTCAAGGAAATTGCATGAGAGGCTTAACAAGTACATATGGTGGCCTAATTATACCCACCTCAAGGGAGAGTATCAAAAGGACAACCATGGATGCAATACTATATGCATCAAACGTACAATTCCATGTCTCTACCATCTGCAACCTTGGGGATGGCCATGCAAATAAATCCTCAACAAGTTCAAAAGTTAAGAGAGAAAATGCAGCATTTGAAGAATTTTTAGTATAAATACATATATTCTCTCTTCTTCAATAGAATCTGCCATTGGCTCAACCTCTCTACCCTATTAAGATAGATCACAAATTTTATCAGTTTTGCATGCAATAAATTCATCAAATTTGCATAATAGTTTATCGATATTATACTCAAGTGATGTAGATCATATAACACAAATATAAAACATATATGTGTTATATGAACCATGCTACTCAAATAGAAAGGTAAAAACTAGCAATGGTAGGCCACCAATAGTAGAGTCAATTGGCTTATTGACACAAGCACTATATGAACTTAAATTATTTGTAAGTCTTGTTTCCATCCAAAAACTTGAAAAATTAAATGAACATAAATTATATTTGATGGAATGTGATGGAACAAATTGATGCAGTCATAGATTACACACGAATTTGTGTCAAAACTAATACCAAACTCACCAATTTTATCAAATAATCACAAATTAAAGAGTACATTGGTCAATAAGGGTCGATTCTATGGAGAACTAGGATAATTTCAGATGATCTTTTCAAATTTGATCAAATTGGGCGATGAAATAGGTGATAAATAAGGGAAATTAATATATTTGGAAAGAAGACTTAAAAATGAATCCACATAATAAAAAATCACTAAATTTGGATTAAGATTCTCGAAGAAATCATCATATGAATAAGAGAGAAATTTCCGAAATTAAAAGTTAGGAAAAACCGAATTTAAAATTGAAATTAACTAAAATTACGATTCGAAATTGAAATCTAAAGCTATACAAATTATGAAATAAGATCTCTAACCCACGATTGCGCTCGAATTGATCCAATTATTCTCCGGATCAAAGGCTTTTCAGTCCCAAAGTCAAAAATGATCATCGATGTTCTAGATCCGATATCTTCGTATTCTCTTTACAAAATATCACTTTCAAGCACTTTGTGGATGCAGAAATTGATTTAGAATCAATTGAAAGCTAGAGATTCAAGGGATTTGGTGTTTAAATTGTTCGATTACTCGAATTGCCCTAGAATGCTTTACAATGTCGAAGAACACCTCTATTTATAAGGCAAATTGGGTGTAACCATCCGATCAAGCATTTAATCTTCAATCAACAGCTTTGATGAAACCCAGAGATGTGAATCGTTACGGTTAAGTCGTGGCCATTGGATCTCAAATGGACCGTCGAGATGAAGCCACGTCCTGCACGTTATAAGTAACGCATCGAACGATCATCATTTGATCTTGATCCGATGCTCCAGATGCATTTCGTTGGTTTTAATCTCAATTGGTGTAACTCCTTAGATCGACAGTTGAGATTAAATCATTTTAAAATGATTCACCGGCGAATAGGATTGCGCCATGTACCCCTGGCCTGAAGTGACGATTGACGGTCGCGATTAATCACGCAATCGGACGCTCCACGTGTTGCCATGTCACCTGTGCGATTATAAAATTAATTTTAAATTAAATAAATCATTTTTAAATTCAGAAAAATTTAGAAAAAATCTGAAAAAAAATTCCCTAAAAATTACAAAATTCATTTCTTTGAAAATATAACTCTAAATTAATCCAAATTGGTTTCATTGGGTCAGAAATTAAATTATCTATCATTATAAAAAGTCAAATTTAATAAATAACAAGAGAATAAATTTATATTTCAAAAATACACTTATTTCTTTTAGATTTTAAAACTTAGAAAAATATGTGTGTATATAATATGATTTTTCTTATTATTTAACCTTAAATACTAATTATAATCTCAAGTAAATATGGGTTATAAAAATGTTATCCTTAATTCATCATAATTAACCCTAAATTAATGTATTTTGAGATTATAAAGACTTTTTCAGAGAATGATAGATAAAAACTAAAAAAATATGAAAACATGCATTATAATAGAATGTTTTATGCCTTAATTTGCATTAATAATCATGTATTTTCATGTTTATTTAGAATGTTATCAGAATGGATGCTTTTTTGTGCAACAAGGCACATGGGTGGAAGCCTAAACTTTGTAAAGTCGAACATGGCCTCTATTACTTATTTAGCATATTCCTCAAGTCCTAGGAGGGACACTGATGCTACAATGGCAGCAACTGCTAGAATCTTAGAGGACAAAGGAGTTATGCTCATATATAGAAGACTATGGCATCCATCCTTTCCCTTATTGAAGGAAATGTATCTCAATTTCATTGAGAACATTATTTTTTAGAAGCTCATGTGCGATGCATACCAACTTGAAAAATGAAAAAGAAAGTCTTATATTGTATAGATAAAAGTTGTAAAGTACCATGTGATAACATGTAATTTATACATGTAATTAAATCTTTTATGTGATTATTAATGAAAATTTAGACATAAAACATTTCATTTGTATGCATGTTATTATACTTTGAGTGCATATCTATCATTTCATATATTTTTAGTTCTGATATCAAAATGCATTATTTTAGAGATAATTATGCATAATTAAATAATATATTTTAGAATAGATTATTTCCATACATATTTGAGATTATAATTGGGTTTTAATGTTAAATAATAAGAAAAAACACTTCTTATACACTCATTTACTTTTCTAAGGTTGAATTTCTAAGCGAAATGAGTACATTTTTTAAATAAAAATTTATCATCTTTTTATTTATTAAAATTAAATTTTGAAAATGATAGATTATTGAATTTCTGATTCAACAAAACAAATTTGGATTAATTTGTTGTATTTTAAAAGTTATGAATTTTCTAATTTTTAGGGATTTTTCTAGAATTTTTTTTATATTGTTATGAATTTATTTTGGCTTTATCTAGAATTTAAAAACTAAAACATTCATTTTATAGTGCGTGCTGACATGGAAGCTGACGTGGCAAGTGCCGCCACGTGACAACCAATGTTTGCGCCATGTGCATTCGCATGTGTGCGCATGTGCGCACACGTATGTGTGATTAGTGCGTTATGCATCCTTTTCAGGATATAAGCTAAGCTCATTAATATGCACTCCTTATATTCTTGTCAGATTGTGTTTATTATTTTCACGTGGGGCTATCTTTCTTTTTATATCTTCTCATGTGGCATGACGCGACATGAAAGGTCTAATTCGCACACTTAATTGAAGTTGTCGATCTTTACTTAAGTGGGGGGTACACGGCGCACTTTGATTGGGCGATGATTTATTTTAAAATTATTTAATCTCAGCCATATATCTGAGGAGTTGTAACGGCTAAGATTAAATGCACCCGATGGACTTATGTGACACGTGATGACATCTCAGGCGTCGATTCACAATCAGACGGACGAGATCGCGCAACGCTTCTTCATGCACAGCATGCCAAAATCTTATCGCTCCATCTTCAATCGAATGGAAGTGACTTACTGACAATGATTTGCATCCAAGCATTTCATCAGAGGCGGTGATTGAAGAAGAAGAGCCAAATCTTACAGTCGCACCAAAATTTGTCTATTTATACACATGTTCTTCGAGGGAAAATGTATTCTTGGAGGTTTTGATCTATCAAACTGCTTAGACATCTCAATGAATCTCTTGATTTCTTCCTCTTCCAGACTCATTTCTGCATCCAGTGGGTGCTTGAAATCAAGATTTTGTCAAAAGAATAGAGAGAAATTGTCTCTTAAATGTTGAATTTCGTCTTCGAAATTGCGCAATGAAAATTCCTTGATCCGATGATCAATTGGATCAATTCGAGCACGAATTCGTGCTAGATTATGTGATCTCCTTGTAATCTTTCATCATGTATCATTATCTTTCAATTTAGAATCGCAGACTACGTTAATTTTAGATTTAATTTTGGTTTTCTCTCTCATTGCGATAGGAAATTCTACCTAATTTTTGCTCTTTAATTTCTCTGCAAAATCTTGATCCAAATAGAGTGATTTTTTATTCCATGGATTCGTCTTGGAGTTCTCTTTCCAAATATACCAAAATCCCTAATTTCTCATCTCAAGTCATTGTCCGATTTGATCGAATTGTTGAAGAAAACCTTGTAAATACTTTAATTTTTGGTGGATTCAACCCTTATTCACCATTATATATCTAATTCATAATTATTTCTCAATATTGGTGAGTTTGGTAATTGTCTTCACACTTATCTACATGTTTTCAATGACCTCGTGGATCCATCCCATCACCATTTCAGCTGATACATTGTGATATACTCGAAGCTTCCCCTCCTATAAATATTAATGGTGTTAGGTGGTTCTTGGTATGTACTGATGATCTTAGCAGATTTAATTGGCCATATCTACTAAACTAGAAATCAGAAGTAGCTAAAATTCTAAAAAAAATAAATTTGCCACTTAGTTAAGAGACCATACGAGGTAAATGTGCAAGGATATTGAACTGATAATGCAAAGGACTTCTATAAGAATGAACTAAAGGATTTCTTTGAGAGTGAAGAAACTAGGCATGAGACATCATGTGCATATATACCTCATAAAATGGACTTGTTATGAGAAAATTTGGATACTTGATGATCTTAGAAAATAGACAAGTAAAGGGCCCTAATTGTACGAGCAAGTATACTTAAGAAGTTGCCATGACAACAATAGAGTTAATGAATAGATTATCGTCTAAGACCATTGGAATGAGATATCTAACAGAAATATTAGAAAAGGTATTTCTTAGGATGAATGTAACAAGTGGCTTTGAACCCCGTGTATTTGGATGCATAAGCCATTTGTACTCATCGAAGATGCAACGAAATAAGCTCTTAGCGAGAGCACAAGGTGTGGGTGTGTGGGTCACTAAAATACCCAAAAGGGTTATAGGAGCTATCATCCTATATTATAGGAGCCCAAGTTTGTATTAAAAGATGACACCTTTGATGAGACACAATCCTATTATTAGCCAACCATTAGGCATGGATAGAACAATAAAAACACTACATTATAAGTCCTAACTTCTTTGTCTTGATTTAAGATAATTGAGAAAGAAAAAATATTGACTATATTAGAAGCTCAGCAAGGAGAGGGAATTTCTGATTAGGAAATTCTTGATGAACCTTATGAGACTAACTTGATGAGCAAGGAGAGCGTGTGTAAAACCCTTACCATATGATATGGCAATTTTTAAAAATTATGAAACAGCCTCACCTAATTATAAGTGTTTCCTCATTGCACTTAATCAAAAAGTAATTCCATAAAAACTAGAGAGGCTTTATATCAATTGGAATTGGCAATTGATGAAGAGATGGTGGCCTTGATTAAACAACAAACTTGGTACATAGTTTAGTTTTCCAAGGGGAAGAAGCAAGTCAGAGTTGATGGGTATACAACATAAAGTATAGATAAGATGAAATTCTAGAGAGATATTAAGCTGGGTTAGTTGCGAAAGGCTACACCCAAACTTATGGCATCAACTACCTGAAAACTTTTGTCCCAATCAAAAAAACTTGGTGTGGGACCCACACAAAGCTGACGTGGCAGCGCACCAGCATTCCAACTTGGCACATGAGTCCACGTGGGTGCCTATGTGGCGCATGAGTCCACACGGGTGCATATTTGGCGCATGGGCTAAGTGGGGTAAGCATAGTGGGCCTGAATATCGCTATAGATAGCAACGTTTGCGCCTGTTAGGGCGACACAAGTATAACAGAAGGCCTCCACTTATAAAGGCCTCCAATTCCTTATATTTTTTGCATGTGGGACTAATCTAATGTATTACATTTTTTGCAGCCAACATGGCAGCTCGTGAGGCATTGGATCAAGCACGCAATAGGGACACCGAAAAATCGAACCGAACTAACACCGGTGGTCACCAAAAAATAGTCAAACGGAAGGTTTTGGTTTGGTTTTGGTTTTTGCTTCCGGTGTCACCGAAAGATTTATCTTTCAATTTGGGAGGGAGATATGCATGGCGGAGGATAGAGAAAAGAATGGCAAGGATGTTTTTCTTCTCTTCCTCATGAGAGACATGAAGAAGAGGTTCCGCGCGAGATGACAAAAAAGAGAGAGAAGAAGAGAGAAAGAGAAAAATAAGCGGCGGAAGAAATTCTCTCGCACGATAGAATTTCTTCCCTGCATGAGGGAAAGAGAGACAGGAGATGGAGGAAGAGGGGGAGGGGGAGAGATAGAGAATTTAATAGCAGAAGGTAACAAAGTGGGGGGACAAAAAAAAAATTTCTTCTTCTGTGCCTCGAGAGAGAGAGGGATGGAGGGAGGGGGAGAGAGAGATAGGGGAGGGAGGTTGGGAGAGAGAGAGAGGGAGGAAGGGACGGAGGGAGTGAGGGGGAGAGAGAGACAGGGGAGGAAGGGCGGGAGAGAGAGAGGGAGGGAGGGCAGGAGAGAGGGAGGGAGGGAGGGAGGGAGGGCGGGAGAGAGAGGGAGGAAGGGAGGGTAGGAGAGAGAGCAAGGGAGGGAGGGCAGGAGAGAGAGAGAGGGAAGGAGGGAGCGAGGGAGAGAGAGAGTGGGAGGGAGGGAGGACGGGAGAGAGAGAGAGAGAGAGAGAGGGAGGGAGGGAGGGAGGGAGGGCAGGAGAGAGAGGAGGGAGGGAGGGAGAGTTAGAGAGAGAGTGGGCGGAGAGAGAGAGAGATGATTTTGCTATTTAAACTTTTGAGCGATGATTATCTAAAACTATATTGTTTCTATTATTTCTTTAAATATTTTTAATACTTGAAATTTATCTATTTAGGACTTTTATCTTAAATTCTTGATGTATTGTATATTTGTTGTTGATAAGTGTTAATCTATTATCATTAGTTTGTGAAACATATATTTATAAATTGCGGATTATGGAGTCATAAAAACCTTAAACAATTTATTTTCAGTTCACATTACAAATCACCGAAAGTATAGGTTTAACCGAACCAGCACCAAAAAATACCGTCACCGAACCAAAGTTAGGTATAGGTTTAGGTTCTCACAAAAACCGATACCGACACTTGGAACCAGAGAACCCTAGTTGTGGGAATCGTGGCCCACTTCTTCCACGCTACGTGGCCTCATTTGAGCCGTTCAATTCTTTAAAAGAAAACTTACGGTCTAGATTAAATCACAAAATTCCTTTATAAATTCTTGTTCTCTCTTTTATGAAATTTTAACTCTTGATTAATCATTAAATTGAGAATTTTGGAGGAAAATATTGAGATCTTCGTGAATCCTTTGCGTCCTGGACTCAATCGGGCATGAATTGAGGCAGGAAATTTATGAAAATTGTGAAAAAAATGAAAGGTAATTGCCCCTTGAACGCCGAAAACATGTCGAAGAAGGAATCATAGAAATGTAAAACAATCAAAGAAATTTGAGGGGCTCAATCTTCATGTCAATCGGGTTAGTAGTATGATACCTTTGTAAAAGTCACTTTTTAGGTTGTTTAGATTAGGTTTCGATGGGTAATTAGAGTTTTATGAACCGAAAATTCTTTATTTTTCCTAAATTTCTTTGTGGATTTTTTCAGATTTCCGAAGAAGGATTTCTCCCTAATTTTAAAACCAATTCTATGGAATTTGATTTCATTGGATTTCTTGGTAAGTTAGCTTTCCAAGGATATCTGATTTGCATATTTTTATCTAAGTCTGACCCCTCAATTTACCTATTTACCAACTATAGTTAAAAATCAATCTGAATTTGGGCGTTGACTTTCAAGGGCTATCATTAAAAATCTAGATATTGAAATTTTCTAATTTTGGTTTCTTTGTAATCATCTAATCATAAGCTTTCCATGCATAGGTGATTTCTCAAAAAAGGATGCCATTTGACTTGTCAATTGAAGGATTTTGACCGAAACCCTAACTGTAGGTCATAGTAAATCCAATTATGCTAAAAAAATCCCGATCTTTATATCAAAATTCTCTTTTTTCTCTCTAGTTTCCAAAAAATATAATTTTCATAATATTAGCTCGCCTTTTCTTCTCTGATTTGATAGAAAGTCAAAGTAGGGTCAAAGTCAATGCTTTGACTTTGACTTTTGACTTGTCTTCTCCAAAAAATTTCATAACCCTAAAAACATCTTCTCTCATATATTAGTAATGTTTCCATTAATTATATAGCATAGTCCCCTCTTAAAACCTTAATTAGGCTTAAGTTTGACCGAGTCAATCCTTTTGATAAAAGTCAACCGTGTTCTCTATGGATTCGACCTGATCTTTTTGCTACACTTGATTTCTGATATTTAAATCATAATGATTTTGGATTTATATATTTTAACTGATGATCATGTATTTTAACGACCGCTCATTTCATCACTTGTGTCTATATATGTCGTTGGAAGGTTGACCATGGAAGATAGGAAACATGCTCATAACATGTGAATCAATTTTAAAATTTGCCCCTCTATTTAGGGGTGCTTGACTTCGGGTGATAGGTCTTTGGAGGACGGGCCTGGGATAGTCACTAAGGCGGTTCCTTGCATTTCCCTCGTTGTTCTGGGCCATTTCTATTGGTTCTATTGATTCTACACTGGAAGATTTCTAGGTAGTATCGGGAAACCTACGTTTAAAGGATTATTCAATAATCTCCAGGTGGTCTGTCATCTCATGGAAGGGTGAAGCAGATATTTAGATGAATATAAATTATAAATACTTATAAATTATCAAAAATTAACGTCGATCGTACCTGAGTGTCGGTATCCGTGAGAGTGAAGCGCTCTTAACGTGAATTTGATCAAATGATCACCCGTAATCCTTCGAAAAGGGAAAAAAATCACTTAATCTTATCTAATTCAAAATCTTGAAGATGAATTTTTGCTTTAGATCACTCGATGTATGATTGATGTGAGTGAATTTCAAGAAATTAAGAGTAAAATCCAAGTTGACCAAGTCAAAATTGACTAAAACTATCAAAATAACACTTTAATTCCCTGGCAACAGTGCCATTTGACAAATCGAGACCGCGAGGTCATTGAAAACACATAGTCAAGAGTCAAAATAAATACGAAACTCACCAATTTAAGGAAATTAAATTAACACGAATTGAGGGGTATAGTGGTGAATAAGGGTTGAATCCGCAAGGAATTAAGGTAATTTCGAGGGATCTTTTAGAATTTGATCAAATCGGATGACGAATGTGGATAGAAATAAGAGGTTTTGAATTTTTGGAAAGAAGACCAAAGACAAATCCACAGATTAAAAAATCCCTTGATTTGGATCAAGATTCGCGAAGAAATCGTCGAATGAACATAAGAGATACTTTAAAAAAATAAAATCGCAAAAAACCGAAAATGAAATTGAAACTGACTCAAATTATGATTTGAAAATGAAATCTAAAGCTATACGAAGTAAGATTAGGATTAAATATAATCCCTAACCCAAGAGTGCACTTGGATTGATCTAATTATTAGCTGGAATCAAGGCTTTTCATACCGAATTCGAAAACACAATTTTTGATGTTCAAGCGTCGATTTCTTCCTCTTCTCTCAACAAAATCTCACTGTCAAGCACTCCGTGGATGCGAAAATGAGTCTAGAAGCGATTGGAAGCAACAGATTCCTGGGATTTGGTGTCTAATATGTTTGATTTACTCGAATTGCCCTAGAATGCTTTACAATGTCAAAGAACATCTCAATTAATAAGGCCAATTGGGCGTAACCGTCCGATCGGCATTTAATCTTCGATCAATGGCTCTGATGAAACGCACGGATGCAAACCATTATGATTAATTCATGGCCGTTGAATCTCTGATGGACTACCGAGATTTCGCCATGTCGCGCGCATTATAAGTAATGCATCAAACGCCATTTGTTGGATCTTGACCTGATGCTACGGATGCAAATTCGTCGATTTTAATCTCAACCGTTATAACTCCTTTAATCAACGACTGAGATTAAATCGTTTCAAAAATAATTCGCCGATGATTAAGAATGTGCCACGTACCCCCCTCCTCAATTGACGATCGACAATCACGATTTTATTGCGCGATCGACCGCTCCACGTGCTGCCACATCATCCCCCGGTCTTCATCGACTATCGCGATTTGATCAGACGCTCCAAATTGTGCTACATCACATGCGCACTTATAAAATTGATTTTAAAGTACAAAATTTGATTTTTAATTCATAAAAATTCAAAATTCAAAAAAATTCATTAAAATTTCAAAAAAATTTAGAAAAATTCAAAAAACTTCCGAAAAATTCCGAAAAATCCTTAAAAATTAGAAAATTCATAAAGTTTAGAATATAACTCCAAATTAATCCAAATTCATTTCAGTTGATCAGAAATAAAATTATCTATCATTCTAAAAAATCAAATTTAATAAATAACCAGAGAATAACTTTAGATTTAAAAAATACACTCATTTCTTTAAGATTTTAAAAGTTAGAAAATTATATGAGGGTATATAAAATGATTTCTCTCATTATTTAACTTTAAAAACTAATTATAATCTCAAGTAAAGATGGATTATGAAATTATTTATCTTTAATTCATCATAATTAACCCTAAATTAATGTATTTTGAGATTATAATGATTTTGAAATTACATTGATTTTTTCATAGAATAATAGATAAACACTCAAAAATATGATAACATGCATAGGAATGGAATCTTTTATGCCTTAATATGCATAAATAATCATGTATTATCATGTCTAATTAGCATGTTATCAGTTACCATCTCTTAGAGAGTGGTCAACCCACTCTCTAAGGAATAGTTGTGGGGCCCAACTCCTTAAAAGGGGGTCTCTCACCTCTTTAGGAGGTAATTATGGTATTGGCCTATGGATGTAATCTCTACCAGTCATTTGGTTACACTAAAAAGACAATCTCCACCATTGATTCAAAGGAACCTGTTAACCTAACGTATAAAAGAATTTTCTTCTTCTTTTTTGTTATTTTTTGGCTCTCTCTTAGCATCAAGCTACCAGAAGGAAAAGGAGAGGCATAGGCTCAAGCTTGGCATTTTTTGGTGTTCAAGTTTGTTGTGGAGGCAAGATCAAGTGGAGGATCGAGATCATAATGAGCCAGGCATAAGTGGCGGATCAAGATGGTAATGAGCCAAGCATCACTCGGCGTAGGACTGGCATAAAAAATAGGGTTTGTGTAAGGATTTGGATACAATTTTCTCTTGTAATCCCCTCCGTGGATACTGTAGAACTTATTTCCCTTTTTATATTTTAGATTTGTTTTCTTTTTTTTTAAATAATCTCTCATGATTACCCAATTTCCCAATTACTGGATTTTTCACCATCCTTCTAACATCTTCCATTCTATCATTCTCATTTCTCCATTCCATCATTTAATCCTCAATATTTTCATCATTATTTCATCATAGAATTTACACATATCTATTTAGAATTCTGTTCATAGCATATTCTATTTCTTCATCCTTCCATATTTCTTCAAAATCCCTTCTACCATTAATTTTTCTCTATAATAGTATCTCTACTCGTTAAAAGCACTAATCTTATTACCTAAGCTCCCTGAGGATTAGACCCTTAGTTTACCATTATAAAAGGGAGGAATTAGAAAATTTTTACTTGAAATCGATTTAAAAGAACTACTAAAAATATCCCAAATCGAGTTCACCAATTAGCTTGTTGACGGTTACCTTCACAATGTGCTCTCTCAACTCTAGTATTACTTTCACAATATTGTGATAGCTGTAGTATTGTGATAGCTTTCACAATAGCTAAGAAGGGTCATCTTAAGATGATTGGGGTTTGACTAAGCTTTTTAGTGATTTTCATATCTACAACTACGAAGTCTATCGGGAAATAACAATCTTCTATCCCTAGAATTATGTCTTCTACTATGACGTGGGGTTCCCTTACCGATCCATCCGCTAAGCATAATTCTACAAGGAAAGGGTGCAACTCCCCTACATAATGATGGTCAAATATGACTTTAGTGAGGATATTAATACTAGCTCCAGTGTCTAATAAGTATCTCATCAAAGTTATTCCTCCCACTTTGTTGTGGAAGTCCCAATAGGGTGGTGGTTTAACCTAAGAGGGGGGATGAATTAGGTTTATGTGTTTATTTTAATTGTTAATGTCTACTTTTTTTCTTTGCTAAGATTCATTGGTTAATCACTCTCTTCTTGTCCTCTCGATGCACCAAATATTATTATACTGGTTAGGAGACCTAATGTCCCTTAATCCAGTCCCGAGTACTGTCGACTCGGAGCCTCAATCCTCACCACAATAAACCTAATCCTCTCACCCTTCAAATGGGTGAAGGACAATGTTCAATACAAGGCTTTAGGTTTGCCCCCAACGGCAAACCTATCACGCACACTACCCTCTAGGCCTTGACCTCCTTGGCTCCTGGACGCCCTGACTCCCTCAGGCCGATCTCCACACGATCCCTCGTCCCTTCATGCCCTGTCATGCCTCTTCCGCTAGTACCGCCGACCACCGGTAAAGTGAGACCTCGTCTTCAGGCTCCTCTTGGTCTTCCTGCTTATGAAGTCTTGACTCCTTCTCATCTCAACGAATGAGACGCTCCCGTCCTCCAAATGTGTGAATCTAAGAGAAGGTTTACCTAACTGCTGCTATCTATATGAGTTGACCTTCTGATCAGGGTTGACTTTTCGATAGGAGTTAACTTTCTAAGTTCTATTGACTCTGGGTTGATGATAACATGCATTTATAACTTAAATTCTTATCCTATTTAACTCATATTCATGCTTAGTTTATGTGAATACAATGCATGTTATCATAGTTTTTATGAATTTTCTCCATTGGTATGCCATTATACTAAAGTTCATATTTATGCATAAATTAGGGTTAATTATATGCCTTCTTGATGTTTAATCTTTTTACAAGGTTAAATTAATAGGAATTAAGTATTTTCCCTGACTTATTTTGACATTAGTAGATGATTTAAAGGATTAATTATAAGAAGAAAATTATTGGATGATTAAAAGAGAGAGATCTTAATGAATGCCTTTATGTTATTTTTAATTCATCATATATTCTTGTTTAAAATTATATTTTAAATCGCATTATATTAAAAAGGAAGACAATTATGATCCAATGGAGAAAATTTGAGATTAAAAGGAGTTGTATTTTTAAAGTTATTAATTTTTGAAGTTTTTAGACTTTTTCGGATTTTTACTGATTTTTATTTTAATTATTTCTTAACTAAAATCGCGAAAAAGCGGTTTTTATATTCCACAGACCCCGCGGAGCTGACGTAGTGTAGACATTGATGTGGTGTGTGGGACCCGCACGGATGCGACGCGGCACGCAAGGCCACGTGGCAAAGCCGTGAGGCCCACACGGCACGCATGTGGCACGTAGGTAGCGCACAAGTGGCGCGGAAACGTGGCAGGGGCCACGTGAGTCCACAGGGATGCCTGGGTGGCTCCACGTGGCAGGGGGGATGGCAGGTTAAGGGCCCACAGGTTAGTGGGCCATGGTTAGATTATTGGGGCGGTAACGCAAATGCTTACCGCCCCTCTACCTTTTATACGCGCAAACCTCCCGTTCAATCATTTCAAATGCAGGCGACGTGGCGGCATCACAGGCATCAGATGCGATCACGGAGCGTCGATTGCGTGGACTTGGGTCCACGCGATCTTCATCAAGGCACATGCGCTAAAAAGGAGCTTTAAGTGACGGATCGGACGGCTCACCTAGCGCCACGTGGAGGCTTCAAGAACGTCCGATCGTCATCGGACTCACGATCGTGAATACGTCGCGCGATCTTCATCAGATGGTGGAATTAACATCAAAGGACGACGGAATTAACATGATGGTCCATGATCGAGGGCCGTGATCACCACGCGATCGTGGCCCAATCGATGTGCAAATCATGGCCACGATCGCCTTGGGTTGATGGCCACGATCATTGTGCGATCGTGGCCATCAGATCCACCTATCACCGGATCAAACGGCCCAGATTTTTTGGACGAAATCTCCTTTAAAAACTGATGTACTCCCTTGTTTTCTTCTCAACTCTTGATTGATTCCTGAAGCAATTAAGCGAATTTGGAGCAAAATCCTGAGTTCATCACAATTCCCTTGCGTTTAGACTCAATTGCGACCCGGTTAGAGCAAGATTAATCGTAATTCATCATCGGATTTCATCGAATTTTCCCCTTCAATTCCGAACGTCCGCAAGGAAGAAATCAAGCAAAATCCGCTTCAATCCATGCGATTTGAAGCCCAATCCTTGTGACAATCCGGTTAGTAGTGAGATTCGATCGATTATCAGGTGGTAATTTGAGTTTTAATTAGATTTAAATCGTTAATTTTGAGTTTTAGTTCTTAGAGTTTTTCAATTTTGCCTAGTTTTAGTCCAAAATTTCTCTGATTTTGAAAAAAATATATCTCTCTAATTATTTTTTTGAATCATCTGAGTCTAACTTCATTGGATTCCTTATTTCATCAGCTTTTTCTGGATAGCAAACTCATCAAATTCCGAGATCATTTGACCCCTCAATTTAACATTTGACCGAGCACTATTCATTTTCAATCCGAATTTGAGCGTTGACTTTCGGGGTCAATTACTTTCAAAATATAAATCAGAATTTGATAATTTGGATCTTTTTAGAATACTCTGGTCCTTAGCTTTCTATTGATATATAAATTTCAAGATTTGGATATCATTTGTCCAGACAAGCTAAAGAATTTCTCTGAAGTGTTCATTTCGTGAATTTTCTGATCTTTGATTTTCAATAATTCATAGTAAATCTATTTCTTATCGAAAAATCACAAATTTTATATCAATAAATTCCATTTTCTCTCTTGTTTCTAAATATATAATTTTTGTAATCTTCTGATATTTTTTATTCTTTGATTTTACAAAACTTCGACTATTGGTCAAAGTCAATGCTTTGACTTTGACTTTTGACTTTTCTCTGTCCAATCAGAGATTTTAATCTTAAAATTTCTGATTTAGTATATTTATATATTTTTTGTTCATAAATTCTTATTTCTACTTCTTTAAAACTTCTTTTCAAATTTTTTTGCCAACGTTTGTGTGTTTTAAACGATCGCACAAAACGCTTCGGGTCATCCAGGGGGAGCTAGACAATCAACCCGACGGAAGGGAGCATGGTCTCAATCCACTCGAATCGTCTAATCACTTGACTGAAAATAGGTCCCGACGGCCGTAGAAGTAAGTGCGGGAAATACTGAAAAAATGAAAGATCTTCAATTTAAAGGGAGGGGATGCGGGCCTATCCTGCGGGGCGCGTGCCTGGTCGGTCATGACAATGGAGGCCATTCATACATGGCACGGACAATCGGTAGAGACGGGCCGAGTCGGAGGCGTCGTGGACCCGGCGGAACCCTCAACGTGGAGAAGAGCTATCTAATGAGCGATCAGTATCCGAGTGTTGGTGCGTACCTCGGGCAGGCGCTAGACAAGCCGAAAACAACCGGATCGCACGAGAGCAGAACGCAGTGAGGACAGTACGAGCGATCGAGGTCCAAAGAGGGAGTGGGCCAGGGATGCTGGTCCGTATGCGGCTCGGGTGCATGACGGAACGAATCGACGCGATGGTTTATTGCACACCGATTCGTGTCAATAATAAAGCAATATTTACCTATTTAATGATTTAATTACAAATTGAGGAGTATAATAGTAAATAAGGGTCGAATCCACGGAGAAATAAGGGATTTTCGAGAGATCTTTTGGAATTTGATGAGATCGGATGATGAATTGGTGATAAAAATTAGGGAAAATGGTAGATTTAGAAAGATAACTCAAAGATGAATCCACAAAATCAAAAATCACTCGATTTGGATTAGTATTCGCGGAGAAATCAAAGAGCAAAGTAGAGAGAAATTTCTGAAAATTGGGAGAACAAAAAACCGAAATTAAAGACTAAATTAAACTAAATTACGATCCTAAATTACAAATTGATGATACATGATGATAGATTAGAGGTAAAACACGTCTTCTAACTCTAGATAGCGATCAAAATGATCCAATTAATCGCCGTATTCAAGGCTTTACATTCCGCAATTTTGAAAACGATGATTGGTGTTCAAGAGACAAATTATCCTGAATCGATCAACGAAATCTCACTTTTATTCACTCCGTGGACACAGAAACGAGTCAAGAAGAGATTAGAAGGAAGAGATTCAAGGATGGAAGGGTGTAGATAAATTAATTTAGTGAAATCATCCAAGAATACATCAAAATGTCGAAGAACATCTCAATTTATATTGAATTTGGGCATAACCATCCGATCGGGCGTTTCATCACCGATCAACAGCTCTGATTGATCGCATTAATGAGAATCGTTACCGCGTTATAAAACTGAGATGAAGCCATGTGTTCATGCGTTATAAAACGCTTTGAAACGCATCCGTTGGATCGTGATTGGATGCCTCAGATGTATTTTCAAGCATTTTAATATCGGCCATTCTAACTCTTGCGATCAAGGGCTGAGATTAAAATGATTGGTGAACCCCCATTAAGCCACGTGTGTCCATCGATTTAATTGAAGATCAACGGCTGATATTGCCCGCACGATCGGACATCGCACACGCTGTCACGTCGCCTCCTCATCACGATCGTTGATCGCGATCGATCAAACGGCTCTGATTACGCCACGTCACTTGCGTGTTAAAACATATTTGAAAAATCAATTTTTAATTAGAAAAATTGATTTTTAATTTTAGGAAATCCTTAGAAATTATTTAAAAATTAAAAAAAATTTTGAAAAATTCTAGAAAAATCCCTAAAAATTAGAAAATTCATAACTTTCAAAATACAACTCCAAATTAATTCAAATTTCTTATATCAGAAATTTAATTATCTATTATTATAAATAGTCAAAATATTTAAATAAAAAGAGAATAAATCACTATTTCAAAAATACATTCATTTATTTAAGATTTGAACTTTAGAAAATTAAATCAATGTTTATAAAAATGATTTCTCTTATTATTTAACTTTAAAAACCATTTATAATTTCAAGTAAAGATAGGTTATAAAATTATTTATCTTTAATTCATCATAATTAACCCTAATTTAAAGTATTTTGAGATTGTAACTTAAAATTGCATGAAATGATAGAAATGCACTCAAAGTTCGATAACATGCATAAAATGGAATGTTTTATGTCTTAATTAGCATTAATAATCATGTTTTATCATGTTAAGATTGCATGTTATCAGCGCGGATCTGGGCGCGGGCATAGGGTGCAAATGCAAAAGAGTGCACGCGGCACTGAAGCGGGCGCCTGTGGGGTGGGGAATCGACACAGACAGTTGATGGCCGGTCTTGCTAGAGGCGCAGGCATGTCACCTGCGAGTGAAGCTGGGAGAGCTGACGTCAGCATGAAGGGTTTGGTCAACTATAATGCAGACGCAGAAGGCGCGATTGCGGTGCACGGCCGGAGGAGATGCAATCGGGCTGGTCACAGCACCTTGGACGTGATGAATTCCCTTTTCTTCACAATTTCATGAATTCGAATAGCACACAGAAGAGCAACCAGTGGAAGGAAAGAGGAGCGAACGACTTGGACGGTGGGGTTGTTGGGGGGAATCTTGGGGCGTGAATTCGGCTAGGTGAGAGGGAGATCTCGATCGAGCATGAGAGAGAATTTGACCACGCATGAGGGCGAATTCGTGTGAGCGGTGGGGAGGATTTCAATCACGCGTGATGATGAAGTTGATTTCCGCGATCGATAGAACTCCGCCGCAGATTGTAGGCCACGGACGGTTGAATTCCGCAGAGGGGATCAAATTTCGTGGAATTGGATTTCACGCGGCGCCGGGGTGCGACGCGGACTGAGAGAGCACGGGCTTGTGGGGAAATCCGGTGTGGGGAACAGTCCGAGAATTGCTGGAGGAGGGGCGGGGAGGAAGATGGAAGGAAATCGAGGAGGGGACCGGAGAGCGGGTGATGAAGCATTTTATGCGGTCGTTAAAACACACAAACGTCAGTCAAACAAAATTTATAAATACGAACTCACAATGACAAAGATATAAAATCAAGTATAGCGTAAGTATCAGGTTGATCCAAAGAGAACACGGTTGACTTTGATCACAGAGTTGACTTGGTCGAACTTAGGTTTAATTAAGATTTTAAAGAAGTGATAGTGATATATAATCAATAGAAATGATATAAATATATGAGAGAAGATATTTTAAGACTTTATAAAATTGATTTTGAGAAGAATTGTCAAAAGTCAAGGTCAAAGGGTTGACTTTGACCAATAGTTGACTTTTTGAAAATCGAGAAGAAAAAGAGCTTAAAAATATTATGAAAATTCTATATTCATAAACTAGAGAGAAAATGGAATTTATTGATATAAAATTCATGATTTTTTGAGAAGAATTCTATTTATAATGAATTATTGAAAGTCAAATATCAAAAAAATCCCAAGATGATATCAAATGACTAATCAAATGATATCCAAATATTTCAATTGATATATCAATAGAAATTTAAGAGCTAGAGGATACCAAAGAGAAAAAAATTTCAAATTTCAATTTATATTTTAAGAGTAATTGATCCCGCAAGTAAATGCCCAAATTCGGATTAAAAATGAATAGTGGTTGGTCAAGCGTTAAATTGAAGAGTCAAATGATCATGAATTTAACAATTTTGCTATCAATGGAAAGCTGATGAAATAAGGGATCCAATGAAATCAGAATCAAGTGATTCGGACTTAAGGTTAGAGAGATATTCTTGTTTGAAAATCAACAAAATCCGTCACTAAAATTGGGCGAAAAGATGAATTTAACTACTTCTAAACCCTAATTACCTACCCAATAATCTAAACTACATAAATTGCAAGGATTACAAATGAATCACACTACTAACCCAATTGACGCGATGATTTGGCTTCAATTCACACGGATTGAAGAGTATTCCCCGGTTTCATCTTCGACGTGCGTTCGGCGTTCAAGGGGACATTATGATCGTTTTCTTGCAATAATTCGTGATTATCATGCTTCAATGGCTGCGGAATTGACTCTAGGAAGCAAAGGATCACGAAGAACTTATGATCTTCCTTCAAAATCGCCTCATTTCTTCACGGTTCGACCAAAAGTTCCTAAAAGAGGAGAATACATTGGTTTTTAAAGGAAATATCCCGTGAGAGATGTGGACCATCCGTTTCGCGATGAGATTCGAGCTGTCCGATCAGGCGAAATCGGTGGAATTGTGGCCCACGACGCGGTTCATGTTCTCCCTTAATTTCGTCTGGACGATGAAGCCACATGTCATCCCACGATCGCTGATCGCACGATTAAATGTTGAGCATCCGATGTCACTTAAGTCACTATTCAAGCACATGTTTAAATGCTGATCCGATGGACCAAAATCCATTTGATTAACGGACGATCTTCAGTCAGCTTCCGATCCAACGCACCTTGTTCTGCCACGTCTCCTGCAAAGAAGAAATTCCATGCAAACATAGTCCCACACGGAGGAAATAAAGGGAATATGCAAGTAAAAACGTGGGGCTTCTTTACGCTTTTGCATTACTGCCCCAACTATCTAACCAGGGCCCTAGTACCCATGGGCCCTTCACCTGCTAGCCCCTCACACTACCACGTGGTGGCACTCGAGCGTCTGCCTGGACTCGCGTGGCCCTGCCAAGCGTCCGCGCCACCTCTGCGCCATGCAAGCACCAGCGCGGGCTCGCGTGGCTCTACCACGTGGCCTTGTGTGCCATGTTGCATCCGTGCGGGTCCCGCGCCACGTCAGCCCGTGCTTCCTGCAGATAAAAACCCCATTTTTGCGATTTTAATTAAGGAAATAAAATCGATAAAACTCAAAATAAATTCTAGAAAAATCTAAAAACTTCAGAATTCCATATCTTTAAAAATATAACACCTTTTAAACTCAAATTTTCTCCATTGGCTCACAAATTCACTTCTTTTTAATATCATGCCATCTAAATTACAAATTCAAACAAGAAAATGGAATGGATTGAAAATAATACTAATTAATTCATTAAGAATTCTCTCTTTTAATCATCCAATCATTCTTTTATTGAAATTACTCCTTTTAATCATGTACTAAAGTCAAAGTAAATTAAGGGAAGTAATTAATTCTATTTATTTAACTTTGTAAAAGATTAAAAATCCATAAAGCACATAATGAACCCTAAATAATGCATAAATTTGGATTTTAGTAAAATGGCATATCAATGGAGAAAATATATAAAAACCATGACAACATGCATCATAATCACATAAAATAAGCATGAATATTAGTTAAATAAGCTAAGAATTTAAGTTGAATATGCATGTTATTAGCGGGAAGGAAGAATTCCGCAAGGGAAGGGCGATATCGACCCGGACAGTGGATAGGAATTCGGGATGGTCACGGGAAGAGAGAGAAGGTAGATCGTCGGGGTGAGGAAGAGGCTGAGCGATTGAGCGAACTCAGCAGGGGAGATGGGAATTCGTCTGGACGGTGGGGATGGATGTGGGGAAGCGGTGATTCAACGTGGGTGAGGATTTGGTTGGGCGATGAGGGGGAGGTAGTTGTGCGACCGGGAGATGGGGAGGGGAATGATGGTAACTGGCAGAGAGGAGAGGAAAATGCTGAGTAAATCAAGATCGGGAATTGGGGAGCGGCTGGCGTTGCAAGAGAAGGAGGGTGGAAGGGAGGATGATAGGCGTCAAAAAAGAAGAGATGGTAGGCTGGGTAAAGGAATTGGGAGTGGGGGGGAGATAGGTGGAGGGAGGATGGGAGGGTGAACTCGGGAATGAGAGGAAGATGAGCTAAGGAGAAACGGGAATGGGGGAGGTGCGATGGTGGAGAGGTGTTGATGCATGAGATGGAGTAGCAGCGCTGGCAGTGGCGGCGCTGGTGCAAGGGCAGCGATGGCGGCGCTCAGGTAGCGGAGGCGGAGTTAGCGGGACCAAGGCAGGGGGAGGCGACAGAGGCGGCGCGCGCGAGGTGGAGGCGGCGGCGGCGGAGGCGGAAGCGGCAGCGGCGGAGGCGGCGGCGGCAGCGGAGGCGGCAGCGGCGGAGGCGGCGGTGTAGGCGACGGTAGGTCACCTTCCTTGATTTTCCTTGAGCAGCCACTTAAGAGGGAGTTCACTCCTTTCTTTCTTCAAATGATGGCTAGGCTTTGTGGTGGGGGGTCCCTTCTCCTCTTATAAAGCCTAAAATGGGCCGAGAGGGGAAAGGGCCCACTTGAGGCCCACAACCCAAAGCGTAAACATACTCATAGAAAATAAGAGGGTTCACAAAGAAGAAGGGCTTCACAAATAGGATCCCGAAAAGGAAGAACCCACCCGAAAGCCTAAAAGGGAGAGGGAAAATAACCAAGGGCCCGCTTAAACACGTGGGGGCCAAGAAAGTTCATAATAACAAAAGAAAGCTAATAGGTCCTCGCGCGCACGAGCCCGGGGTGTGACGTACCGTGGCGAGACGAGGTCCTCAGGCAGTGTAGCGGAAGTCAGCATCCTTCGTCTTTGCTCATCGAGGGGGTTGGACGCGCGCGGGTGTCAGCTCCTTCGGCTCCGTGGTGTCATGCCTTGGTGGCAACGGGGGTCGTATGCCACTAGGTTGACTTCTGAGTTGACTTTGAGGATAGGCTCAAGCTAAGAGATCCACTCTCCAACAATAGCTCATTGTCTGATTTTTCTCAAATACAGAATTAATTATCATGTCTATTTAAAATGCACTTAGTACAAAATCAGCAGAAAACACAACTGATATAATTAAATTTAACTAGAATTAAAATGCTATTCTAAGGTATGATTCAATGAACTAAATAAATCTCACTGGGGACTAATTAATTATGCAATGAATTCACTGCAATCAATGAAGTTAGAACAATAAGTAGAATTATATTTAAACTAACTTTAATATACTTTGAAAGAAACTAGTTAAATGAAACAACTTAAACTTCACTGTATAGCCAAATGGAGCTCACCAACTTCAAAACTACTTCACTTCATAGGATGAAGTTAGAGCAACAAATCGAGATTTATCTAATCTAAATTTAAGGGGAGATCTAAATCTAATCTAAACTACAATTATTTCAAGGGATACAATCGAATCACCCTACCTACCCAATTGATGCAAAGATTTGGCTTCAATTCACGTTGATTGAAGAGTATTTCGTTGCTTTCTTCTTCGGCTTGCATTCTGCGTTCAAGGGGAGATTTTGATCGATTCTTGCAATGATTCGTGATCAATCATGCCTCAATATGATCGCAATTAAGTTTAGAATGTAGGGGGATCACGAAGAACTGCCGAATTTGCTCCAAAATTGCATAATCTCTTCATGATTCAATCGAAAGTTAGGTTTACAAAGGAAGAACATCGGTTTTTCTAGGAAATCTCATCGCAAAAATCGCGGACCGTCCGATTGGCTGAAGAATGATTCAAAGGCTGAGATTGTGCAATTTAAGTGGGCCACAATCCCATAATCTCCCCAAGATTTTCCCTTTTTTAAAAGGAATTTAATCCAGAAAATGCCTGAAAAATCAAAATAAAATCGAGAAAATTCTATAAAATTCTGAAATTCATATCTTTCTTTATATAACTCCTTTTTTATTGAAATTTTCTCCACTAGATCACAAGTTTCTTCATCTTTAATATAATGCGACCTAAAAATATAAATTCCAACAAGAAAATAGGGTGAATTCAAAATAATCTTAAATTATCCCTTAAAAATTCTACTTTATATCATCCTATCACTGTCTTTTTTAAATTAATTCTTTTAATTATCAACTAAAGTCAAAATAACTCAAGGAAAGTGGTTAATTTCCAATTATTTAACCTTTCAAAAGATTAAACATCAATAAAACACATAATGAACCCTAAATAATGTAAAAAATATAAACTTTAGTAAAATGGCCTACCAATGGGGAAAATTCATAAAACTATGATAACATGCATCATAATTTTATAAAATAAGCATAAATATTAGTCAAATAAGGTAAGACTTTAAATTATATATGCATGTTATCAAAGGGCAAATCCTTGTCTCAATAGAATTGTGGTGTCTAAATAGAATTGTGGTATCTAAATGAATTGTGGTGTCTAAATAGTTCGATTTCACTCGAAAATCCAAGGGTAAGTTTTGTTTCATGAAGAACACTCTAATTTATAGAAGAATTGGGTGTAACCATCGATCTAACGTTCCATCGCGATCAACGGTCCAAATGAAGCGCCCGTTGATAAATCGTCACGATTAATTTGTGAGCGCTCGATTGGTGATGGAGGGTTGAGATGCATCCACATCGCATGAAGAAGGGGCTCATCATTTCATTGTGTGCGTTGGATCTTAATCGAGCGGTCTTGATCGATCGAAAGGTCCATCGGTCGCAATGAATCTCGACCGTTATAATCCACTCGATCCACGTGCGATAATTCACGCGCTTTGATCCGATGATCCACGCTTCGTCACGTGTCCTGCAAACTTAAAATAAGAGAAAATTAAAGAGAATGATCGGGTTTATAATGTGGAGCGGATATGACGGTTAGCGAGTTCCGATAAATGAAATGCTTATACTTACTATAACCACATATAATATAAATACATATGTATATCGCACACGTGTCACCTCCGTGCCATGCAGGCGCTTGCATGAGTTCGCGTGGCTCTGCCACGTGGCCTTGCGTGCCATGTCGCATCGCCGCGGGTCCCGCGCGATAATTAAACCCTTTTTTGCCCTTTTTTTTAATTTTTTTTATAGATTTACAATAAAAAATATACTTAAATAAATTCAGAAAAATTCTAGAAAATTCCTAAAAATGGTTAAAATATAGTTATGATCTCAAATATGATTAGGATTAAAATCGTAATGTTTAATTATGCATATTTATCCATAAATTGGTGTATTTTTAGATCATAACATGAAATTATAAAAAATGATAGAAATATACTTAAAATATGATAACATGCATATAATTAGAACAATTAATACTTTTATTTGCATTAATAATCATCTAAATTCATGTATAAATAGCATGTTATCACACCCCCCCAACTTGAATAATTTCTAGTCTCTTAGAAATTTACTATGTAATCTCCTTAGAAAGTCTTTTCATCCTTTGATCATGCAACTAAAGAAGTAAATCAATGTGTGATTATTTTTCCTCATAGTGTAGACCATGGTGATCTAGATTTCATAACTAGGTTGACTTCCTTAGAGCATATTAGGGTAGTGCTCATCGGCTAATGGTCAAGTCAATACTCAATTGTAATTGAGGTGAGCATATCTAAGGTTTGATGCTACGGGAATGAAAAGATTTCTCACACTCTCATGAGCAGATGTAATCCTCACCTCTCTAATTCTAACATCACTCCTTCACTCATTTGGAGGCTACTTAGTGCATTAGAATTCCCCTCAACTCGTCTTTCTCCTTTAAAGAGTGCATTGCAAAGGGATTTCCTACTCTGGGATGCATCGTTATGAGGTGGTTGAAAGAGTAAAAAGACACTATTTCTAAAGGAATGCTTGATTAAAAGCAAATCAACACGTAAACAAGTTGGACATAATGTAAAAAGAAAGGTACCACTAATGTTTAATTATTCTCCCAAATGATTTGGATGATGATGGAAGAAAAGGATAGATAGAATTGGTAGAGATGGTGTGGAGTAGTATAATTGATATACACATGGTGGAAATGGAATGGAATGAAAGTAATGGAAATGGTATTGCCATGGTAGAGATTGTTTTCCTATATTTTTCTCCTTCTTTTCACTTTTCTTTTTCTTCTCTTCCTTTTTCTCCTCCTTTTCTTTCCTTCTTTCTTTTTGTCTTCTTCTTTTCTTCATTTCATATTTTCTTCTCTTTCTCTTCTTCTCTTCTTTCTTCTTCTTTTTTTTTTTTTGCATATTGTAACTTTTTAGAGAAGAAGAAGATAACTTTTGAAGACTTTACATAAACTAAGGACATGGAGGAGGTCTTGATGTTTGAAGAGAGAATTCAAAATTCTGAAGTTTAATATGAAGGAATATTTATTTGTAAGGGAAATTGGAAAAATATAGATGGCATGTGTAGATGGTGGAAAAAGAAAATGTGGTGGATATGTTTATCACTTGGGAGTGTAATTATAATCAGTGAAGCTGAAAATTGGGTGTCTAATTGACTGGTAAGGAAAAGTGGAACTAAATGCCTACAGGAAAAGATAGGTGCATAAAAAATTATGGCACATTGCACTCTTCTAAGAGAAAGTTTGGAAGCGAGGAATTCCCACACCAAGCAGGTTCGACTGATGTAAGGTAGGGGATAGGAATTTCTTGAACTTCACTTAAAATCTCTCAATTTAAATCCATTAGCAGTTCAACCTCTGATTACTCATTTTTCCTTGGTGCCCGTTAGATACCCAACCCTGAAGAAGTCAACCACTAAAAAGAATCCATAGTTTCTCTAGATCACTTGGCTTTATTACTCAAAATGTAATCACATGGGCTATGAGGCCCTCACTTCTATATTTCTAGGAATAGGATCTCTAAATGTTAAGACTTCTAAGGTATTAAAGTGATAAAAATTTGAAAAATAGGAGTTTTTAGAAGTAAAAGTTTTAAAATTTTTGAAAATTTGAGTTTTTCTAAGTCCTCACCCCCCAAATTAAACCTTTCATTGCCCTCAATGAAAGCATCATGCTTAAAAAAAATGTCAAGAATATCATGTATTTCATGAAAAAGATTATAAACTAGAGTGAGAAGTAAAAAGGTTTAGAAAAACTCATTTAGGAGTGTTGATGTAGTCCCTGGAATTTTGTCCAAATTACTTCTTGTTGTAAGTGGGTTTCCTTCAACTATGTATGTACATTGATATAAAATACAAACAAAAACAAAATAAAACGGTAAGATAATCTTAGGGTGCCTCCCAAGAGCGCTAAGTTTAACGTATTCAGCTAGACGAAACTTAGTGAAGCTACGATGATTGATAAGATGAGGGTGTTATTGTTATCATGTCCTCATGTACCTCAGAGAAATGCAGATTTACCTTATCTGCTAGTGTGGGTGGCTCGGCCGTAAGGTAAGGCTTAAGACGATGCCCATTTACCTTGAATTCTTTGCCAAATTTGGGGTCAGAAATAAGTACGGATCCGTTGTCAAACGATTCCACAACCACGTAAGGACCGTCTCATCGTGAGCACAGCTTACTTGGAAAAAGCTTAAGGCGAGAGTTATATACCCAAACCTTTTCATTGACGTGGAAGGTTCGTCTTCTGATGTTCCTGTCATGAAAGGCCTTGGTCTTTTCTTTGTAGATTTCCGCATTTTCATACGCGTCGCGCCTTAGCTCCTGTAATTCCTGTAGTTGGAGAAGTCTATGTTTACCTGCTTCGTCTAGAGATAAGTTGAGCTTCTTGATTGCCCAATAGGCTCTATGCTCAAGCTCAACTATAAGATGACACGCCTTCCCAAATATGAGTTGAAACGGAGATTGATGAAAGGGTCAATTTGGAGACCTAATGGATTTGTGGCAGATTTCAATGAATGAGTAGAAGATTGTTATTTTCTAGTGGACATATGTGATGGAAATGATGTGGCCTGCAAGCCAATCACACTTTCATCTTTCGTTTATATTCATTGAAATGAACTTTTATTCATTGTCATTCTTGTGTGATGTTTGTAATTAAGTTCATAAACATATACAAGATCATTCAAGTATTTATCAAGTGAATTATGATGAGATCATAATACAATGATCGTTGGTCTTTAAACATATGTTCCAAATACTCCTATTTGTGGGATATTCAAGAAGGACATTAAATTATCCGGAAGAATAATATTATCTGATCAGACTCGTATGATGAGTATTAGTTTTGATTTGGTTTCTCAATTGTGTTCCAATAATTTTTCCCTCTGTTTGAACCCCTTTTTCATTAGATTTTAGTCTTTGATTATTTATGTTTGTTTTGTTGAATTGATTCTCAAATTTTTTGAATCCTTTTTTTATTAAAATCTCTTTCAAATGTCTAAACTTGATCTCCATTCTTATTTCTAATTTGACTGCTTCTCATTTTCATACATATCACACTATCATCGAAACCGGAAATTCTTATCCTTTTCATTTAGTTTCTCTTTAATCCTTATGTAGTTTCTTATTTCATTTCTCTTATCAACTCTTGTTTATTGTTTTTTTCTAATTTCCTGTTTTAGATTTTTCATTATATTTTATTTTAAATATTCGTGTTTTTTCTGTTATTGTTTTCCTTTAAAATTTTTTTTGTTCTTTTTCAAAATTCCCTGTAAAATCTATAATGGACCTAAATATTGTTTTTAAGTTCTATATTAAAAATGAATATAGTTTGTTGTGTGCTTAGAAAAATTATTTTTGAAAATTCCAATTAAAATCTTTAACCAATTATTCAGAATCTGGGGAAGTCCCATTTAATATAGATTGTAGTTATATTTAAAATTTTTTTTGCTTATCAAAATTTTGTTTGAATTTACCTCAAGTTTGTTTCTAAGTTGTTATTCAATATACTGACGTGTCATCTTTTCGTGCGTCGTTAAAACACAAAGACGATGGTCAAACAAAATTTATAAAACCG